>CM076581.1:1173305097-1173655995 GCA_034641835.2 Pinus albicaulis
CAAATCGAGAGAAGACTAAATTAAGAGAAAAAATCAGAGAGGAACGATACCAAGAATGGTTGACTCAACCACCGATTCAATTCCCACTACGTCTAGATTCACTAATTAGGAATGAATACAACAATAGTATTTCTTCACAAGTTGGCAATGAAGGAAATCAAATAGAGGTTGGTATGGATGATTACTTAAGGGATACGACTGCCATGGAGACAATGTTTTTAGATGCATTCAAAAATGATGATCGGCTAGGGGGTGATGCTCATGTCGTTGACACCTTTCTCAAAAGCCCTAAATTTTCTTCCACCACCCCTCTCTTTGTACCTGGTATTCAGTCAACGTCTACCCAGTTGGGGACAACAATGTTACTGTACAACTTGAAAGAAAATTTTGGCTTGTCGAATGCATGTTTCTCAGAAATTTTGAGGTAAGTTACCATAAAGTACTCCCTTATATAAATTTGAAATATAATCAGTACACTGCAATGAACCTTACAAATGGTAAATTTTATGAACGTTAAGAATTATATCGACATAATTAATGTACATTCATTAATATATTTTTCCATGATCACCAACTACAGGTTATTCAAAGATAAGGTACTTCCAAGTGATAATGTCTTGCCCAGTAATTGCGAAGAGGAAAAGAAATTGTTGAAAATGTTGGGTGTTGAGTACATATCATATCATGCATGTCCAAATGATTGTATTCTATATACATGAGAATATGCAGAAAAAGAGATGTGTCCGAAATGTGGGCATGACAAGTATGATAAATCAAAAAATAAGGTTTAATCACGTACTCGTCCTCCTTTTAAGATATGGAGGCACATGCCTATAATCCCAAGGATTCAAAGGCTCTTTCGTTGCAAATAATTAGCTATGTTGCAAGGATGGCATGCCTCACACAGAAGTGAGTTGGGAGTTATGCGAATCCCAACTGATTCAATAGCCATGAAGCATATAGAGGATACATGGCCCACAAAATTCAAGGATGAAGTATGAAGTCTATGACTCAGCATAGCCATGGATGGCATTAACCCGTATTCCCTCCAGAACACCAACTATTTTTTTTGGCCTGTATTAGTGATCAATAACAATATCCCCCCATGGTTGTCCATGAAGAATGAACATCTCATGTTGGCTCTCATAGTCCTTGGTAGAAGACAAGTGAATAATATGGATGTCTACTTACAACCACTGGTAGATGAATTGAAGGAATTATGGGATGGGGTAAATGTATACGATGTATCAAGACCCATCGCAGAAGAGAGGAATTTTATGTTGTATGGAATATGTGCTTACACGACACATGATTATCTAGGCTTAGGAGTTTTCTCCGGTAAATTACATGTTTAATTTATTTATATTTTTATATACGTAACAATATTCTTTCACATATTAGTTATTTAATTCATTGTAATATTTGTTCTAATATTCATAATATTATTTAATGTTCCATGCATATTAAGTAATGTATAAAAATATAATCTCGCAGGTCTTGTAACAAAAGGGCATTTTGGATGTAAATGTTGCGGACCTTCTCTGAAAGCTAGATGGTCCAAAGACCTACGACAACCAGTGTATGATTGCTCCAGGTATTCCTACCAGAAGAACACCCTTACAGAAGAGCATCATCCGCTTTTAATGGTAAATGAGAGAGAACCCAAAGGCCTACAATAATGACACCACCTGAATGGCTTAGAGCATATGAGAGAGAGAAGGAGAAGGAGTTCATAGAAATGTTTAATTCAAATGGGGAGCCTATGTTCGATGATCCAGATTTCTTTGACACCTATGTTGAGAAATTTCCCATTGGGATGAAAAGGAAATATATCTTTTATGATCTCCCATATTGCGAGCATATTAATATTACCCACTTATTAGATCCCATGCATATATTTAAAAATGTTTTATATTCTTTATGGAGGCACATATCATGGAAACAAAGTGACACATGGGCTATTAGGAAAGATCTTATTACTTCAAAAACTAAAAAGAAACATTGGCCAAGATGATTAGAAAGTACGGGATCAGAGGCAGGCATTGGTTCCTCTAATTCAAGGTTTTTCAAAGAAGGCGATGTCCCATAGATTTTTAAAAAAGGTGATATTTCTTTGGCAAATGAAGTTATAATGGGTGTGAGGGTGCCAACTTCATACAGGTCTTCAATACGGAACTGCTTCACCGTTGATGACCATTTGTTGGGGTTGAAATCGCATAACCATTTGAATCTTCTAAGAGTACATATAATTTCAAAAACATGATTTTATCATTTGTTATATTAATAAATTTTATCCCATGCGGGGATAAAAAAAATAACTAATTTTGTATTTTATTGCACGTGTTTATAACTTTGCAGTTTCATTATCCTTTTTTCGTGCGTGGGTGTGTGAAACATGAATTCTCTCAAGACCGACGACGTGCCATATCTAAATTATCTGCATTTGTATGTTGGATCATGTCAAAGGAGATTCATGTTGGTAGCATTCCATGGTGGCGTCAAGAGATAGTTGAGATTGTTTGTATGTTTGAGAAGGAACTGCCAACGAGTTTCATGGACTTACAGGTTCATCTTCTAATCCACCTAGTAGATGAGGTTGAATTAGTTGGGGTGGTTTCTTATCGTTGGATGTTCTTCTTAGAGATGTACATGAAGAAATTGAAAGGTTTTGTTCTAAAAAAGGAAAAACCCAAGGGGTCTATGGCAGAGGGGTACATATCGTATGAGTCTTTCTATTATGCCAGTGATTACATCAAGAAAATCGACAACAGACCAGGTGCGATGATTTGGGACGATGAAAGGGATAAAGACAAAATAGAAGGGGAGTTGCTCCAAATGAGTGGAAAAAAGTGCTTGATAAAGAGTAAGCGACTTATAATTTTTAAAATTTACAAAAATTAATTAATATTCATCTTGAATTTCGATATAATGTATATTTTGATCTCTAAGTACTATATAATGTTGGTTTGATTTCATCAGCGAATGCATATATTGAAGCAATCAATAAATTTTTTATTTACAATTCTGAAACAACACAACCGTGGGTCACATTGTACGAACAAACGAGGATGAAATGGGATAGTGATAGGAAAGAATTCAGATGGTTGAATGGTAGAAGTGTGCCTTATCCTGATCATTTAAACAAAAATATGCCAAAAATATTCCCCAACAGTTGGGTTGCTGACCAAGTCAGAGAGAAATACGGTGCTACTGGTCATTACTCACATGCTGAAGAGGATGCACTAAACATAGGGATTGGTTGCAACAACTCGGTAATAATATTTTTAATTTATATGTAAATTTGAAACTTATAAGACATCTACATTTCATATTTTAACCGTTGGGTTAGTATATGACATATGACACTATGATGTTTTTAACTTTTTTATAATAGGTACATTTGTTCCCATCTATGTGGCCCTATGGACACCATTTTCGCACAACAAATGCCGATGCTGGAAACATCACACAAGACTGTGGAGTGGAATTCGAGTTCCATCAATCTAGTCGATCTAGCAACCGTGATCAAAACCTAGTACGAGGGACATTAGGTTACGTCGGAAAGAGACAAGAGATCATTAAAGTGGATTTCTCTTCTTTCCAATGTGTTAATTTTAGATGCAAGTGGTGGGACACCTTTGATCGGAATAATGTAAAGGAAGATCACGATAGTAGGCTGATATGTATCAACTCTAGAAAGATGTGGGATGAAGCTAAGGAGCCCTATGTTTACCCCAAACACTGCAACCAGGTGTTTTTTTACCTAGATGTGTTGGATAGGGATTGGTGGTTCGTATTGACACATGAACCTAGATCAAAACATATTTTTGAGAAAAATAGTGTTATCATGCCATGCGAGCTGGAAGATAATGAGGGTGATCATGAGAACTGAGAGTAATATGGTACATGTGTTATTTCATCAATATTTATACTTTTTAAGATGGGTTTTTCGAAACATTATAATAATTATTTTTAATTAATTGGTAATTTTCATTAGGTTAATGTTAAAATCAATAATTCACTTGATAATTTGCAATTATGTTGATCTCAAAATGATGGGGTACTGTATAAATTAGTTCTTTTTTTGTATCTAAGATCATAATAAAATAATGATAATTCTAAAGTACATTAATTTATTTTCATTATTTTCTAAACTTTATTATGTTACAATCATTCATATTATTCTAGATTTATTATTTTACAATTATTTAAAATTTACAAATTTACAAATTTTAATAAATTCATTTCACATTAATACAATTAAAATTTACAAATATTTTACATACAATTACAATTTTACAATTACAATCAATTCACAGTAATACAATTAAAATTTTACAAATATTTTACATACAATTAGAATTACAATTACAATTTTACAATTTCATGTACAATTACAATTACAATTACAATTTTAGAATCTTACATACAATTAGAATTACAAATATTACAATTTTACAATATCATGATCGTTTAATATTAAATTAATTAATAAACATCACGTTCATGATAACCATCGTACAGACATCATATTTGAGTAAAAAACACGTTCAAAATTGCTAACATCATCGTGATAATGATCATCTAACAAAACACAATTAACATCATCACCACAAAAACATCAAATATACATATCATGTCAAATAAATCATGCTATCACATACACATCTATTTGCAAGCTGCACATTAAATGAACATATCTTACATGACCTAAAAATATACATGTCATGATGATCACCAACATCTAAATTAAGTACAACTACAACATGAACATAAAATACATGGACGATATATATATATATATATATATATATATATATATATATATATATATATATATATATATATGAATAATGTTAAAAATATACAACTGTAATTTAAATGTCATGGATCAGCTGGTGGTAGTACAACATCAATATCAGTACTAGTGGAGGCATGCTCAATCAATGGTGCAGCCTCGACGGTCAATGGTCCAGCCTTCTCATGATCATGAGTATTGATGGATGCTGCAGGATGCTGACTAGACGTGGCCGATGGTCCAACCTCATCTCCATGATTACTGCTGCTATATGCTAGTGGAGGCTCATGCTCATCTGGTGCGGCGTGAGGTGAACGATCATGATATGATGAGTCGCTGCTCATGGACTATCCATCACGTGCTGCGGCTCAACCATTCCTATAACGTGTAACATTCCTCGTCAGTCGTGTAATAGCTGTCGTAACTCCTACGACATGCCACATCAGGTTGTACATGTCACGTGGCATGCCTCTCGAAATTTGTAATAGCCTATCATCGGCCTCTATGTCTCTATAATGAGTGGGCTTGATGCCCGCCTCAATAATCAATGTACTGGTTTGGTCACCCAACTCCATCTTGTATCTAGCATCAAGTCAACCACGGCTAGCAAAAGGCGATACTAGCACAACAGCAGGAGTAGGTCTCTCTGCACTGGCCTCCTGATGATCCTCAGCATCTGGCATGGCCTGATCGTCATTAGGATCCACACCTGGATCATGTGGTGGTGTTGGCATCTCTTTTCCATCAAAAGTTCCAATGTCTGCAAAATAATATACAAGTACACAACAATAATTAGACAATTTCATTACACAATTTAATAAAAACAAGTTAAAGAACATGCTAGAATAAATTTAATTAGAAATAGAATAGTAATATTACCTCTATCCTCTGGCGTCTCATTAATTGTGAAGAGGATGTTGGAACACCCTCGCCAATCCAAACCCATGTAAGGATAGGGGACCATAATGAAGGGATGCTCATCAACACTCGCTAGCAACTCCAGTGCATCATGCAGTATCCTCACTGGAAACAAAGTCTCGTCCCTCTTGGGCATGATCTACCCCCACATGTGCATACGTGCCTCAAACATCAGCCTACGAGGCTGCCGAAGAAAATTAGGCCTCGTCTCTGGAAACCTTTCAAAAAATAAACAAAAAAGCTCTGAGGAAAAAGGGAAGTTCACCCTCCCTTGTGCATGAGTACAACACCTATCTAAGGCTGTACAGAACTGCCACAAAAAAATGGAAGACCACTTGACAAGTCGTGGCTCCTGTACTAAAGAATCAACATAATATAGAAGTGAGCAACTAATGGGTTTCCTATCACTGGTGTTGTGCGAAATGGTCGAAATGATAAGTTAGAGACACTGCACCTCCTCCCTACCAAATGCACCAATACGTAACTGACCTCCAGTGACTCAAAACTCTGTAGGAGACAATACATTTTCTTCAATGTATCTCTAGGAGTAAATTAAATGACTCCCTGCACATAGCCAGCTAGAACCTCTGTGAATGAGGGAAAATCTAGCCCTCTCCTCGATATCCCTATAATGAAATATATATTCTCCTCAGTGGGCATGTACCACTAGTTGATACCAACCCGGAAAGCCTGTTGTTGGGCATTCCACCTTCGGATAAGATGTCTCAAAAGAAAACTATGGCCCTTTAGGGAAGTAGCCTTCTCATAGAACTTGAGGAGGCCTACCTACCTTAGGAGCCTCTGCATAGCTATTGTAATAGGGCGAGGGTACGCATCTCTCTCCCTCTCTCATGCCTCCCACAAGAAAACCATGTTATACTGCTCCACCTGTTGTTGTTGTTGTTCCTCCTCTTCTCCCCTTTCACGTCTCTAAATGATTGACATGTTAAACACAATTTTTTTATTAAATGAGACATGTATTTAGAAATATACATATATATATATTTTGAAAAATAAAAATAAAAAAATGGTCTGTATGCCAAAAACACAGTCACGCACTAGTCCCGGTGCGTCTTTATATGCAACACACTGGCTTCGATGCACCTAATAATATTCAGCGCACCGGGGCGGTGCTCCAAAAAAATTTGTAGCGTACCGTTGACTATGTATGGTATTAGGAGGGTGGTGTGCTAACTAAACTCTATGCCTCGGGGCATATAGGTAAGTCAACAGACCAACCTCCTGCCATCATGACACAGTGAATGCTGCGGTGTTTTACAAGGCCACACCATTGACGCAGGCAAAATACGGAAAGTCATGCATTAACAAAAATAGCTGTCTTGGGGCGACTATTTTGGTCAACGCACCACGTCGCCACAATTCCACTAGGTCAACAATGCGACTAGGTAACCGACCACACTGAACTTTTTAAAAAAATTAAAAATAATAGGGTGCACCGTCAGTACCGCCCCAGAACCAGTGCGGATACCGTTAGCATCGGTTTACCAGGCCGAACCATTGACCATGTTACAATGCGGTATGTGGTGCACTGACAACATTGCCCACCCCGAGGCAGATAATTCAGTCAACGTACCGAGTTGATGTAATCCCACATTGTCAACGGTGCGGCCTGCTAAATGACCGCACCGCACTTTTTAATTTTTTTGAAAATAACATGGTACGCCTATCGGTACCACCCCAGAACCAATGCAGATACCGTTAGCACCGGTTGTGGTGTGGCCTGTAAATTTACAGGAAGCACCACAAACCGGTGCGAGCTGAACAGCTTAAGAGCACCTTGCGACAAATTTCTTTTTATTTTTCTTTTAAATGGTTAATTTTAAGGTTACTTGAAATTCTAATCTGCTAAAAGGCTTAATTATGGAAAAATAAGAAAAATACCTGTACATTTTCCCGTCGAGGAGGCATATTGGCCGTAGAATTCACAAAAGAAAATTTGTCCACTGTTTTGTAAAATTCAAGCTAGAGATAGATGGGCGATCCACAGCAGCAGTGCGTGCAATGAGTGCAATGGGAGCATTGATGTCAGGGCGGCTCAGACAAGAATAAATTACACCGGTGCTTGAGAGCTCTGTAGCACTGACAAAAGTGAAAAATGTGGTTTTTTTGCCGTAATTTTTTTATTTTTATTTATTTAACCCTGTTCCGGTGTGTGGGGTTTTATGGGTGACCTGGTGCATTTATTTATTCTGCACCGGGCGGTTTTTTTTTTCACGCTCTTTTTATGATACACCGGTGTAGACGTTGTGTAAAGAACCGGTGCTTTTCTTCATTCCGCACCGGGCCGTTTTTTTTTTTCACGCGCTTTTTATGAGGCACTGGTGAGGACGTTGTGTAAAGCACTAGTGCGCTACAGTAATCAAATGCACTGGGAGGTTGTGTATGCAGCACACGGTGTCCAGTGTGCCAATCTTTTGTGTAGTTTTTCTGTCGTAATTTTTTTTATTTAACCCTGTTCTGGTGTGCGCGGTTTTATGGGTGCACTGGCGTGTTTCTTCATTGCGCACCAGGCATTTTCTATTTTCACGTGCTTGTTATGAGGCACCGGTGCACTACATTAACCAAACACATCCGGCAGGTGTGTACAGAGCGCATGGTGTCCAGTGTGCCAATGTTTTCTGTGGTTTTAATTTTTTATTTTAACCCTATTCTAGTGCGCGGGGTTTATGGGCGCATCGGGGCATTTTCTTAATTCATCACTGTGCTATTTTTGTTTTCGTGTGCTTTTTATGATGCAATGGTGCGAAAGAGTTGTAAATAACCAGTGTGTTATCGAAATAAAATGCATCGGGCGGGTGTGTAAGGAGCGCAAGGTGTCCAGTGTGCCAATGTTTTGTGCGGTTTTTTGGCCGTATTTTTTTTTTATTTAACCCTGTTCTAGTGCACATGGTTATAAGGGCGCGTCGGTGCTTTTTCTTTATTCCACACCGGGCGGTTTTGTTTCCGTGCACTTTTTATGACGCACCGGTGCGAAAGTGTTGTAAAGAACCGGTGCACTACATAAATACAATGCACCGGGTGGGTGTGTACGGATCGCACGATGTCCAGTGTGCCATTTTTTTGTACGCACCGATGCTTTCTCGTGTTGAACGCACCGGTGCGTTGTACGGTTATGAGTGCACCAGACGAAATATGTCTACAAAAACCTCCACTCGCCAACCTCCTCTAGTAACCTCCGCTAGTAACAGATGTCTGGGGTATTTTTATAAGGGGTTCCTCAAAAAAATCTATAGAACGGTCTTTTCCTTGTAGTGACTGGAGGAGATCTAAGGGGTGACCGATGACAAATTCAACAATGGAGGAGGCAAGGTGAAGAAGGAGAAGGAGGAGGATGTGGCACTAGCATCAAAGGGATAACGACAATAAGGGAAGAAGAAGAAGTACCTATCCAAGGTCTGGTGCTTCAGATGTGGCGAACTTGGACACTTCACCAAGACTTGTACTAAGAGGAAGGACAAGGAATCTTCATATTCCAAGGCAACAACAACTTGAGGGGACAGTGGTAGCGAGGATGATGTGGCCATGAGTGCTCATGTGCCTCTAAAGAAGAGGTGGGGTGATATTGATCTATAGAGAAGCTTCAGATGGGCAAGCAGGATTCTTGAGGTGCCCAAACTATTGGATCACATACGAGCTATGAGATCCTTAAGACAATAGCAGGATGACTAGAGCAGTGGGTGCAGAAGATCATGATGAAGCAGAGGCAGAGCTAGGATGCTGTAGATTGGAGCAGTGCAGTGCAAAGGCAACAATAGAGTAGAAGAAATAGCGCGGAGGATGATGGGACTTCAGCACCGGAGAGGGGCAGTGTATACGCAGTGCAGAGTAGCAGTAGCGCAGTGGCTCTAGAGAGACAACACATCATAGTAGCCAAGGGTGGTTCCGTGATGATATGAAACCTAGCTGACTTATCTCTGAGTGATTGGGTAGAGGTCCTTCAGTTGCTTACTTCTCATCAACTAAGTTGCAGTGCAGCAGTTTCTAGCATGATGCAGCAATTTGAGAGGGAGCTACAATACAGATGTTGCAGTGTCAGTGAAAAAAACATGGCCAATAGTGTAGAGAGCAGCAATGCAGTGGATGGAGGGCAGCAAACCAAGCATCAATGCGAAGATTGATGCCAGAGATCAAGTCAATGTTTTAGTGTGAAAGTATTTCTAGAGGACACTCCTCACTTTGAGGGAGTGTTGAGATTTTGGGGTACCATCAGATGTGCTCTAGCTCTAAAAATTTGTGGAGGGGATGGAACACATGAGATCTCTAAGAGCTAGAAAGTGTTTGGAGAAATTCCATCTTGTGTAAAATTTATTCAAATAATTAAATTTGTTAATGAGGACCCTAAGTCTAACTTAGGGAGATTAAAAAATTAAAGTGAAATAATTTACACATGTGATGAGAACATTCTAAGTGACGTGGATCAAGCTTCTTTTAATATTAGCCATTTATTAGAGATTATATCACGATCGTTGATATGTCAATGAGAAAATTGTAAAGGAAAGGCTTGGGGTCAGTTTGAGGACACACATAGAATCTAAGAGATCGAATTCTTCTGATGGAGCAGTGCTTAGATGAAAATCATATTTGGGTGATTCAAAGAAGCAGTGAGGGGAAGATGTAGTGATTGGTCAGGACGACCAAGAGTACAACGTAGGGCAAGGGCAGTAAAGACGCAGTGGAGGTAGCACAGTCATCAGAGGGTGTGATGCAGTCCCTAGAGAGAGTGGTGTAGGCCTACAGAGGGCTCACGCAGGGGCAACACAAAACCTCTAAGGAAAGTCTGAGATCTAGCTGGAGACTAGCATTTCTAAGCTGGTAGGAATGAAACCAAAATCTGGAAGAAGTTGATAAGGGCAGAGAAAAGGTAATGCAGTCACTTAGCCAGGGCCACGCAACCTTATGTAGTGGCAACGTAGAGACTGCGCAAAGCTCTCTGGGGTTTCACTAGTGGCTCATCCGAATCATTTGGGACTTGCAAGAGTGAGGTATATCTCACATTTTTCTATATATATGAGGTTTTCTCTATTGGGTGAGCCGAGTTATGGTATCCTAGATGTACTCAGAATCTGCTGCTTAATAATAATAAACCCTCATATCTGTTGCACGGGTTTTCCCGTATTGGATTTTTTTAGGGACATTTATCTGAAAAATATGTGTGTCCTTTGTCATAAGTGTGTGATGTACAATAATGGTTTGTATTTGTGTAGGTTTCTAGTTGTGTTTACTTCAAAGTTTTTCTGAATATTCAGTTAAATAACTTGTGTAGAATAAACAATGTAGGAGAAGTAAAACAATATTTAGCAATAAATTTTCATAAACCGTTCATTAGACAAATGATATAAAAGAAGAAGTTATGTTAGTTTATGGTTTTTTCCCCTAGAAGGCATTCATTATTTTATATAAGGGAACTATATCGCGGTTGTGTATTATTATTATTTTGAGTGTGAAAGAGAGAGGAGTTTGTGTTAGAGAGAAGAGGAATTACAAAAAAATTGTTGTAGGTTATATCTCTTCTCCGTGGATGTAGCCTGAATTAGGTGAACCACATATATTTTTGCCTCTCTTGCCTTATGTGTTTTTTTTGTTTTTGTTTCCACAATATTTTATGTGTTTTATTTCTATGTTACTTAATTTTCTAACAGTTGATTGCGTTCTTGATTTCAATTTCTTATTCTTCATCTGTTATATTCATACGATCAAGGATTCTTATGCATTGAAGGTCACAATCCCTTGATTTCTCAAATTTGCATGTGCTTATAAAGCTTCTCCTGAATTTCCAATTTCCTTGGTTTGTTCAACAAAACATAAGGTTGGATCGATTTATTTAGTACTTCAACAACAAAGGCCAAATGATCATCCATCCTAAAGTGTTTTTCTCTCAAAGAAAACCTCGAGGGGGGGGGAGGGGGGATGTGTGGGTAAACATGTCAATAATGCTTCTCCAGAATTTCTAATTTTTATGATTTGTTTAGCAATGTTGGATTCTTTATTTAGTACTGCAACAACAAAGGCAAAATGTTCATCCATCCTAAAGTGTTTTTATTCCAATGAAAATCTTTGGGGCATGTGTGGGTAAACCTGCCAACCATCCGTAACATTCTTAAAAGGTCTTATACTCCTATCAACATAAATATTTACAAGGAACACCCCAAATTAGGCACATTAACTATAAAAACCTTAAGCTTGTTATGATATTAGATGGAAAGAACTGTATAAACATGATTAAACTTGAATTTAGAGAATTTAATGCAATAATTTCTAGCAATTTAATAAGTACATTCTTAATTGTATTATTTTTTTAGTTTTTATGATGACAATATTTGTAGCGAGGAATGGCGAGCTAAGGTTCATAGCAGATCCCGGTTTGGAAATCCAAGGAGATAGTCAACTCACCCTGAGAAATGGATGTTGATTCAGTTTTGTAGATCTAGACAGATTGCCTGTAGCAAATAGGCATTTAATCGAGAAACAAATATGTCGTGATGTTGATTCCCATCTGATTTGAAAGAACACCTGATTGGCATGAGAATGAAAAGCAAAGTAGACTCAAGAAGGTGGGAGGCATGATAAATCAAATCGTTTGTGCCACAATTTCAATGAAACTATTTTTAATAAATTAAAACTAAATTTATTGACGTCTTGAAGGATTGAAAGGTTCCATGTAATAGAAAATTTTAGGATACCTTGCCTTGATTACGTACTAACCTAAATTTGACCACTTGAATCTAATCACAAATTTAAGGGGACCTTGAAACGACAAGTGCACTATGGCTAAGGGCTACTCCCTTTGGATTCGCATACTAAGTACATAGAGGAGCCATGTTAATATACCTGATGTGAAGAAAATTAATGCATTTGAATTGGGTTCCCAATGAAAATTCAACTCCTCAAATCCCCCTTTGTATTTTCCAACAGAATCGGCAGTAATCACTAACAAATTAAAGACCCAAAAATCAATATAGTTTAAAATTATCAAACTACTTTCGGGCTTTCCATCAATGGAATATATCATGTGATTAATCCCAACAAAATCAATGAAATAATTTCCACAAAATCATGTTACGGTACTTAATTACTCTCCCACCATCGATCAAATGTAGTTGAACAAGAATTAGCAATCAACTAACTGTAAGGGGCTCGTGCCAAAAAAGATGATATAATTTTACTTTTATTTTGAACCGGGAAGACTCGGGGTTCAAACATCTGTAAACATTCTGTTTCTAGGGGCAAACATTGTCTACTTAAAACATTTGTTTTAAATCGAACTTATGGAACTATAGGCAACTCAAACTAGTTATGAAATATGTACCCATTGTCAATGTAGCCCGTAACTCTCTAGTAGAGTATTTTCACAGTAAAAGGAGGATGAACACTAATGTTCTTTATGGTAACCGATATCTAAATTGCAACCAAAGGTTCTACGAAAGGTGTTGCATTATCGATATCAAATGTGACCTATTTTGTCATCCGAAAGATCGATGGCACCCAAAGTCGAGAGTACTACTAGTATGGACACAAGGTCCTTCTTCATAATATTGTTTACCTAGTGAAACTATGGGGGGTGTTAACTTATTATAGTGGACCTATGTTATCTGAACATCCCTTGCACCCTCTATACATTTCCCTTTCTTCTCTTCTTCTATTCTTATTCATTCATTTTTTTCATTTGTATAGGAGTAGGCCCTAAGCTACTAAGTAACATTTATGTTAAATGTTAATGTTTTGAGTCAGCCAACACTTCATTTACAGTCATGAATAATGGTCTTTAAAAATATTTAAAAGAAGAGTGTTGAAGTTTGAATTCATAAATAACGTTTAGAAGTTGAAGCCGATGAGAGAAATATTGCGTTAGAATTCAAAGAGGAATTTTCAATAGCTTGAAAAATTCAAAATTAATTGTACATTAATTAAATTAAATAAATAAAAGGATACTCCATGTAGAACTAGGTTACCAAAACTAGATATAAAAATTGGTAAGAAATAACCATTTGGACCCTGAACTTGGTCAACTAAAAAACAAAATTACACAACCTAAATTGTAACAACTAGAATACTTTAAAAGAATGGATGATTTTCATTCTATTGTAATTTTTTTGCATTGTGATATATGTGAAAATTAATCTAGAGGTAAACCTACATTGGGTGTTCAAACAATCCACTTGTGTTCCGAGGAAGACATGAAAACACAGACTTGGAATTCTATTCAGAAAGCCATTGGACCAAGGCAAACAGAAATTGTCCATAACCAACATGACAATATTTACTTTCCCAACTACCGAACATGCCTCTTGAAAGCTCTGAGATTAAATATATAATGAACCAATTCAGTGGAAGCACTAAATAATTAACTACATAAGGAACACCACCATGTATACATTGTTACTTTGTCTTCAAAAAACGTTTTGCGTTGACTAAAAAGCATTTATACAAATTGAACAAAGAACCTTACCCAACGGTATTTAAATGGAGTTGTTATACATTCAACACATATGATAGCTAGCAACCACTCCAGATATAAATCAATGAAAAAATCAATAATAATTTCAGAGCCAACCCAAGTAGAATTAAAGAGTTGAATTGACTAACAAATAGAGAAATTAAATTAAATTCAGTGATATATATACAATTTCATATAAATACATAAAAAACCTATTCAGTGCGCAATAGATACAACAACCCCTTCCTTCATACCCAACTGCATCAGTCCATTTGTGTGGGTTGAAACTTTGTCTAAGCATTTCAAGCCATATGTGCAGTTCCACATATTGTTACTCGAAGAAATGCACATAATTTTACTGGAAGACATGCATGGTATAACATGCACATATTTTTACTGGAACACATGCACATATTTTTGCTATTAAACTTAGAGAATTACCCACATGGCTTCTTTCATGACCCATTGAGACACCAATTGAAATATTTTGCATTGCATTTCACTACTTTGCTCCATTGATCATATTCCCTACCATGGTCTCCTAGAATCATACAAACCCCCCTCTTTATTATGTTTACAAGCCCACCACAAAGTTAGATATAAGTAACACTTAGATACAAGAGATACAAAGGGTTTTAAAATTCAAATTCTTAGTGTAAAGAGGGAGCACCTGGCTTGCATTCAAGCCCTAGCCAAGTTTTATTCTTTAATATTATTTAATATATTTATTTCTTATTTAATTTCCTCTCAACACAAGCTTAAAATTTAATATAAAATAAGTTTAATAACTATTGCATGCAACACGCGTGTGTTCATGATAGTCTTAATTAAATCTTAATTAAATATTTATCGCGAGAGCCTTAATCATGATAATCTCTTTTCTCTATTGAAAGAAATCATGTTTTTGAAAACCATCTTGTAGGTTTTAACCCCGTACAGAAATGATGTGCAAATTAATTCTTAAAAGCATAAAATAAACAATAGCGAGAGCATAAAACATAAAACACATATACACATATATTTTCCCCTAGATCCCAAATCGGGACTACCAACATGATTTTTCATTATATTCCTTCTAGTGTTACAACATATATATATACATGCTGAAGCATTCATAAAATCCAATCCATTGACGATGGATTAGAACATAAACCATAGTTCCCTTGATCAGATCTACAAAATACCATTAGCAGAAAACCATCATGCCCAAAACCAGGTGCAAACCCAAGCACAAAACCATAGGCGGGTCCGCCCACCTAATATAGGGTCCAAAAAAAATTTCTCAAGGCGTTGCCCCATCCCCTTGAAAACCTCCCGACAGGGGGGCTACTGCCCCCCCTTTGACCCCCCTGTTGTACCTGGTACATGCATAGGGGGGCTACCACCCTCGTCTTACCCCCTCACTTTGTGCCTGCTCCTAATCGTGGAAATAATATAACACATACCCAACATTATCCCACTTGTTGTTTTCTTTCCACAGGGGGGCATATGAGAGATTAGTCATTAGTCCAACCCTACAAAACCCATTGTTTATCTACACCAAGATAAATTCTCAGTGCTTACATACTTCGTCAATGCATCTGCAACATTCTTCAAAGTGTCCACCGTTACCAGCAACACCTTTTTATCCTCAACCATATCTCTCAAAAAGTGATATTGAACATCAATGTGCTTTGTCTTTGAATGATAAGAAGGGTTCTTAGCCAAGAAAATTTCACTTTGGCTATCACAGTCTATTGTTTATAGCTCACTGTTATCCCATGCTTGAACACAATCTCTGCAATTTACATAATCTCCGAAACAAAATTGCTTCCTTGCTTGCATGAGTGGTTGCCATGTATTCTGCCTTTGTAGTTGAAAGATCCACTACAGGCTGTGTTTTACTCATCCAACTGACTACACCTCCAAATTTACTAAACACATACCGACTTATAGATCTTGTTTGGTCCAGATCTCCAGCCCAATCTACATCAACAAAACCATAGATGTACAAAATTTTTCCAATCCCAGTCTTCCCTGGTAACACAAACCATAATCACCAGTGCCACAAAAATAGCTAAAACCCTGCTTCATTGTTGTACAATTCTTCTTCCCTGGTTTTGACATAAACCTACTCAATTCTCCCACTACATGTGCAATGTCTATTCTAGTACATACCATTGCATACATTAGGCCACCCACTACACTTTCATATGGAACATGGACATGTCCTCTTCTTCTTCTTGTGTCTTGGGACACTGTTCAGCAGATAACTTCACACCTACAAGAATAATAAACTTCACCGGTTTACTATCCTGCATATTGAGCCTTTGCAATATTGCCTCGAAATACTTCCTCTAGTTTAACCATATCTTCCTTTTTCCCAATCTCTCTTAATTTCCATGCCCAAAATATATTTTGCAGCACCAATATCATTCATGTCAAATTTGGAAAACAATTGGGTCTTCAAATCCTGGATAATTTCTTTGTCATTTCCAACCAGAAACATATCATCGACATACAAGACGAAATAAATAACACGGTAACCAATTAATTTAAAACATGCACAATGATCCTCTTTGTTTCTGGTGAAGCCAAGTCCTTGTATATAGGTATCAAATCGATGATACCACATCCTTGGTGATTGTTTTAACCCATACATAGAGTTTTTTAACCTGCATACCAGTTATTTCCTACCCTTCACAGCAAAACCTTCAGGTTGCTTCATGTAGATTTCCTCTTCCAAATCCTCATGAAGAAATGTTGTCTTCACATCCATCTGTTCTACCTCAAAATCAAATGCAGCAACAATAGATAAAAGTAATATAATAAAATTTACCTTGGCAACAGGAGAAAAAATATCACCAAAATCAATTCTCGACACCTGGGAATAACCTTTTTCTACCAACTGAGCTTTGTATTTCTCCACCCTTCCTTCTACATTCATCTTCTTCTTAAGCACCCATTTTATTCCAATGGGTTTCCTTCGAGCCGAAACCTCCACCATATCCCATGGCTCAGTTTTTTGCAAGGATGCCATCTCATCGACCATAGCCTCCTTCCAGAGTTTTCCATCCTCTAAATCCACTGCTTCCCTGACAGTTCTAGGATCATCATCAATGATAGGTAAAAAAAAATTTGAACATAAAGCAAATGGACTATACCTTTCTAGTTGCCTTCTTTATTGAACAGATCTTCTCACAACTGGAGTTTGTGGCTCTTCCTCTTCTGAATATTGTTCTATTGTAGAGTCTGATTCTTCCTCCTTTAGCTCAAACTCTATCTTCTCAGGTTCCTTTGGCAGAACTTCATATTTAACAACATCTTTAACCTCTCTAAACACCACATCTCGATTGTACACAACCTTCCTTGTTTATGGGTTCCTAAGCTTGTAACCTTTTAAACCATCCTTATACCCAATAAAAATGCACCTTTCAGATTTATTATCCAACTTGGTCCTTTTCTCCTATTGAACATGTGCATCTGCATCACATCCAAATACCCTTATATGTGAAAGAGAATTTTTCTTACCAGTCCATACCTCATGTGGATTCTTATTCTCCAAAGTTGATCAAGGTGATCTGCTAACCAAGTAACATGCAATCTCCACTACCTCTGCCCAGAATTCTTGTCCTAACCCGGTACCACTTAGCATGCTTCTTTCTTTTCTCATCACTGTTCTATTCATTATTTCTACAACTCTATTTTTCTGAGGTGTGTATGGAGTAGTGTTATGTCATGCTATACCACACTTCTTACATAACTCTTCAAATTACTTCTTGCATAACCCTCTACCATTATCTGTCCTCAACACCTTTATCTTCTTTTCTGTCTAGTTTTCCACCATAGCCTTAAGTTCTTTAAATTTGTCAAAGACTTAATATTTCTAGCTCAATAAATATATTCATGTATTCCGTGAGAAGACATCTATAAATGAAACATAGTAGACAGCCTTACCTAGTGATGGAACTGACACAGGTCCAAACACATCATGGTGCACAAGCTCTAATATCTTGTTCGCCCTCTTAGCACCAGAAGGAAAACTCACTACATTATGCTTTCCATATACATAATGTTCAAGAAAATTGAAATACAGAGAGAAAATAGACATACCTTCTTCCATACCATTACCATGTAGTATCTGAAGGCCCTTCTCTCCAATATGTCAAGGCCTTTGATGTCATAGCATGGTCTTTTCTTGAGAGACCACTAGGCTTTCTACTCAACTTTCATGAACCACAAAAATGTTGCACCCATCAATAACAGTGCTACCCAAAAGCTTGTATAGAGTTTCGATCTGAACTCCCTGCATCAATACTAGTGCTTCTTGAACCATATTGTTGGATCTTTCTCGAAAGCTGTTTTTAAACCTGCATCATCCATATTGCTTACAAAAATCATATTTCTGGCCAATGCAGGAATATGCAGAACACCGGGAAGTGTTTAAATCCTTGCACCTTGCAGCTTCAGCTTGGCTTTTCCATGTTCGAAGATTCTGCCCTTCCTATAATCTTCTTAGAATACATCACCACCATAATACTTCTCATACTCGCAGGACCACTCCATATGGGGAGTGAACTGAAAGGATGCACCTAAATCAATCAACCATGCATCCAGATCTACATGTGTATTTGAAGAAGAAGCCAAAAACACATCCCCACCTTCATTTGAGGTGGCTTTAGCCTTTGCAAAAGGATCATCATCAGTTTCCTTTCCTTTCTAAGGAGCTTTAGATGTGCAGTCCTTTTTGAAGTGCCCTTCCTTTCCACATTTCCAGCACACCTTTACAGGCCTCCATGGAGATTTAGATCTCCCACTCGAAAACCTATATTTGTTTCTGTTCTGGGACCTTCCTCGTACAGATAAGGCATCTCCATTCTAACCCTCCATATTTTTCCATCTCATTTCCTCCCACAGCAAGGCTGAGACAATTTCATCAAAATTCAAGGTATTTGTATTGCTACCTATTGCAATAACTAGACTATCCCATAAATTTGGTAGAGAAAACAACAAACTGATGCATTTATCTTCTTTTGAGATTTTAATATCAATAGAGGACAACTAAATTACCACATTATTGAAGGCATTCATATGCTTTATCACCAATTCTCCATACTTCATCCTCAGGTTATACAACTTTTTCCATAGCAACAATTTATTCACGAGAGACTTAGATTGGTATAAAGTCCCTAACTTGACCCTCAAAGTCTTTTTCGTAGCTTCCTCAGATACATTCAAGAATACTAAATCTGAGATACACAACCTTATTGTGCTCTTTGCCTTCCAATCCAACTTCACCCAGTCTTCGTCTGACATTTTCATTGGTTTAGTACCTACATCTACTGTGATCCACTAGTCTTTATCCACTTGCAGATCCTCCACCTTGAGATTCCACAACTCAAAAATTTGACCATTAAATTTCTCGATATCTATCTTTCCACTACTCGCCATCTTCTTTCACCACAAGAATTGATCCCACAGATCTCCCACTGAACAAGGTCTACCACGTGCCTGATAAAAAACCCCTTAGCAGCAAAGGCATGCCCTTTAAGCTGAAACAACTTTGATACCGAATGTAGGTTTTAACCCTGTAAAGGAATTATCTGCAAACAAATTCGTAAAACCAGAAAATAAACAATAGCGAGAGCATAAAACATAAAACAAATATACACTGAAATTGTCCCTTGGATTCGAAACCGAGACTACCAACTTGATTTTTCATTCTATTCCTTTTAGTGTTACAACACATATATATACATGTCGAACCATTCATAAACCTCAATCCATTAACCCTAGATTAGAACATAACCATAGTTCCCTTGACGGGATCTACAAAATACCATGAGTAGAAAACCATTATGCCCAAAATCATGTGCAAACCCAAGCACAAAACAATAGGTGAGCCCGCCCACCTAATAGTGGAAAGAATATAACACAAACCCAACACATATTTCACTAGTTATCATGCATTTTGTTTTGCAAAGTCCCCATCCCGTCTTTGATTTGACTAGAAACATAATGGAAAATTCAATTTGTTGTGGTGTTGTGCTTGCTTGCTTGGTTTGATCTCATCTTATTGGTTCATTAATAGATTGTTTGTAATCAAATTTGTGTCATGATTCTAATTCATCACATCGAATTTCACATATTGGAGAATTTCTTGAAAAAATTGGAGATCATGCTCAGTTATTTATCAAGCCATTAAGTTCTGAAGTCTTAAAGGGCTTAACGAACATGATGTGCATCAGAGAGAACCAACTTAACAGTTTCAAGAGTTGACTCATAAGCTTATTGGATGCCAATATAGAAAATGAGTCAAACTCACATAATATTCTTGATGTTGAAGACTATACATTAAGGTCATACTGCAAGAGAGAATAGCAAGTAGGTGGAGTAGTAGTGTCAAATATTTTCACTATTAAATGAGCTCCTTAATGAATTAAAGTTACACAAGGTGTGAGTACTATGCCTCTTTTAGAAATTCATGGTTTATGTTACAACATGTTAAAATAAGGGAGTTGTTATTATGGAGTTGTATGGCCAAAAGATGCAGTTACTTACCTTTTTTCAGTTCAAGCATCAAGAACAAACTAGCTTGACTAGTTGCTTCTAAAGAAAGAGTTTCTTCTTGGTCACATCTAGCTAGGATATTCTGATATTATATTTATGCAATACGTCTATAATGTGTACTTTAACGGGGAATAAGGGAATATCAGGCACTAGCTCTTTCTTTCTGTTACAACGAGAAGCTTGTTCAACTAGAGTGGTATCCATGGTAGGTAATATAAATTACAAGCACTACTAGTTGTATATGGTTCTTCACCTGTTCAAGAATTAATGCTTTATTTCTTCTCGCATTTGTGGCAATCTCTAATATTGATGTCAAAAGTGAACTAAACATAGCTATAACTCCTAGTGGGAAGTTTTTGCATACTCAGAGATACCATTTAGGAATATTTGACATCGTAGGTTGCGTTGGGTTAGCTGGAATAAAGTTATATGATTAAGCCCATAGCATGTAGAATAGTGGTAGATATTTCAATGTCAAGTATGGGTGGGTCAGTATTACCCGACATACCAAGTGGGTTACCCTTTTCCATGTTTATGTAGAGATACAAGGTACAACTAGAAAAAAGGTATGAGGTAGTGTAGTGAGAAGAATAAGTTTTGTAAGC
Organism: Pinus albicaulis; assembly: GCA_034641835.2. Classification (NCBI taxonomy): domain Eukaryota; kingdom Viridiplantae; phylum Streptophyta; class Pinopsida; order Pinales; family Pinaceae; genus Pinus; species Pinus albicaulis. Next base: position 1,173,326,423 of record CM076581.1, read on the forward strand.
ACTAATTTACTGAGAATCCTTTCATTTTTTTGACCATATAAAGCCTTTTATCCATGGAATAACACTTACAAGGTTAGTAATATCCATAATAAAACACTAGGATAATGAATATGATACACTAACCATAGTAGTACTCGTGGTGATTTGTATGATCCGTAGTAAGTGACCTAGAAGGATGTGCTTAAACATGAATAAGTGTTAACATATTAAGTATCATATTACCCATGTGTAATTTACATATCCCATAATGTGTTCAACACTTATGAATGCTAGAGAAACTTTAGGTGTGTAATTGGTAACACTTGGAACCAATAACTTTCTCGTTCGGTAGCAACATATTTATAGCTATAAGTATGAGTCTTAGCATAGGAACTTTATAGGCTTGGCCTTGATCTTTATGATGAGATGAATTTATAATTCAAAGCTGGTAGTACAAGGATAAGAATAATTGAACCCATACAAGTGACTTTCAAGATAATGGTACCACCATTATACTATATCCTCAACAATATATTTTGTGAAGTGCTCTACGTGTCATTGGGTATATATACCTCATAGACCCATACTAGAATAGGGAAGCTTATGTGTATCCCCTTGTTTAGTATTACATGTGAAACATATTGCAAAAAATGTTTAGTGTTAGTCTTACCCTAGTCTAGGCTATGCAATATTAACAATGCTTGTAGAGACAATAAATAATTCCACCCTCGATTCAAGAATTTGTAGTTATCCAAGTAGAATTATATTTGTTAGCTCCAATACTTTGGATTTATAGGAAAAAGAGCGTAATGTGTAAACAAATTCCATTGGGTTGAATATCACTTGAGATCCCTGAATCATTAATACCTAGGAATATTGAATTAAATCAATTATTAATAAGTAGTTCATCTTGTGGTAAAAGACTAGTGATATTCTTAGATGTTTCTACATTACTGAATGGTACACCACATACTAGTAGTAAAAAAAGCATGTATTGGTAGATAAGCTAACCCCAAGATAGTTCTAGGTTAAGCATCATACTACAAATAGCACCACTTCAATCGATGGCTCCCCGATCGGCCCCTCTTATTCCAAATCAGTCAATGAAGTTTATTCCTTCTCAGCTAGCCAGTAATAGAGTAAACAACTAGTATCCCAAAAAAGAGCCTACCAGTTGAGGGGGAAGGGGCAGGAAAATTGTCTTCCATCCATGTTGTGAACTGCTTTTTTAGACTCACTGATCTTTCATCTTTGTTGTGTGATTGAGATTGCAGTGTCTCCAAAATATGCTTGATGAAAATTCCAAGAAATATTCATTGAAGCAAAAATACCACCTTATCTCGCCACTTGCATCCTCTTGCATCAACATACTCACCACTTGTTCCATGCCAACCCACTTATTTTCATATATGTCGCGAGATTACGGAAAAATAAAATATCTTAATCTTAAACATTAAATCTTTTGAAAACTAATACAACTAATACTAACATTAAGGAGGAAATCATGGTATAGAAGGCACTCATGGTATAGAAGTATTGTGCCATCTATGAAATATAAAGTAAGTTTGGCATCGATATGAGACCAAATAAAAGCCGAAATCCTTCATTAGATAAGAAGAAATATTCATTCAAATATAACAAGAAAACTTTGCTTAATGAGAAAAAGTTTTGTTAGTTTCTATATGAATTGACAACCACCCAAAAATGATTACTATAGTCCCGTGTAGCACCCACCCAAGAGGCTAGGATTAATACAATAACTCATTCTCACCCTTCAAAATATAAATATCAAATTTAATTTTAATTTCTCTAGGATTAAAAAGCACTCCGGATATTCATATTTTTTATATGAATACTAACGTTAATCCAATTTTCTTTATGCATATCATAATATCTTTACATCTTTACAGTGACATTTCTAATGAGATCAGAATGACGTTCCTTGAGGTTTTAGCTATATGTTAATTGATCAAAAACTTTTTAATATCTCATGGCAAGCTATCAAATACAATTTTCACTTTCTTTATTAAGTGAATGTTAAATCCAAAAACACAATCTCCTTCTTTTAAATATCAAATGATGGATAGCTTGGTAAGATATTATAATTTCCTTGACAATTATCGTTTGAAAGGGTGATGAATGGTCCAAACTGATGGATCAACAATGACTATTGATTGACATAGATTATTTTTTATTTTTTATTTTTTTGGACTTAATTGTCACTGAAGTAGATATTTTTTGATGATTAATTTGATTATAAATTTTGAAACATTTAAAAAAAATGATGGATAAATGCTAAGTGAATTATTTTATTTTAATTATATTTATCAAATTTCTGGAATACTTACAATTCAATTGATTTCAAAATTTAATTTAAAATGTTCATTAATTGACAAGATAAGGTAAAAAATAGACCAAGGACAATAAGTCATGCATCTGTATCTTTCTTATAATTATTTTTCTTGAATTAGAAGACCAAATTTTTAGATGTCGATGTTTTCGTACATGACTCCACTGATGGGGTGTACTCATGTTTTATTAAATCAAAATCTCATATTTTAGATTTGGATTACTTGTCGAAAATGCCAAATCGTCAATGTGTACTAATGTTTTATTAAATCAAAATTTGACAAAAGTTTGTCTTTGTTTTCAGATTGAAAGATATGAGAGTCGCATATCTATGTGTGTAGGGAGGATACCAGTTCATATTTAAAAATGCTTGGTGGAGGAGCTCTGAATTCCGTGATGGAGATAAGGATTTGTTAGTTGCTCTCCTACGTAGAGTGAGATATTTATGTTAAGGGAATATGTAATATAGATTTTATTAGTCCTTATGTCTGCTACAAGTACTACCCCTATTTTGTTCTAATAGGATGATGCAAAAATAATATTGAGTATAATGGCGGTGGACGTTCATGCAGCGAATCACAAAAGATCCGGAAAACAGTAATATCATGATGTTGGAGCCAGCTGTTTTGAATATTAAATTCAGCGGAGTTAGTAGATAATATTTTATTTAATTATTAACTGAATATGAAAGATTGGATATTGAAGTTGATGAATACGTCCACGAAGAAATAATGGAGACATTAAAGACATTAACAGTGTATCCCAGCACTATAAATAGAGATGAATGTATGTATCAGCCTTCGTGTGCTGTGTTGTGTTGTACTTGAATTCTGAAGAGCGAGTGACTGACTGTATTCAGAATGCCTGGGACCAATGGCGATGTGAACGTTTTGCCTTCCGATGCTGCGGAGTTCTACGATCAGTTCTCGGCCGAATGGGAGGAAGATCGTGGGGAGCATTTGCACGTCGGCTTCTACGACGTTCCTTCTCCCCCCGACAATCTTCTTGATCACAAGGCCGCCACCATCAGATTGATCGAAGAGACACTCAAATTTGCCGCCATTTCTGGTTAGAAATAGCCATACCAATGTTCATATCTTCTTTTTTTTCTTCTTTTTGTTAATTTCAGAGAATCTTTCTATTTTCTGTTTTGTAAAGAGCAAGTTGCTATACATATTCCACTGAAGTAAGTGGCCTCAACTTGTCCATAGGAAACTAGATCTGTTGACCACCTCATAGAGTTATAAGCTAACCAAAATTGGTATTGTTTTATCCTCCTATATACCGCTAAGATTCCTTGACTATGTCCATAAAATTTGCATATAAAACATAAACTACACATGCTATCTTCAAAAAACATACAAAATTTGAAATTGTAAAGTATCAATCATCTGTTGAATCCACAGTTGCAGTAGACCCTGGCATCTCTGCTTGCTGCATGCCTGATTTGATTTTAAGTAGTTTGATAAGCATCACTAACCTAATAATTATTTGACTTCACTCATGTCACGTAGTTTGATTTTTGAATATTGTGAGAATCTGTGTAAAAATAAGTTAATTTCTAGAGCATGAAGAGTGTTATATTTAGAGAGTCAATTAATTAAGGATTGAATTAAGTAGACTTAATTGATACATGAATTTAGTGTGTGGTTGCATGTAAAAGTATTTTAGAGTTTCTAGTCTGAAAAGGTTTAAATATTCTTGGTAAGTTTCATTGTAATCAAGTCATATGAATCAAGTTTGTGTGATCAACACAAGAACCTCAGTTAGTGTTTTATATGTGTTAAATTGTGTTTCTCCTCTCTGCATTACTAACAAGATGGATTTATGTTATAGGAATCCACAATCAATTGATAGATTTATTTTGAGCTAAGCTTACATTGTTTCTTCTTTTAATTGGTTAAAGGTAAATGTCAATTTTGGAAATATCATGGATTTAAGAATTTGATTGATAAGAGCCAAATCAGTTTTTTTGACCTCATTTTTATTCATTACATTTCAAAGGAATTTTATTTTAGGTAGTTTGGTTAATGGATTTAGCTTGAGTTAGAGTTACATTGTTTCTTCTTTTAATTGGTTATAGGTAAATGTCTTGAAATTAATTAGATGGTAGATTTTGAGAATATTTTTTTATTTGGGAATTAGATTGTATAATTTGGGAATATATTGGATTTGAGAATTTGATGAATAAAAGCCAAAACAATTGTTTGATCTAATTTTTATGTATTATATTTCAAAAGAATTTATTCTAGATAGTTTGGTTGATTGATGGATTTAAGTTGAGCTAAAGTTAAATTATTTATTTTTTTAATGGGTTAAAGCTAAATACCTTAGATTGTGAATTTAAAGAATATCTTGAATTTGGAAGTTTGATAAATAAGAGCGAAATCAGTTGTTTGACCTAATTCTTATTTATTACATTTCAAAAGATTTTTATTTTAGCTAGTTTGATTGATGGATTTATGTTGAGTGAGATTTAGATTGTTTTTTCAAAATTAAATGTCTTGAAATTAATTAGATTGTAGATATTAGGAACATTTTGGATTTGAGAATTTGATTGATAAGAATAAAATTATTTGTTTGAATTAATTTTTCTATTACATTTCAAAAGAATTTGATTGTAAGTAGTTTGATTGATGAATTTATGTTGAGTGAAAGTTAGATTATTTCTTCTTTTATTAAATAGAAAATTTTAAAAATATTTAAATTTAAGAATTTGATAGATAAAAATTAAATAAATTATTTACCTAATTTTTATATATATTTTTCTTATCTATTAAATTGTTTATTCTTTTAAGTTTTGTTCTTTATCCAATAGATTGTTTATTCTTTTAAGTACTTGCTTGATGGATTTGTCTTCAGTGCTACTTAGATGGGTTGGTCCACTCCCTAAACAACTAGTTTCGTGTTGGTCAGAGTTTAATTTTAAGTGAATAAATTTTGTAATTTTAAGTGATTCGAAGTGAGATTTCAATTGAAATTAGATTTAATGTTCGTTCTGTTAAAGATGAAGAGTCGAAGAGACCGAGGCACGTGGTGGACGTGGGATGTGGAGTAGGAGGGAGCTCCAGGTATTTGAGTAGGAAGTATGGAGCCCATGTTCAGGGTATCACCATCAGCGCATGGCAGGTTGAAAGGGCCACCGCCCTTACTGCTGCCGAAGGTCTCAGCGATAAGGTATATGATATTTTTCAACTAATGGATAATTTTCAATTTACGTCGTAATTAATTCATCCGAATTCCCATATTATGAAACTGAATTTTGATTTGCCCCCGTTGGCACAGGTTGCTTTTCAAGTGGCTGACGCATTAGACCAGCCTTTTCCAGATGGGCACTTTGATCTGGTCTGGGCAATGGAGAGTGGGGAGCACATGCCCGATAAAGAAAAGGTGGTGCAAGATATTTTGGTTTCTTGGATAAATGTTGTTAGGATTAATAATATTATAATAATTTGGTCAACATTTAAAACCATTTAATACGGTTCATCTTCTTCATTTTCTCCAGCAAATTAACATCACTCTGATTTTAAACAAAGTTTTTCTATCATTTATTATTTTAGTTACTCTGCAATTCAAGACAAAGAAAGTGATGTCTATGTCTCGACATGTTTAACAGTTTATGCGAGAATTGGTCCGAGTGGCCGCTCCTGGTGGTATGATAATAATAACGACCTGCTGCCACAGAGACCTTTTGAAAGAGGAGACCTCTCTGCAGCAGAGTGAGCAGGTACATCAAGGCATTGTTGTAATTATTTTATTATGAGTATAAATTTATCTTAAATCTATCTTAATCACACATTGAACATTGAATTCGGGAGTGAAAAGGGAACCAGCATAGATTTAACATGAGTTAACTAAATTTCATTTAGTGTTCAAAATACAATGTGTAATTTTTTATTGTGTAATTGTATTTTTGTTATTAATATATTATTATATACAATATTAAAACATTTTTTTTTCTGCTTAATGGTTAAGAGCATTTGTTTTCTCCTAAGATCACATATTCAAACGACAAAAATAGAATATGTATAACTTCATAGACTTAATAATCAATTGGAAATCATTAAACACTTCACTTGAAAATCATTAAACACATATAAGACAAATAAACATTTCGAGTTTAAAGAGAAGCATGTTGCGCTCTGACATGGCAAATTTTGAATTGACATCAGGATCTCTTGGACAAGCTTAGCCGTGCATGTTGCCTTCCGGCTTGGTGTTCTACCGCTGACTATGCGAGGATGGCGCAAGATTTGTCACTACAGGTGAAGTTTAGTTTTACAGTTGCCAATGAAAAAAACGTCATGCAGTACATCTCTTACTGATTATGAAAACTTTTTTCCAACAGGATATCAAAACTACAGACTGGTCTGAAAATGTAGCTCCATTTTTTTCATCATTCGTAACTAAACTCACTTCGGTTTTCCTTGAAGCTGGTAAGGTTCCTTTTACTCCAACCTGCTACACCTGATGGTGTTCACTTTCCTTTGGTTTCTCAGTATCTTTTAATTTTTAGTAAATAGGCCAAGAATATGCAGATAATTTCAGATTACTTTTCTATTAGTGATCATTGGATTTCCCTGCATTTTACACAGCCATTTTTCTCGAATTTGATTTTTCTTCTTTGACAGCATTCAGGACTATGCAAGGTGCATCTCCTGTTCAGCTCTGGTTGGACGTATTCAAGCAAGGGCTAGTGAAATATGCAGTTATTACAGCCCAGAAACCTGCATGAAGCGTCTACAGAGTCATTACTGCTATGAAAAATGTGTGAAAGCGAAAAAGAGTTATTCGAAATGTGCGTTCTAAACCCAATATGAGTGGAACTAATTTTACAAGTATATGCATGGTTTGGATTAAAATAATTTTGGAAGTAATATTCCAAAGTATATGCATGGTTTGTTAAAAACATTATTAGTAAATGTAATTTTCCAACTATATGCATGGTTTGATTTGTAATCTTGGGAATGTTTTTCCAAGTGTTTGCATGGTTTGACAAGGGACTGTTCTGTATTAAGTTTATTTCCGGAGTGGCAGCAATAAGCCTTAAGCCTAGGCCCTAAACAGAAGAGAATGTGAAATGTGAATATTGAATCACATGGGTATTCTTATGTAATGGAATTGGCCAAACTGTAATTAACAAGGCTGTAATAAATGTGCTTCAGTGTGTATCCCTGTGTTACATGCGTATTGTTATGTAATAAAACTGTCCCAATTGTAATTAGCAAGGATGTAATAACTGTGTTTGAGGGTGCATACCTGTGGAGTAGGGTAAGATGGCATTCCAAAATTCGTAATCTTTTGGTTCTTTTACCTTGAGAGTCATCTTTTAAAAGGGTTAATAAAGTATCTATAATAAAATTTGTCAAAGTTAATAAACTGAGGCTGGCACAGAAAACGATGTTCTTGTAAAAATGAGCCCGTACAGGTCCATGAATAGAACAAAATGGAAATAGATGGAAGTTCTCAGAGTGAAAAATGACAACAGTAAAACTGAAGGACAGATAGAGGTTTCATGATGAAAAAGGAAGGGGATGACAAAAAAACCAAGCGAATGTAACTACTTTTTATTACTGAAAGTAGATATATTTTAGGTTATTGAAAAAAGTGGCGGAGAGGGCTTTCCAAAATTCCTGACGTTGATCTTCATTTGCGTCGACAGTTTTAATTTAAAATGGTCAATAAAGTATATAAGACAACGTATGTTTTGGGTGTTTCTTATTATATTGATTTGCTAAAACAAAAAATTCTGAAAAGTATTTGGCTTTTTGTATGGTTATTATTAATTAAGAAAGTTTAATAAAAGAGGTAAACTAAATTATATATTTTGTTAAATCTGGCCGGTTTAGTTTAAAATTTATTTATTTCTTTCCAATATATAAATAAATAAAAGATTAAAAATATTGATTACGAGAAGTTTCGCTCTATTAACATTGATAGGAGCTATTATTTAATTAATTATTTTTGGAGCTATTGTTAGGTTAGAGTTTATGGCTAAGAAAATGTTATTTTATGTGTTTTAATTTTTATTTTTTTGGAAAATTTTATGGAAATCTATTTTGAAATTTATAAATTTTGATAATTATTATTATTTTTTAATATGGATGGCAATTTTTATTTGTAAAAATATATGCATTAAATTTTGGAAATTTTTAAGGTAAAATATAAATTTTTGAAAAATAAATAATAACAAATATTTTTTTTTGAGAAAAACATAAAAAATTAGCCAGTAAAAAATTTCCCTATTATCAATTTCTATATTAATTTTTTTATTTGTTTTTTTTATATAATATCATATAATTTAAAATTATGTAAATTTATTTCAAGTCACCAGATAATTATATTTATATTAGTTTAATTTATTTTCAAAAAAATATTTAAGTTTAGCAAACTCAATATACTGAATATGAATCACAAAAATCTAAAATCTAATATTAATTTATTAAAAACAAATAAATATTTTAAACTAAAAAATTTTGTAGTTTTATTCATCATAAAATAATTACAAACTTTATATACCTTCAAACATTCTAATGTTATTTTACTTTTAAAAATAAATAAATTAATTAATTAAATAAAATTACAACTCACACTTACATCTTTACCGAAAAGGATCATATTCCTTTATTAGTTTCCTTGTAGCGTTGTACTATTTCCTTTTACTATCACATGCCATAGGTTATATGTGTTGATATCCATGGGGATGCACGTCTATGCTCAAATATATGCAAATAAAATAAAATAAATTAGAAAAATATATTAGCTTCTTTGTAGTGTTGTACTATCTCCTTTTACTATCACATGCCATTGGTTAGATATGTTTTCTAATTAAGTTTTGTTATATATGTTGATATGTATGGTGATGCACCTGTATACGCTCAAATATATGCAATTAAAAGAAATTAGAAAAAGATAGTTTTGTAATTAAGTCTCTGATATTATAGGTTAGACTTTTTAGGTGCAAGAGTCGAGAAGAAATTTCGTTTGTTAGATATCTAAAAACTTTCAAATTTTCCATGTTCCTTTATCCATTTCCATCTCAACCTTTGAGGTTGTATTTGCTTGTATGAGTTCATTAACTTGTAAATGTGATCAAAAGATATGTGAAAAAAAGTGATATTTTTTGTGTGATATTTTGATACATGGTGAGGACTGTATAACTCTATTTTATAATCATGTATGATTCCCCGTAATTAAAATCATGTATGATTCCTCGTAAGTAGGTAAATATGTTATGATGAAGAATGAATGACAAGATGTATGAGGAGATTGAGTGTAAGGAGCTTTGCATAATTGTTGGAAGTAGGGACAATGTTTCAGGAGAAAGTGAAATAACGAGTATTTTTTAACTAAATGATACCACCATTTCTACCCATTGATGGTTTACTTTGATTTGTAAAATCAAAAAAATCCAATGGGAAGTTGTTTATGGTTTCAAAGGACTAGATGATTAAGAAGTGCTCTTTTTTTTTTATGAATTTAATAAATCCAAAGTGTGTAAAGAAATCTTAATATAAGATAGACCTTATTTTTCAAAAATATCTTCATTCCTACAAATCCACATTCCCAAGCCACTACCAAAGGGAATTCTTTGTGTTGTGACTTGTTTTTTTAAGAGGAGTTGGATGTGAACTAACTTTCATATTGGAAATAATTATGTGTTAGTCGAGTGCCCATGTTAGTAATTATTAGATTTCAAGGCATTCAATGAGGAATGGTATGGTGTATACTTTTCTATTATATATCTTTATTTATTTGATATGCAATATTATGACATGAGGTAAGGTGCAGATTGTAAGTGATATAACTACACAACTGGATTATTTGATGACAAACATCCAAACTAGTGTCTTAGTATGGTCTATGTTACATTATTTACCCTAATGATTTGAGGAGGAGTGGAGGAATTTCTCACCATGTAACCTCTAACCCTAGAATCATGGGAAACTTGTGATGGAATCATTCGCCTAGATATGTCACCACAAGGAAAAGACCCTATAGCTAATGTTTTTAAGGAACCCCTTATAAAAATAGCCCAGATATCCATTTGTAGCGGAGGTCTCTAGAGGACGTTGGCGGGTGGAGGTTTTTGCAGATGTTTTTTATCTCGTGTGTTTCTCATCATAAACCTCATCGGTGTGTTTAACTCACAAAGCACAGGTGCATACTAAAAATTGGTACACAAAGACATCGTGCTCTCTGTAAAACCCTGCTCGGTTAGTCTAGTCAACGCACCGCCCTTCCGACACTACTACAGAGTCAACAGTGAAGTCATTTAAATGACTGCACCATTGCCCATAAATTATTGATGGGTGGTGTGTTGATCTAACTATCCACCCCGAGGTGGATAGTTTTGTCAATGCACCGATGAAGAAAGTACATTTCATGTTTTGCAGTGCTCTGAAAATTTCCATGCACACTAAGGATGGTACGTGATAAAAACAGATGCACTGGTACCGATGCATGACTATTTTTTTAGGTGCATCGACTATTTATTTATTTATTTTTCAAAAAAAATTATATATATATATATATATATATATATATATATATATATATATATATTTGTAAATACACATCTTATTTAATAAAAAAAATGTATTTAGTATGTGAATCATTTAACGACGTCAAAGGAGAGAATAAATGGAACAACAAGAACATATTGAGGACTAGTATAATGTTGTTTGCATATGGGAGGCACAAGAGAGGGAGAGACTTATGTACACTCTCCCTATTATGGCAGCCACCCAATTGCTCCTAAGGGAGGTAGGCCACCTCAAGTTCTATGAGGAGGCTACATCCCTGAAGGGTCATAATTGGTTACTAGGATAACTCATCCTCAGGTGGGATGCCCACCGACAGGCTTTCTGGGTTGGTTCTAACCAGTGGTACACACCCACTGAGGAGAACATATATTTTGTTACTGGTCTATCTAGGAGAGGACAAGATTTTCCCTAGTTCCCAGAGGTCTGCATCAGCTACGCAGTAGGGAGTCAATTGTTGTACTCCTAGAGATACATTAGCGACAATATACTTTCTCCTGTAGATTTTCAGGTGTCTGGTGGTCAGTTACATATTGCTTCATTTGGTGAAGACGAGGTGAAGTGCCTCTCACTATTTCTGACAACCATTGCACACCATACTAGTGACGGGAGATGCATTAGTTGCCCACTTTTATTTTATGTTGATCCTTTATTATAGGTGCCACGACTTGTGAGGTGGTTTGCAATTTTGTTGCAACAGTTTTTTACAGCATTACATAGATGTCGTTCTCAAGCACGTCGGAGGTTGACCTTCCATTTTTCTTCAGAGATATTTTGTTTACTTTTTGGGAGGTTTCCAAAGACGAGGCCTAGTTTTGTTTGGAAGCCTCATAGGTCGATGTTGCACATACCGATGGAGATCTGGATTGAGATGATGCCCAAGTGGGGCAATTCTGAATTTTCCACCAAGATATCTCATATTGCACTAGATTTGCTATCTAGTGTTTATGATCATGCCTTCATTATGGTGCCATGTCCATATGATGGTTTGGATTGGTGAGGGTGTGCCAACATCCTCTTCACACACGATAAGCTACTGGATGTGAGAGGTAATATTAATGTTTTCTTTAAATTTATTCTAACATGTTCTTTAACTTGTTTTATTAAATTGTTTAATGAAATTGTCTAATTATTGTTGTGTACTTATATATTTTTTTTAGATATTGGGTCATTCATTGGCGATGAGATTCGACTTCCACCGAATAATCTAGGTGTAGATCCTGCTAAAGAGGAGATGGAAGATAAAGAGGATCAAGCCGGTGATACACATGGTCCTGATTAGGCACAAATACCAACAGGTGTGAGGCATAGGCTTGACACTCGATTTAGGATGGAGTTGGGTGACCAAATCTATCGACTCCTAGTTGAGGATGGATTCAGGCCAGTTACTATCAAATAGATATAGGCTAATGATAGGCTGATAGAGATATGGAGAGTCATGCCCTGTGATATGTTGACCCTCATACAACATATCCTTGGAGCTACTAGAGTACCGGCGGGGGTAAGGAGGGTCCAACGTAGGCATGGTGGAGATGCTGTATGTCAGTTGAGAAATGCATCATCTGATGATCATGAGGGGAGTGATCATCATTCTAGTACTCCACCTCGTGCCGAAGATGATCATGATGAGTAGCCTGCAACATCCACTCATGATCATGAGTAGACATCGTCTGAGAAGTTTCCACCATCTTAGCAGACACATCCTAGTCTTGAGCATGCACCTGATCCTCAAGAGGGTACATATCCATCTGAGGAGGCATATCCATCGACTGAGCAGGTCGCCGCACCATCCACTGAGTAGGTTGGACCATCCACAAGTCATCATGAGCAGGTAGTTCCTGATCATCATGAGGCACCTCTAGATCAGCAGGCACGTGATAATCATCTGTCTGAGCATGTCGAGGCTACACCATCGACTTAGTAGGGCTCGACTAGTACTACTATTGATGTACCACAAACTAATATTTGATATTTATATGTAGTTGTATTACAATTTTATATTTTTGACATTATATATATATGTGTGTGTGTGTGTGTGTGTGTGTGTGGTCCATGTATTTTATGTTCATGTTTCAAATGTACTTAATTTACATGTCGGTGTTCATCATGATGTGTATATTGTTAGGTCATGTTAGATATGTTCATTTAATGTGCAGCTTGCAGATAGATGTGTATGTGATAGCAGTTATTTTACATGAGATGTCTATTTGATGTTTGTGTTGTGATGATGTTATACAGTGCCTGTGTTAAATGTTAAATGATCATGATCACGAAGATTAGATGATGTTAGTGAATTTGAATGTGCTTTTTAGTTGAATATGATGTTTGCACGATGGTTATCATGGTCGTGATGTTTATTTTTAATATTAAATCATGATATTTATTAAATGTTATGTCCTGATTGTAATTGAAATTTTAATTTTAATTGTATGTAAAATTGTAAAATTGTAATCGTAATTGTATGTGAAATTGTAAAATTGTAATTGTAATTGTAATTTTAATTGTATTAATGTGAAATGATTGTAATTTTAATTATAATTATAATTTTATATATGTAAAATTGTAAAATTGTAATTGTAATTGTAATTGTATGTAAATTTTTTGTAAAATTTTAGTTGTATTAATGTGAAATGATTGTAATTGTAATTTAAATTGTAATTGTATGTAAAGTTCTAAAATTGTAATTGTAATTATAATTGTATGTGAAATTGTAACTGTAATTCTAATTTTAATTGTAATTGTATGTAAAATTGTAATTGTAATTGTAATTTTAATTGTATGACGTAAAATATTTGTAAAATTGTAATTGTGATTGTATTGTGAAATTGTAAAATTGTAATTGTAATTGTATGTATTGCTATCAATTTTATTAAAAAAATTTAAATTTGTAAAATTGTAAAATTGTAAATTAATTGTCAATTTTGAACCATAACTACCGTAAGTAAAATGTATACCGTAAATATTTTTAAATTACCATAATTGTAAAATTGTATGAATATGAATAATTGTAAAATAAAAAAAAATAAAATAATATGAATTTTTCCAACACAATAAAGTTTGGAAAAATGCAAATAAATTCATGTACTTTAGAATTATCATTATTTTATTATGATCTTACATACCAAAAATATCATTATACACTTCGAAGGTATCATTCACACACATTTAAAGCAATCAAGTAGTTGTATTATTTTAGGAATTGACATTATAAAAAAAACTTTATACAGTACGTCATTGTTTTCGAGATCAACATAATTGCAAATTGTCAAGTGAAATGATTTTAACATTAGCACAATGCAAATTTCCAATTAATTAAAAAAACATATTATAATGTTTCGAAAAAAAAGTCTTAGTTATAAGACAATTAAGTTTTATTCTTTATAAAAACTCATCTTAAAAAGTATAAATGATGAAATAACACATGTACCATATCACTCTCAGTTCTCCTGATCACCTTCATTAACTTCCAGCTCGCTTGGCATGATAATACTATTTTTCTAAAAAATATGTTTTGATATAAGGTCACGTCTCAATACGAACCACCAATCCCTATCCAATACATCTGGGTAAAAAACCACCTGGTTTTAGTGTTTGGTGAAAACATAGGGCTCCTTAGATTCATCCCACATCATTCTAGAGTTGATACATAGAAGCCTATTATCGAGATAGAAATATTCCTTTACATTATTCCGATCAAAGGTGTCCCACCACTTGCACCTAAAATAAACACATTGGAAAGAAGAGAAATCCACTTCAATGACCTCTTGTATCTTTCCAACGTAACCTAACATCCCTCAAACTAGGTTTTGATCACGGTGGCTAGATAAACTAGATTGGTCGAACTCAACTTCCACTCCACAGTCTTGTGTTATGTGTCCATTATCGGCATTTTCTGTGTGAAAATGGTATCCCTATGCCTACATATATGGGAAAAAATGCACCTATAAAAAATTTAAAAAGTCATAGTGTCATGTGTATTATAATAAACCAACAATTAAAATATGAAATATAGATGTAATTACATTTCAAAGGTGCATTATTAAGTTTAAAATGTACATAAATATATTATTACTGAGTGGGTGCACCCAATCCCTATGTTTAGCACATCCTCTTCAACACGCGGGTAATGACCAATTGCACTGTATTTCTCTCTGACTTGGTTTGCAACCCAATTGTTGGGGCATATTTTTGGCAAATTTTCTTTTAAATGATCGGAATAAGGCACATTTCTACCATTTAGCCATCTAAATTATTTCCCATCACTATCCCATTTCATCCTCTTTTGTTCGTATAATGTGAACCACGGTTTTGTCGCTACGGAATTGTAAAGAATGAATTTATTTATTGCTTCAATTCTTGCATTCGCTGATGAAATAAAATCGACATATAGTACATATGAAATCAAAATATACATTATATCAAAATTCAACATGAATATTTACTTTGTGTAAATTTGAAAAATTATAAGTCACTTACTCTTTATCAAGCGCCTTTTTCCATTCATTTGGAGTAGCTCCCCTTCTGTTTTGTCTTCATCCCTTTCATCATCCCAAATCACTGCACCAGGTTTGTTGTCGATCTGCTTGATGTACTCACTGGCATAATAGAAATACTCATATTATATGTACCCCTCTACCATAGACCCCTCAGGTTTTCCCCTTTGTCAAACAAAACCTTTCAATTTATATATGTACCTCTCTAAGAATAACATCCAATGACAAGAAACCACCCCAACTAATTCAACCTCATCTACTACGTGGATTAGAAAATGAACTTGCAAGTCCATTAAACTCATTGGCAGTTCCTTCTCAAACATATAAACAATCTCAACTATCTCTTGATGCCACTGTGGAATGTTAGCCACATGAATCTACTTTGACGTGATCCAACGTACAAATGCAGATAATTTAGATATGGCACATCCTAGGTCTTGTGGGAATTCATGTTTCACACGCCCACACATGAACAAAGGATAATGACACTGTTGAGATTCAACAAGATGATGAGCTTAGTGAAAAGAGTCGCCTTCACTAAGTGGGCCCACAGGCTATTTTTGGCGCAAAGTCTATTTTTAGACTATGTCTTTTTTTCGACATGTTGATCATATTCTATGAGTTGCAGGATGTTATTTGTGGATGGTTGGTCAAGTTGGAAAAATAGATGGAATTTTATTTTTAGACATATTGGGTGGAGTCTATTTTAATATTTCCAGTCTAAAAATAGATATGTCGAATATTATTAGCTCTTAATAATATTTGGACTCTAAACATTATCTTACTCTCTTGGAGCACTTCAGTTAAGTGCACAGATGTGGCACAGCAGCTGACAGAAGGAATTACGCTATTCCTGAGGGTTTACTGGAGCTATTGCATGGAGGACTTCAGTTAGAACTCATGTGACAGAGTTTAGTGGAGTTGGAGAAGTAGTTGATGGAGTTGTATTTAGTTTAACTCACTTAGACTCAGTTGAGCTAGTTGTATCTAGTCTAACTGATTGATACACTAGTGAGAGTGGAGTGAATTAATCAGTTAATTAATTCACAAATAATAACTCATTAATCAACTGAAGAATACATCAATTAACCACAATGCATGGCAGTTTCAGTGGAGACCAGTGGAGAGATAGGTGAAAGAGCAAGTGTGACTATCAGTTGTGACTATAGTGATGCATTGATTGCATCCAACACTCAGTGGATATGCCAATGAGGATTGCGTGAGTAAGGTTGGAGTAATTTGAACTCATTCAGAGTCATTCTCTAGCAGGGATTTCACAGTAGAGGCAGGCTAGCAGGTGGCAAAGATCGGTGCATGGATTTGCAAGATCAAGATTGATTAGTGTGTAGTGATTGTATTGTACTGAGAGCTTGATATGATCAACTTTGTATGAGGATTGTTACATGATCTCTATGACATATATTATATACATATAGTTGGGGTTTTCAGCTTCAGGCTTTCCCATTAAACAGCTGTGTTAATGTGTGTGAATTTTTATTGTTTCATGTGTGCATTGCAATCTTGATTTAATTTCCGCAAATGATCAATGGTGGAATAGATTCTGTATTTTGCATGAAGTTAAAATAGTGTGAGATCAGGAGAATCTTGGACATATAACACATAAGTTATATATTTCTACAGACACTGCAAAGTTATAAACACATCCAATAATATACAAAATTAGTTATGTTTTATGATCCTTGAATGGGATAAAATTTATTAATATAAAAAATATTAAAATCATGCTTTTGGCATCATACGTACTCTTATAAGATTCTAATAGTCATGCGATTTCAACCTTGACAAATGGTCATCCACGGTGAAGCAACGCTGTACAATTAACCACACTGGTATGTTTTAGTTACTACACAATGGTTTTGTGTTATTAATTGACACACTAATGCGGTTAGATAACAAACAGACTGAATAGACACAAATAAAAAAAGTGAAATTTTTTTTTTTAAAGTGAAAAAAACGGTAAATTGAAAAATGGGCGACAAATTATTTTCGAAAATCTATTTTCATAAAAGAATTCTTTAAATAGTAAAACCTTTTCAATATTTCATTATATTTGCAAACATTTTCAGGAATATATTTGCAAGAGAGCACGAGAGCACTGTGGAGCAACGAAATACTTTGTAAAAAAACTATTCAGAGAATCAAAATTTCAAACATTTGGTAATTCAAACCCTGTAGTATAAAATTTCAGACCATCTAGTGATTAAATTTTACTGTAATAATTTTTTTTTTTTACAATTTATATTTGATTTAATACATGGTAAGTAAAATTTTTAAATTTTACTGTTCATTTTCAGAAAAAAAAAACAAAAAAAAACAAAAAAAAAATGTTCTTATGCTAAACCCTTGATTCTTTTTGTTTTTGCCCTTGCTTCTTCTTGTTTCTATGAATTCATAATTAGGGATTTTCATTTTATATGTATAGGTTTTGTATTGCTATATATATAGGCCTATGACATTTAACTTGCGAGACGACTTGCAGAGTCAGATCCCAATCCATTTCGGCCCTTGCATGAATTAAAAAAAAAAAAAAAAAACATAATTTTTTTAATCGGTGCACCCTATGTGAAATAGCACACTAGTGTGCTATTTTATTACATTGCACTGTACACGTACTGTTTGATTAAAAAATAAATAAAAACAAATTTTTTTAATTTGTGCGAGCACACTAGTGCACTATTTTAGTATAGTGCACCGCGCATGTACTGTTAGATAAAAACAATTTAAAAAAATATTTTTTTTAAATTCGTGCGCCTTGTGTAAATTAGCACATCAGTGTGCTATTTCATTATAGTGCACCACGCACATACTGTTTGATAAAAATAATTTTTTTATTGTATGTCTGTGCTAATTGGTGTATCAGTTAACATATAACGCATCGGGTCTCATTGTTGACAGAGAGCACCATACGATGGTCCGTTGTTTTCTCAGTTCGTTTATAAGGACATGTCGCACCATCTCCTCCACAACATCTTATGCTACAAAAACTAACACTAGAGGATTTTTATTATTTTTTTTGTGTTAATCGGTGAACTAATTAACATATAATGCACCGGGTCTCCTTCTTGACAGAGAGCACCATACGGTGTTTCTACTGTTTTGGCGGTGTGTTTATAAGAACACGTTGTACTGACCTCGGTGCGTACTTATTGAAAGGCACACTGTTTTCTTGATTTTTTTTTTACCTAAACTTTTTTTGATTTATTTATAAACCATATTAGTGAATGGTATGGTACAGGTTTCATATTGATAAAGAAATGGTTGAGAAGCGATCAAGTAACAAAAATACTGATAGCACATCGAGAAAAGAAAAAAATACAAGTTCTTTGTAAATTCTTTACAAAAGTTATTATTTCAAACTATATGTAAGTTTGACTAATATGTATTGTTTACTGTGTATCACGTACAACCACAAAATGACGAAGCACGATAAGATTATTTTTTATCTAAGACTGGAAGAGCATAAAATCTTGATGGAAATATTGCAAAAGGATGAATTAGGTGAATGAAAAAATACTATCGATCCAATATGAGTTTTTTTTTTAAATTTTTGTTAATAATATACTTAAAAATATTAGATAACATGTTTCAAACAATCTATTAATTCACATATGTTTAGTGTTCTATAGGTACCAGCAACTCAAAAAAGGAATGTTGTTCTAAGAAAAGAAAAAAAGTAGAACATGCAAATGAAAATGAATTGCTCCTTAGCTCATCTGGAGTGGTGTTGAAGGTTAACAAAAGGGGAAATTTTTTTTACAAAACTTTGACGGATCTAGTGGAACGAATGTATAGACATTCTTTCCACTTACAATGAAAAAATCAATCCAATGATTCCAAGAACCAAATTTTATCTAAAATATAGGATGAGTTTCTAGAGAATTGGTCAATGAGACATGTCAGAATTTTAATAGCAAAAAGGTACAAAAAAAAAGAAGGAATGAATAAGTGATGTTCCTTTAGATGTTTTTCTAGAATTATATGTATATATTACTAGAAATAAGTCATTTATAAATATCACTTTTTTTATATTAACTTTTCATATATCAATATAGATATTAAATAGTTTATTGTAATGTTACATTTACAAGAAGATTATGAAAATCTCAGAGGATGAACGAGATGATATTAGAAATATGCCAGTAGGAATGTCCAAAAAGGTGTACAAGGAGATGGTCAAAGAAATGGACATAATTGCATCTCACGAGGAGCCATTCCAATAACAACGTGCTTCAAATGTAATATGTAATCATTGAATTTTTAGATTAGGTATAATAAATAAAGAATTTAGATTTAAATATTATTTTTCAAGTATTTTCTTATAGAAAATAAAAGAAAATGGAAGCCATTCAGCAAATAAAAGAGGACGACATGGAAGAAAAGGGTTGATATCTAAGTTTGTGAGTAATTGTTTTTTCCTTATAACAACTTAACTAGATTTGATTTTTGTATATTTTGAGTTGTTTTACAACAATCATCATTGAATGTCTTCAAACAGCTGCTAACATACAAGCAAGAACCATCAGACAAATTGATTGACATTGGGTTAAATATGGGTTGTCAATATATGTTGGCATATCAAAAATTAATTGTCGAATTTGTAAGCATCTATCGATCTTGTTTTCTTAGCTCTTCCTATAATTAATAGAAGAAAAAAATATTTTATATTGAATATATGATTTGTTATGGGGTATAAAACTTGCAGGAAACAAAGCATGGCACTGCGCCAACAAATGAAATGTTGAAAGATGGCATGAAATTTGGTTTTGAAAGAATGTGTATAGTTCATGAGTCAATTCTTGCTATGATACGTCATTTCTTTTCGATTTCCATTGATGTATATTATTTAATATTGCAATTTTGATTATTCTCACCACTGTATATACAGTCATTATAGTTTATTTTTATGCTTGTAGATAGAAGTTGAAGAAGAAGAAAACAATAAACACCGTGAAAAAAACATTCCTCAAAATAACCCAAGTCATGGAAGTAGCTCGAGCAGTGAAAATATTTCAAGCAAAGAATGATGATCAATATGTTTGGATATCAAATCAAAGCATTGTATTTTTTGAAATATTTGTCTGTGAAATTAGACATTTTGTTTAATGTAATGGACATAGTCTCCCAATTGAAAGACAAAGGGATACCAATAAATGTCCCATTTTTTATGGAAAAGAGTGTCTTATTCATACATATGTAATAAAATACGTTTTAATTTATTCTCTTTTTTTCTCCATTGTTGCTGTGAAATTTTACACCACTGATTAAATATATGGATGATTAAATATTATAATGAAGAGATGAAAAATCTGATGATATGATATAACAAATTAATCCAAACATCACATTCAAATGCACTAATAAAAATTTAATTGATATGAATACTGTTATAAGATATGCGTAGACTTTTGATGAATAATGAATTTTAAAAAATCACAATAATTGAACTATCACAGGTCGATGTTTCTAAAAAAAACAAAATGAACACCAGTGTGTGTTAGTTATTGGGCACCAGTACGTTTGTATGCTAATGCACACTGACGCATTTCTATGGCCTATGGGCACCACACAAATACCAATACCAATTAGAACACTCGATGCGTTTGTGTGATACTATGCACCATTTCTTTTGTATAATACTGTGCATCGGTTCGTTTATATGACCTATGGGCACCACACAAATACCAATACCAGTTAGAACGATCTGGTGCGTTGTATCACTTAGAGTGCACCCAATGTGGTTTTACAACTTAATAGCTCAGTGCATGCACCTTCGACCGCCCCGGTGCGACTGTCTGGCTGACATGCACTGGGACATTGCTAAATTCCCCGGGGCATCCTAAATTTGTTTCCATCCTAGTTCTTGTTAGGTTTACAATAACGGTGTGTTCACTGTACAACACATTGGTGCGTTGACAGCTGATTAGTAAACCGATGAGAAAAACATCTGTAACAATCTCCGACAGCCCAATTGTTTTTAGTTGTGTTGAAATTCCCTTAGAAGCTCTGCCAAAACCTCCGTTAGGGAAATGGATGTTGTAGAATTTTTTTTTTGACAATTTTGGCTAATTTTATAACACTAAAAACCTCCGTTATAACCTCCTCTAGAGGGTCTTTTCTTTGTAGTGTGTATTGATGATTGCTAGTTCTTGCCAAGTAATTTTGGTTGATATAGTTGACACTTGCACCATATTTATTTTATAATTGTTTAGATCAATATTAGCAATGCCATAATATATTACAATATAGGATGGCTATGATTTGAGAAAAAGTAGGTTAGGAAGTATAGGGGGTTATAGGTTAGTTGGGGACTCTAGATGGGATGTGATATCCTTATTTGATTTACTTAAATTTTGGTTACTATGTATAATTATTCCTATTTTGTTATGACTTATTTTTATAATACTTCTTAACTCCTTGTATCCTCTTCACTCTAACTTCAAGATTAATTTTGTTGAAGATAAGGTGTATGTTATTGAAATATACCTCAAACCGATTAAACAAATATGAAGATTATCTGCGTTTTTTATTTTAATTATGTTTATTCATTTTCTCATAAATTTCCATTTTATTATTCAGTAAAACAAAATTATTATCTACTTGAACAAGAGATCCATTTCCATCTCCACATACTCATATGTCCTTAACCCCATTTTCTCCTTGGATGTTTTTTTAACAAAATAGAAAGTCATTCCCCTAAGTCTCTATTTTTTTTCTAGATTTCTAAGCCTTCCCCTAAGGGTTTTCAGTAGCCATTTTTAACATGCCTTCTATCATCAAATAAATAAATGTAAACCTTATCATCATAAGCTCTTTGTTATATTTATTGTGCGACCTTAGTAATGTTCTAACAAGGATGGTACCATTTGTTTGTAGTGTCATTTTGATAAAATTTGTATGGTATTGGCAATCATATTCCAACATATGAGTATGATACCACGTGGAATATTTTGAGTGTGCCACCTATTTAGTTCATGTGTTTTTTAATGGGGAAAATAACATAGATTGACTAGATTATTTTGATTGTGAGGGTTTTATTGACAGACGATTACGACAACTAACCTTCACCCTACACTCGCATGCTTCTACCTCTATTGCCATTTCTATGGAGTAACTTTGGTGCTTCGAGTTCTACAAGGAACCCTATGCAAGAAATGGGAGTTTTGAGGATATACTACCCCTCAGCCCTTTGGTCTCAAACAAGTTACACCAAAGTTATTTTATTGATTATATGCCATAGTTTTCTTTTTTATTACTACAATGTAAGTTCAAGGGGAGTTTTTCTCTTGGTGTTGGCATGAAAATTTGGTATTGCATGAGGTTTTATTGTAGTTCTCTCCTCAAATCATGAGTTCAGGTTCAAGCTTTATTTTCTTCTTTCTATTTCCTCCAAAACTTTTCCTTAAATATAGGTTAAGCATTTTCCATTTATGGTTGCAGGTTCAGGGTTGGAAAAAAATTAGTTCTTTCTCCTTCATTAAAAGGGGGTTTTTACCCACGATCTTTAGCATGAATTTATGGAAAATCAAGTTATTTAATTTCTTCATAAAGGAGCCTCATGTAACTTATCTTGTTTTTTCCATTATTTTCCTTGTTCTTGACTTTATAACAAGTTATTTTCATGAAATTTAAGGAAACGTTTCTGGCGATTAATTATTTACTTTTGCTAACGAAAGTTTTTTTTTTTTTAATTAAATATTATGATAAAAAAGGGTTTTCACAATATTTCAAATACCAAGATTATCATAGATTTTCTCTTTTGGGTTTTTTTTAAACATTACGAAAGGAATAATCTTCCTCTAGTTCATGAAGGTAACATGTAGAGAGAGAAATAACGTTATCTTCTAGCGCATCAGAGGTCAGGGATTCCAAAGATATGTCATTATTCTCAATTGGTACCCACTTTTATTTTAAATTTTAATTTTTACTTGATTAAGTTGTCAACATTTTTTCCTAGTTGGTTAGAATAACCCTTTTTACTGATAAGGTTTGACTCCATCAGAAGGAAGGAGGTTATACTACCATCAATTCTTTCTTTAGGTGATTATAGTACCTCAAACCCTTCCCCTTTAACTTTCATTTCATTCATTTCCAATCCAGTTCGATCCTAACAATTTTTTTTAATGTAATGAAATTTAGTTCTAGTTAGTACTTTGGATTTTTAAGGGAAAGGGTTTTAAGATTTCCACTCTTTAATTCTCCAGGTATTTTTTTATTTAATTTTTTAATTGTTTTTTCTGGTGTAGGGTCTATTAACACAATGTTCATGCTTGTTGGAGAATCTAATTACAACCACCTGTTGTCTGTCGAAACCGTCCATCGAAGTGTCCTAGTTTAGTTTCACTTAGTCCAGTCTTAGTTTAGTCGCACTCAAGTCATTTAATGTTGATGTCTCCAATGTAATCTAATTTAACTCATTCGTAATATTAAGAAGATAAATCCTCTGCTCCACTCCCTTTTGGTTTTCAATTCTTGTCATGGTATCGGAGTGAGTTTGCATAAGACTCCCTGAGAGAGAAGCAATGGAGAGAAGTTGGAGGAACAGAGAGAAGAGGCGAGCCTACATAAGACTCTTTCAGAGAGTAGCAGAAGTTTGAAGAAGTTTGAATACACCTCCTATGAAGAAGAAACACAAGAATGAATCCAGGTGGCAGAGGAGAAGCCCCTGATGATTGAGTGAGTTTTTTTTAATTGGTGAAAACGTAGATCAGTGCGTTTACTAGAGGAATAGAGGCGTTGATCAACGCGAAACCTGTGAAGCAAGATTGTGTCAATCAGCGCAAACCCAAGCGATATAATCATGCTGATACTTTGAAACCTTATACAGATTCAGTCCCAATGCAAAAGGAGTGTGATGAATGCGCATTGGTGTGAGGTGTCAATGTGAGGTCGTTGCAGAAGCATTAGAAGAGCTTCTAGTGTGAGCTCATTGCATGAGTGTTAGAAGAGCTTCCGATGTTAGCTCATTGCAGAAGATTCATGCGAAGAAGCAGAGAGATAGGTCTTGAGAAATATGGCTTAAATGTTTAAAAAAAATAAAATTGAACTACATCCATGGTAACACATCAAAGAGATATACCCGATGTTTTATTAATGCAACCAAGATGTTGTTAAAATGTGTTAAGAATTACTAACACAACGAAGAAAACTTAGGATAATTGTTATTCTAAAGCGTTAATAATGCCAAACTCCAATGTATAAGATCGTGTTAGCGTAAATTAATTACTCTACAGTAGGGACCATCCCAATGACACACATTGTGACGTAGGTAGAAGGAAAAAAAATTATGTTTTTTATTGAAAATTCAAGGATCACAAGTTTTTTTTTTTTTTTTAAGTACACTTACTAGTTTTTTCAAAGGCTTCACGTTTTTTTGCATTTGAAGTTTTCTTAAAATGTTCATGAATATTGGAGATGGCAAATCAAAAGGAGCACGTATAACTATTTTTTAAATGGATTATCCTATGATATGCCTTTGAAGTGCATACAAAGGAAGGGCTTATATTTTTAAAGGGAGGTACATGTAAAGTCCTTAAAAAAGCATCATATTGTTTTGTTTATATAAAAAAAAAAGGCTCTAGGTCATAATTCCTTTTTAAAAGGAAAATTATTTCTTAAAATATTTAAGGATTTAAAATATTTAGAGAAATTGCAAACCCATCTATTTGCAGAAGAGAGGTAGAGAAACCACCACAAAATATGCCTGCAAATTAGTTTTCTTGTTGAGCCAGAGTCAACTAACACTCAATAATGCGAAAAACCAAGAGGCTAAAGCGACAACAGGAGATATTTAATATCTATTTAGATCTGGAAGTGAAGAGGAAAAATACGCCTTTACATTAAAATTCATAAACAAATCTGTTGATGATAGTATTCTTCCCTTGATTTCAGATGCCAAGACAACTGAGGAGGCTTGGGATACCCTTGAGAGGTGTTTTTGGTGCAAGGGGGAGCATTGAATTTGAATATGAAGGTGGGTCTATAGCAGAAGATCTACAATGAGATGAAACTTTTGAGGAATCCCGCTGTGCTGAGCCACAAGTGGATGATGTCTGTGAAGAAATTTCAGAACCAGCACAGAAGGAGCATGAAGATGCTTGTGAACTTGTAATATCCTGTTTTGGGGATATCTCTAAAACACGGCAAACTCCAACCAGAGATAGAATAGGAGGGCATTTACTGGATATTTCACCTCTAAAAAGAGGACGAGATCCGGAGGCTACCTGGACCTTTCCAGACTCTGTCTAAGAGCGAAAGATAAACGCACCAAGTGGTATAGAACTAGAATGCTCAAAACAATAATAGAAATAG
Source organism: Pinus albicaulis (assembly GCA_034641835.2). NCBI lineage: Eukaryota > Viridiplantae > Streptophyta > Pinopsida > Pinales > Pinaceae > Pinus > Pinus albicaulis. The sequence continues at coordinate 1,173,352,116 of CM076581.1, forward strand.
AAAGGGAATACAACAACTACAACAACAACGGAAACTCAACCAGAAAACATAGAGAGAAAATGCTGAGCCATTTTATTAATCTGAAAAATGGAATGAAGTACAAGAGGCAATCTTGTGCAAGGCAAGTGAGAAAACACTCTCAGAAAAAGACAGGAAATGGCTGCTCTATGAACTGTGTCCCAACTACTGGAAAAATGCCATGCAGCTGCCACTGCTAGAATCGACTGAAGATTAGGGGTTGATCCCCTTGCCGGAATGAGATGAAAATCAGTGAATCTCCTCTCCTCAACAACCCTGACAAGATCCACAAACCACTCCAAGAATGGCCAACCCCCGCAAACACCAGAAACTGCCTCCCAAGTGAATTACGCTGGCCTCCAATGTACAACTTAGTGGCTGGATAGAAACAGCTAAAATACTGCCACAAAATTTGCCAAAGATCTCCGATGGCCAAAGGATGACCCTCTGCTCGAATTCCCAGTGAAATCGCCTGCAGAAACCCCAATGCGAAGCTTCTCCACAATGGACTGCGTCCTCTCTCCTAGTGACTGCGCAGTCTCTATAAGCTCCAGCTCCACAACAAACCCAAACAATGAAACGACTCACAAAATGCAAGGAAACTAACCTTGCTCGAGCAGGCACTTGAAGTTTCCCAGGGCTAAGGGTGATATCTCCACATGGAGACACTTGGTGCACTAAATAGTGCTACAGACAGGCTAAACAGCCAGCGTGCTAAAGAAGACCAAAGTCTCACTCCAAAATCAACAACTCAAGAATGAATGAAATGAGGAGGCTCCTCCATCTTTTATAACGTTGGTTTCCCTCCAAAACCCAACGTAGCCTCTCTCTCTCCTCCACATCCTCATCCTTATCTATGCAGAAGCTTCTAGAGTGTACATAGGCCCCCTCCTCTATGTGGTGTTATGCCCCCCTTGACTCCCACTTAAGTCACAACGTTGTGCTACTAGGTGGATGTCTTATTTCACTTAAGTGAGTTAGACCCTCTTCACTCAATTTTTATTTATTTACAAACTATAGATGATAAACTAAACAAAATCGAATATTCCAATTAGTTGTCGCTAATTAGGAATATTACAGTCCCCCCCCCCCGGGAAAACGTTGCTTTTCCTCAATCAACTGCCTAAACGAGCCTTCTCTCTAGCTTATACTCCCCACTGACACTGCAAAATGTGCCTGGGTCCCAAATGCGCCACTGAAACCTCTCTAACCTCTGAATCACCCTGATATGAAGGTATCTCTCAATGCCAGGATCCCAAACTGATCTCTCACCAACCAACAGTCCTCTCGGATCCCATCGCCACCATGGCCAAAAATCGCCCAAGTCCCATGGCTCGGATTGCGCACTGCCTCTGGCTATGACTGATGCTCCAAGAGGTGAAGACCATGACCCATGTTGTGCTATATCTGTGATTGTGTAAGCTATCCCATCAGCCGTGTACCAACTCATCACCTCTCTCCAATCCAAGTCCTGACTCAATCCCTAGTTAATCCTGCTATGCTGAAATCGGGATGGGGTGCTGAAGAAATGATGACCTGGGCCCCCCTGCCATCTAGAATCTGTAACATCTACTATGTCCAAGGGCCCCTGCTCCGCTGTGCTCCCTACGAAGAACACCGTACCATAAAGATGGTACCAACTCATGATATCCCGCCAGTCCATCCTGGAAGAAGAATCCGATGTAGCAACAACAAATGCATATGGAACACGCCTGGAGTGTTGCTGCCAGCCCGTCATCAACTCCCACTGCTCTGCCCTGTCTGCCAATGAAATTTTCCTATAGAAGGAAGCCCCTCTCTCTATAATGGGCCAAAGTGGGCAAGATATGTTGCAAGCTCCATCGATGTACTCCTGGAGAGTGCTACCCACTAAAAACACTGCAGCTCTGCTAGCCGCATGTACATCTGTCTGCGCCTCATCCCTGTGTCGACCCACATATGGATGCTCCACCATATCCAACAACTCCTCCCACTCCTGATCAGGAATGTCATGCTCCCACTATCTACTGGCCCCTTGCAGAACAATCCCATAAACCTCCAACACCTCCAAAGGATATGGATCTGCAACTGCTATCACCGTACTTGATTTCAGTGCATCTGACTGCCCTAACTCAATGGCTGACCCCAATGTTAGACGCATATCCCTCATCGTCTCAATGTGGGCACTCATCTGGCTCTCCCCCAAAGGAATATCGTGCCTGATGTGAATGGTGTCCTCCTCTGTCGGCTCAGGTTCCATCACCTGCTACTCTAGCTGAATCATCACAAGTGACTCTTCACCCATAGTATCTCCCGCAGAGTCCCATGAATACTCACCCTGGACACTCGAATGCAGCTCTGGTGTACTGTCACCATCTCTGCATGACTACTCCCGCTCCCCAGAAGCGTCCTCAACTGATCCTATGGACTCATATGAAAAAGAGTCCCCACCCTGGCATACAGAAGGAATGACCTCTTGTTCTACCTTTTCCACCTCATCTGCATTGAATATGCCATCCACCCTCTCAATAAGGTGTCGATACAATGTCTGGAGCCGAGACACATACTAGGATGCTACCTCTACTGTAACTAGTATCCTCTGCTCATGCATGATCTCTTCATGCCCTGAGGGAAAAGTGACACATGTCTCCCTCATGACTTGCTCCCCAATCGTAGGCTCAGCGATGACTGATGTGCCACCCCTGCAAAGGATCATCTCATCCCCTAGCCTGTGGCTGCCAACTAGTGCACCAACCCAGTGCCACTGCTGAGAAGTCTCTTGCCTAGTGTGTTGAGTGCCATCCAAATATCTTGGGTGAGTCTTGCATACCCCGCTGCTCATGCCCAAAGTGCCAAAGGACAACGACAAAATCGACTGTGCCCGTGAGTGATGTAGAAGAGGGTCGGGTGCGTGAGTCCCCAAAGATACCATCAAATATCACTCATTTGTCTCCCCATTGATCTTGGGTGAACTACTCCCAAAGGTAAGCCTGGTTTCCCTGTCCATGAGTCTCCCTAGACGCAATACTCTAAAACCATGTTGTGCAGCTCCATACGCCCTTGTAGTCCACTGCTCAATGCTAGAGGCTCCCACACATCCCTGGATGTGATGACCTAGAGCTGTGCCTCTACATGTCGGACTACCCCCAATTGGTATCATCGTCTCCACCGTCACATCACTATACCCACCGACGAATGGATCATCGCTCCAAACCCTCCTCAGGGCTCCAAGAAGTGAATCTCCCTATGTGTCAGTAGTGTTACCACCACTGTTTGGCTCCGCTGCATCCTCTGTGCCCCACACAAAGGTGAAGAATCCTTGGCCCCATGAAAGGCGCAATATAGTGGCCTGCCAATGCCACCTCCTCTGACAAGTTCTTGCCAAGGTATTTTGACCACCCCGTGATCCCGTGTATGAGTGTCATATCAAGACAACTTAGGGAGTCTGCCCAAAAACTGGTTGGCCACTGGGGCTGACCGAAACTCCCCTAGCAGATGCACATGCTCTACTACTAGGCCAACTGTATCCTCTAAGAAATAGTCAACCGACCTGCCTGGGAAATGATAAGTAATCCCACCTAGGCCCCAATTCTAATCTGGGGTTCGTGTATTCCCAGCACCTGAGAACTCCTGTTGAACTACACTCGAGTCCACCACCATCTCCATAACCCACTCCACCGAGTACCAACTCAAAATCTCTCGCCATCCAACCTCGACAAGTGGATACTGCACACTGTGCAACTCTGATTGTCTCATCCTGCTAACGAAGTCAACATATGAGGCCTGACTAGGTGACTTCGTCTCTCTCTCTCCAATGGGAAGAGGTGACCCAACAACGTTGCTAGTCCCATTCATACATGATTGAAGGGGAATGATCTCACATTCCAATGTGCCCTCTGGTTGTACCATCATGGAATCCAGTCCTTCCTCAATGCAGGCCAACTTGGCCGCCGACTCGTCACAAGCCACTCTCATGCCCTCCAGCTCCTTGTCCTGCAACAAAATGGCCTCTCGTACTGATGTGGCCTTCCCCTTCAAAAATAGAAGGTCTGCCTGAAGCCGATGATATCGCTGTCTGTGACCATCATCGAAAACCTCTGTATCTCCTAGTGCCTCATCGAAGGTGGATACATCTCCCGACACCTCACCCATCTGTTGTGTGTTGCTACCACCTGAAAACTCGGACACGGCTCCGGTCATTACCTTAATGGATGGATCTACTAGGGTAGGCTCTACCTTCTCCACTACGATATCAATTGACACGGTCAAGGAGGTCTCCAATGAGGGTGAGTCCTGTGTCACACTAGGTGTATCCTTGAACTCCCTGCAATCCTGTGTGCCCTCATCCTCCAAGTGCGAGGTAACCATTTTGATGGTTTCCCCCTCTGATACTCGGTCAAGCTGGAAAGAGGCATCCAACTTCTCCACCCAAGATTTTTCCGAACGCTTCGATGACTCGTCAAATGTTGGTAAATGGAATCTACCATTTGTGCACTGCAAGCCCCCATCATGTGAGTGCTTGTTCCTTCTGTGAAATTTGTGGGGTCTACTATCCCACTAGAGCTGAAAAAAATCTCTGAATTGTAGGGCATCCCTGAACTCCTGCCCATATGCCTGATACTCAGCGAAATAATCACCCATGTGGCCAGGCTCTGGTTCATGCTGTGCTCCTGCCCCTGTTTCTGCAACTAGAAAAGTGGGCATAGTGGAACGTGTGGGTGTATGTGATGCCATATACTGAGTGGCATCATGTTCCGGAAAATGGTGGGATGTGCCTGATCCCTCGTTAGTCTGGAAACCCCTTGGGGTTTCACGATGTCTAGCCTCCACAGTGGTGAATCTCTGCCCCATCATCTCAATCTGCCTCGACAGATCCTGTACTGATTTGAGGAGCATCTTCCCAAATCTCTTCGCATCATCATCTCCCACCATCGACTCCTCCTGCTCTGCATCTATCATAGGCTCCTCATGTTCTTTGTTTGCCACAGACTCCTCCAGAAATTGCACTGCTGCTCCAAGACTACACTGCTGCTTGACTTCGGCCTTTGATTTACCCACTGAAAACTATTCAGAAAATTCTAGGAATTTTGGAAGGTGATCCTTGCCCAAAACCAGAAAAACCCAGAAATGGTTTCTTCTAATTCCAACCTTCAAAATCTTACCCTTTTTCATTTGGCCCTCTTCCAATTTCGTTTTTTGGCACTACAACTGCTACTGTCAATCGTTGCTCTCCAAACTGTTTGGCCTCTATAAGGTCTCTTTCCTGATTTCATAGACCACAGGCTAAGCCAGAACTATGCTCTGATACCACTGTAATATCTCGTTTCGGGGATATCTCTAAAACACGGAAAACTCCAACCAGATATAGACTGGGAGGGCATTTACCGGATATTTCACCTCTAAAAAGAGGACGAGATTCGGAGGCTACCTGGCCCTTTCCAGACTCTGTCCAAGAGCGAAAGATAAATGCACCAAGTGGTATAGAACTAGAATGCTCAAAAAAATAATAGAAATAGAAAGAGAATACAACAACTACGGAAACAACGACAACTCAACCAGAAAACATAGAGACAAAATGTTGAGCCATTTTATTAATCTGAGAAATGGAATGAAGTACAAGAGGCAATCTTGCACAAGGCAAGTGAGAAAACACTCTCAAAAAAGACAGGAAATGGCTGCTCTATGAACTACGTCCTAGCTGTTGGAAAAATGTCGTGTAGCTGCTACTGCTGGAATCGACTGAAGATTAGGGGTTGATCCGCTTGCCAGAATGAGATGAAAATCAGCAAATCTCCTCTCCTTGACAACCCCAAAAAAATCCACAAACCACTCCAAGAATGGCCAACCCTCGCAAACACCAAAAACTGCCTCCCTAGTGAATTACACTGGCTTCCAATGTACAACGTAGCGGTTGGATAGAAACAACTAAAATACTGCCACAAACTTCGCCAAAGACCTCCGACGGCCAAAGGATGACCCTCTGCTCGAATTCCTGGTGAAATCGCCTGCAGAAACCCCAATGCGAAGCTTCTCCACAATGGATTGCATCCTCTCTCCCAGTGACTACGCATTCTCTATAAGCTCCAGCTCCGCAACAAACCCAAACAATGAAACGACTCACAAAATGCAAGGAAACTAACCTTGCCCGAGCAGGCACTCGAAGCCCCCCGGGGCTAAGGGTGAGATCTCCACACGGAGACACTCGGTGCACTAAACAGTGCTGCAGACAAGCGAAATAGCCAGCGTGCTAAAGAACGCCAAAGTCTCACTCCAAAATCAACAACTCAAGAATGAATGAAATGAGGAGGCTCCTCCATCTTTTATAACGTTGGTTTCCCTCCAAAACCCAACGTAGCCTCTCTTTCTCCTCCACATACTCATCCTTATCTGTGTAGACGCTTGTAGAAGCTTCTAGAGTGTACATAGGCCCCCTCCTTTATGTGGTGTTAGGCCCCCCTTGACTCCCACTTAAGTCACAATGTTGTGCTACTAGGTGGATGTCTTATTTCACTTAAGTGAGTTAGACCCTCTTCACTCACTTTTTATTTATTTACAAACTATAGACGGCAAACTAAACAAAATAGAATATTCCAATTAGCTATCTCTAATGAGGAATATTATATAACTCCACTGTGCACAACCACAACTAGACGAATATTTGATGAATCTAGCAATAAAGCTTGCTAATGATGATTTGATGAATCCAGCAACAAATCTTGTTGATGAAAATTTGGTGAATCCAACAACACAGCTTGCTAATGACAATTTGATTATTCCAAAAATAGAGCTTGTTGATGATGATTTGGTGATTCTAACAACAGAGCTTGTTGATGACGACTTGGTGATTTTGGAAACAAGGCTTGTTGATGATGATTTGGTGATTCCATCAATAGAGCTTCATGATGATGATATGGTGAATCCAACAACACAGCTTCCTGATGAAAATTTGATGTTTCCAGCAACAGAACTTTCCTATGATGATATGGTGAAACCAACAAATGAGCTTGTTGATGAGAGTAAAAATACTATGTTAAATCCAATAATTCATATTTCTCATGTAAACTTTGATAAAGAATTTTTGGCTAATGATGAATGGTTACAGATGGTGCAAAAAAAACATGATATCGACACGATGCTATTTGGTGAGTTAATCCCACTTGAATCAATGGAAGACAACTTATTTGTAGCAACAGAGGTTAGTGGTGAAGAGATAGAGATAGAAACAAAGATAAAGGTAGATGCAAAGAAATAAGTCTGCAAAGAGAAAACAGAAATAGAGACAGAGGCAAAAGCAAAGAAGGAAGTGCAACAGGAGAAAGTTTTCATTGTAGAGCAGAAGGAACAAAACCAATGTGGTTTTGGAGATGTTTTTACACTTATCATTGATTTCCAATGTGTAGGTAAATAAAATGATTATGAAGAAGAGTTAAAGTTCCTTGAAACATGGCTTGCAACACTATGTCTAGTTGAAGTCTACACAGAAACTGTAGATATGAATGTTGAAGATGATATGCACGATGAACACATTAATGAAATTTTCAGGTATTGGATTTTTGAAGAGATAAAATAGTATTCTCATCTTATGTTGCAACAGATTGCTGATGAAAAACGCACTCCATAAGATAATATGTCACAGCAACCCACATAAAAGTCATTTCTTGAAGAAGTCCAAGACATGCTTAGAAAACCTGGAACAATAGAAGACCTGCACAAGCAAATGAAGAAAATGAGGTTTGAAGAATACAACAAGAAGAAAATGTTGAAACAATTTAGAGGCTATATAATCTAGAAGAAGAGAAGAAGAAAACTAAATTTAGTTGAAATCAATTTTTTAAATTGTAAGCCTCGCTGACACATAGACTAGCAACTATCTTAATTAAATTTTTATGTAGTTGTAATTAAGGGGGAGTGTTGGAGAATCTAATTCCAACCACCCACTAAGTGTGGAAACCGTCCATCCAAGTGTCCTAGTTTAGTTTCACTTAGTCCAGTTTTAGTTCAGTATCACTAATGTCATTTAATGTTGATGTCTCCAATGTAATCTTATTTAAATCATTCATAATATTGAGAAGAGAAATCCTCTGCTCCACTTCCTTTTGGTTTTCAATTCTTGTCAACGCTAGTCTCATGTGGCCAAGCCTCACTCTGGATTACCTATTGCATAGCTAAGAGACCTTATCTACTCATAATAACACCTATCGACGTGAATAGCCAAGTGTGTGGCTAATTTTTATTTTCAAACATATTTACCTGAATTTTAACCCCTAATTTTATATTGCAGTATTATTTTCCTACGACAAAAGCCAAGTTTAGTTTATCATCCAATTTTTATCAACTAGATAATTAGTATTGCATTTAAACATGTTCGTTCTCACCTGTTGATATATTGTCTTTATGTTTTATATATAAAATTGAGTTGGAAAAGGATTATTTGGTTCTATATAAATATATCAAGTATTTCCTATAATTAGTAGTTAGTATTTTATTTAAACATGTCTATTGTCACCATTTTATATAATGTCTTTAATAACATAAAACTGACAATGTATACTCTTAATCTAGTTTCCATTCTAAGAATAATTTTCTTTTTACTGGATAATCGTTTTCCATAAAAAAAATGTATTATTGAAACAAGTCTAGGGCATTCTTTCGTATTTGTAACTTCTGTTATTGTATTTATCTTTCTTTTTATTTCTTGTATTTATTTCTTGTATTTATTGTAAAAAATCATTTTTCTTAGTGTTAAATGTTTCCATTTTCAATGTTTTCATTGAATGTTCAATACAATGGGCCACTTTTCTTTTACACATTAATGTTAACATTTTCAAAGTTTATCTTGAATGTTAAATACAATGGGCCAATTTTCCTATCGCACTAGTTTATATATATATAATTTACCTCGTGGGAAATTTTTACTTTACACATTTAACGTGCATGAATCCTGGCCTTTTAGGTTTAGTCTAATACTTTAAGAATTTCTCATATTAAAAATAGGGACTGCATGTTAGTTTAGGGGTAACCTGCGAGTATTTTCTCAGTGTCAACCCAAGACCATACCATCCTTGTCATTTACCGACAAATACAGGTAATATTTTTAGGAAATTGATTTATGTTAGTCTCCTCCTTATCACATAATTTTTGTACATAATTAGTTACAAATTTGAGTTAGATTTTCCTCTTGTACATATCTACATACAATTTTTTTTTTCAAGCTACTTATAACATAAATCTAGTTATTTGACCAGAACCCTAATATTCATGATTTACTTGCATTTATACCTCTCCATACATTAAAACATATGCCAATATTAAAATTTAAATTCTTAATAATTTATAACAGGAAACCTAGTTACTTATCTAGTAATTTTGAAAATATAATAAGAGCTACCATTCTCCTCCTAATCAACGAATTATTGTCTCAACAATACCCCAAATTTCTAGGAACATTTTATGTTATACCCCACTATTCAGATTGTCTTTCTCTCTTCGCAATATTTCCTCATCCACCCATGACCTTTATGGCCAATCATGGTAATTCTACTGGTAGGGTATCTTCCCTTGAATATGGAGAATTTTTTCATTTCTTTTTCCTGTTGGAATTGTCTTTTCTTGGACTACAGATTTTTTTTAATTGTTTCTTGATAGTTGGAAGCTTAACTACTCATGTGGTAGTTCCTCTTATATTTATAAAATAACAATAAATAAAATATATATATATATATATATATATATATATATATATATATATATATATCATTAAAATGTTCAACTTTACTTTTTAGCCACAATGTCATCATTCCATGGGGGCTTCACTGGGGTGAAATACCATACCGTGTGGGTTCATAATGGGGAAATATGTTGAGTTAAAAATGACATAATATATTGATTATACAATAAAGGGTAAAGCTTTTTTATATTAGCAGGTATAAAAAATGGAGGTCAAAGTTAATGAAAAAATATCAAGGATTATAAAAAATGTTAATAAAAAAATAAATACCTAAAATATCTTGTAAAAGTTTTATTGGTTCGTATTGGTAGCGGGATAAATAATGTGACTTTTAGAGTTATATTCCAATATGCAATCAATTAAGGGTATTTTTTAGTATTCCACGAATGCATGAAAATAAAATTATAAAATTATAATAGAAAATAATTCCAGGCGGGCACTACAGTAATGACCCCTACTTCATACTATTATCTTATATTACATTCTTAACCTACTTGCTCAGTGACTCACTTGTGTGCTTGTTTCTTATAATCATAAATATTATACATACAAGGTATGCATATGCTAGCTACATATCCACACCTCATACAAATACACTATTATTCCATAGTCTATTATGCTAAACAATTAATTAATCGTTAAACTTGATTAATGAATAATCTATTATTAACATTAATCTTTATTATTGATAAATTTTATGTTTAGTCTTAAGCTGTGTTAATATTTAAGCTTGAATAGAGATTGATTAACCCTTAATCCCAACTCTTAGTTAATAAAATATATTTTAACATGATTTTTTAATTATTTAGATTAATAAATTTGTTATGAATCTATTGATTGGATAACATTAAAAAGATATTATTATATTAATATTAATATTTTATTATTTATCATTTATGTCCCTTGACGAGATTGTATTCCTTGAATTTAATGTTGAAGAAGAGGATAAGTAGAAGTGGCTTGAGGGAATAAATGGAGGTTGGTGACACTAATGGTAGAGTTGGTGTTGTTAACCTAGTGGGGGAGCAGGGATAAGTGCACAATAAAAATATGGTTTGGACTTAACCTCGAAGGGATAGGGAACCTATGGAGGTTACTTATCCTAGGAAGTTGGATACAATTTCCTAGTTTGAAGGATGGATATTTAGTCGGGTAGTCCTAGTAGGAGCACTAAAACGAAGCCACCATAACTAGTTATTATTCTTCTTTTTGTTTAATTTATGTAAATTTGCATAAATTAAATTTATTTTACATAATTTTATATGATGTGAAAAATATGTCATTTTGATATGTTATGAATTTTTTTGTGGAAAATTACTCAAATTGAAGGACCCTTTAATGCGTCGTTTTCGAGAAAGTGATACATCTTTGCTACTCTCTTTTCTTCGGTTATGAAATGAAAGACAAACATTGGCACTCATTATACAACTAACTCTACATATAAGAGTAATGGGGTTTGACATGGCATCCACTTTGTACCATGGTGTTTAACATGACAGGTAAAATTATGGAACACATTACTTCTTCATATGGACTTTCAATGAGGTAACTACTAAGTCATCCAAATTCTCTTAGTGTATAGAATAGATTCAAGGGATTGGGATCTAAGCTAACAAAATTTTACAAAAAAGAATCATTTAGTCCCTCAATATAGCCTTATAATGTTTTATACCTTGAATATGTGTACTAAGAGATGCAAGCCAATTCCTTGAGGCTTCCTACTAGTAAAATCCCAATATAAATGATAAATTATATAATAATTCATTTTGAATCACTTTGAGTTGTAGAATGGTGGTAAAATACCTCATGGATCTAAAAAAATTACCCCATATGAAGGTATATCTAACCAAGTGAGCAGTTTTGGTCTCTTCCTACTTACTAGGCACCTTATAGGTTTAATAAATGAATAAAAAGATCCACAGTAAAGAAGGTAGTATTGACACTTTAAAGGACAATTTGGTGGTGCAACACCTTATGGATCTAACAAAATGAACAAGTTTAAAAAAATCTCTAGTGAAGTGACAATTGTGAGTGTCGTCCAACCTATTAGGCACCTTGTAGGTGTATGAAGTAAATAACAAGATCCACACTAAAGAAGTTAGTCTTCACATTGTAAATGGCCATTTAGCTATGGCTCAAAATAAATTAACCAATAAGAAAAGTAGGATTTATCTAAAAAATTGTTTATATAAAGGGATTTTCTATTTCATTTCCTTCAACTATATAAACAAGCATCACCCAAGAATGGAAAACTTATTATTTTAACACCAAATTTATATTGATAATTTGAGATCATTTAGTGCATTAGACAAGTGGCCTATAAATTATTTATTATAGTGTAGTCCATGATTCATACAATATTTAATGTGACTTTTATAAATAAGATAAATGGATTAAAACATAAGGTGCATACTAACACACTAGAACTTGATTAAGAAGGTTGAACATAGCTCCAAACAAAAATAGTATTGGATACTATTGAGTGTCAACTGCACTAACATATGGTTCATGAAGTGATAATTTAGATGAAATATATGTATCCAAAATATGAAATTTAGGAACCAATCATGATTTTGCGGAAATTTCTTATCTTCAACATTAAGGAGAACATCAATGAATTTTTTAGGGGCTATATTTGGTAGATGGGATAATTTTGCTTAAATATTCAAAAAATAATGATTCACTCAAATTGTATAGGATAAAATAATTTTTCCTTAAAAATCACTAATATTTTATAGAGACAATATAAAATAAATTTGTATGTTTCTAAGAAAATGCCACCAAAAAATTATAGTTTTGATATTAGGAACTAGTAATATTCAACAAGGTTTTACACTTTAAGATAAGTTCCCATCCTTAAAATTTTCCATAGACAAAATTTATTTTGAAGAGGGGTGGAATGCTAGGTTCATAACCTTCCTACTTTAGGTGATTTAGGAATCAATCAATTGTTAGTATCCATCATCATTGAATAAGGCCCATCACATAATAGTGGATAGTTATTTAATTTAAGTGGAATTTCTTATAAGGACCAGTGGGTAGTTGGCACTAATTAATGATTGATTCGATCACGGGTTGAGTACTACCCAACCATCTCGTGTCCAGTATTAATATGTTTTAATTGACTATGGCTTATACAGGCTTAAATAAGCATTTTAGTCCACATAAACATAATTAAATGAACTGCACATAATCAATAAGCACAAAACACATAAGAGAGAGACAATCAATTGGTACTAAGAGTTCACCCTTCCATCTCTCTAGGCTACATCTCCGGATTTGCTTCAATTGGAATGCAGATCCACTATATTCCTTCATTAATGTAAGATTCTTAAATTGAAGCTCTTTGGCCGAGCATTAGCCAAGCACTATGGCTCTCAATGGCTAAGTATTCGCTCTTTTCTTCTCCTCTCTCATGGCTTACACAAGGAATATATATAGTTTTCCTAACCCACTCTTCAACAAAGAGTATTAATTACAAGACTCACAATTGTAGGGCCTAACTACAAGGAAGGAAAAGCATATACCATGAAAGTAGGACCTCCAACTATCTCAGGCCCATAATTGGGAAAAGTCTCAAAACCACCTAAAGACTTTCCAACCATGCCCCTGATTCTCTCAACCTATAATTGAGAAAAAATAGAGAATTGGTGTGAGGTGGCTTCTCACATAAAACCAATTTCCCTAATTACGTTAATGAATAATGTGAGAAACATTTCTCTCACAACTATTAATTTGTATCAATAATTCATGGGTCTAATAAAATGCATAAATAAATCCATAAGCATAATTTCACCCACTTAAATACTTGTCACCAACTTCAAAACAACATGGCGCAAACCTTTTTTCATGTGCGAAGGTCCTTCCCGGTCACGCCTCCCCACAAAGAAACTTTTGGTCTCTAAAAGTATCAGCTTCAATAAAATCAACTGTATGAAAATGTTTCTAAAAGGCACCCTCCATCATGACTCCTTCACCTAACATACTTTGTAATCGGAACACAATGCCAACACCTACAACTATTGCAGTACAAACGCCTGAAAAGTCACATCCCTTCAAGATTCCTTCACCAAGGTCCTTCGAGATCATAATGCAAAATCCCACATCTGCCGAAAGCTGCAACCTGTAGCTGATCATACCTGTGTACATCTTTTGGAACACTTTCCAAGAGTTAATTGATCAAGTTTACATGCCAAAATGGCTTAGGAAATCACCTCATTCAACCTTCTTACAAATAATCCAACAAGGTTTAATGCGCAAAAATGCACCTCTCACTCTCCCTCACATAAGAGTGGCTAACACAAGACTTTTACAATATTTCATAATCATCTTGCCATCATAAATTTCATGGTGGCAACTATGGACTATTACATGGCATTCAACAATTTACATGCCCAATTTTTGATGACAAAATATGATGGCAACTATGGCATTTTACATGGCAATTACAAAGTAATTTGATGTGCCAAATATGTGAAAAAAGGGAAAATTATAAAGTTTTAGATCACCTCTACATAATGTGTACATAACAAGGAGTACAAATGATAAAAAATCCACCCTTTTACAAAATGTGCATTATGAAAGTGCCCTCTTCATTTTCTAGGCATAGGGCAAATAATGGCCATATGGCATCGGTTTTAATAGTCTGGAAAATAAAATAAACAAAACCCACCTCGGGAAAACAAAAATTTCGTGCAAATATTTGCGGGTTGAGGAAACCATTTCAAGCCCTTTATCTTCAATATAATCCAATACCCATAAGCATTGTAGTTTGTGGCAGTGACCAAGGAGATTAGTAAGTTCTGCACTTTGAATTGTTGCATAACTCAAGTTCAGGCTCGTCAAATTTGAACAGATTGATTCGACCAAGGGAAGATAACCTTGTGCAACCTCCCAAAAAAACTGATAAGCTTGGAGCCCCTTGCAATCATGTAAGGCAACATTAAGCTTGGAATGTTGTTCAGTGCTTGGCTCATGAAGGTATGTGTACCCAAATCCTCCAGAGATTTGGGGCACAAATCAAAAGGTGGTGGAAAAATTATTAGTAAACGAAAAGTGAATGAAAATTGAAGCATATGTCAACATGCAAACGAAGATAATGAGGAGACTTCCAAGAATCAAATCCAATACCTTCATAGTAGCATGCATAGCCATAATCCCCACTCCACCACCATAGTCGACAGATTTAACACCGCGCCGAAGAAGGGGCACCATTGAATCCTTCGTGCACACCATCTTCGCCATCCTGATGCTTCTAGGGCAGCAAGTGTTTGTTTTCTAAAGAAACAATAAACCATACAATTCAACAACTACAATTCATGGAACAGAACACACCATGGCTTCTTCTTTGGAGGTGCCGCAACCCAATCGTTGGTTATGAATTGTGTACAAGAAAGGAGGGCTTCTTGGATCTCCACTCCCATGAGGCCACAATATTCATTGTTTAGACAAAACCAGGGCCCAAAAAAATTCATGTGTACTCTGATTTTTTGAGACATTCGGAGTGGGCTTTTTCTCCTGGTGTGTCTCCATTATTTCAGTATCAAGACATAGAATTTGATTCACCTTTGGATCTTCTAAAACATCATCATCAAAAGAAGGAACACAAAGAAAATGCCCACAACAGCTCTGCTCCAAATTATAATCGATGTGGTGAATATTGTGTGGCATATTTGGTGGAACCATCCCATGATTTTATCACTCTAATGCCCATTTTCTGGCTTCAAATCCGGCAATCCACAATGATCAATGGAATACCAATCCATATTTGATTCATTCATATGCTCCAACGGCCACATACACCTTCCGCCACCGTGTATAAATACGCCAAGAATTCCAAAAAGTTAGCAACATTTCCATCCTCAGCTCCTCTACGCCACATACGAGTCCATGTTTGGTTCATGCATCTTCGTGCTGCTAAGGATTTCATTGAGTATGATTCGATGGGCCTAAATTTCTCAAGCTGCTGTAGAATCAAAGGTAACAATTTTTCTCCCTTAAGCTTTGCTATCAGTTCAAATTATAACCTTTCAAAAGATGGCTTTATTCTCCACTCAGGCCATGTATATGAATTGAACATGTCACTTCCTTTTTTCCTCTATAATTCAAATTGGCCCTTGAAAAATGTAGCAACTACAGCTCATGCCTTTATCAATTTGAAATATTCTTCCTTCTATGCAATAGAACAAAATATTTCCCTAAAAATTTCATCAAAACCCTTTAATTTATGATGCACCCTATTCAATGAGGGAAGAGGCCACATCCACATATCATTACATCCTAGTGAATTGATGGAGGCCTCAAAGGAAATTAAGGATGTTTCATGTTTTTTGCGAGATATCAATTCAATTGATCCTATAGATAGAATTTTCACTTTCAATCTGTTTGATTTTGAATCTGGCTCGCTGATGGATGAAGAAAAAAGTGAACTAGGACCTACAGTTCTCAGTATACCCATTGGATTACTCACATAATCTCACTGCTTGATGTATGCTCTATGTGTCTCTCAGGCACTTCGTCCCTGTTGGTAATGGTAGCCCTCAATCCCTCAGTCATCATCCTCTCGGGGGTCCTCACAACGTCCATGAGGAGGGTGCCCCCTCATCGCCCAACAGATTATTTGACTATGTGTGGGAGAAGGGGATTCATGTTCAGCTACAAAATTTGCAAATATTCCTTGTGTTCGGATGCAACTTATCCGATGCTTTACAAGAAGAGGAAAATAGCCAAGATGGAAAAAAATTCTAGCCATTTCCCCTTTTTCACATCAGCACTAGCAAGTAAGAATAATGTTGCAACTCTAGTGCTTGCTTCTGCAAGAAGTGGTACAATGAGTCTTGGGCATCCCAACTCACCACCAATTGTTGTTTGACCGGGACAGGTGCCTTGTGGAGATGCAGCATCAAAGTGATTTAAAGCTAGACTCACTTAACTTGTACCAAACAAATTTTTAGATGTAATTTCATGTCTGGAAAAATATCAGTCACCTTGATTTGTGCACAGTACAAGGTTGTTGTCTTACTACCTTAGGAAATTTCTTATCTACAGCGGGTGCAAGGCCTAGTGAAAAATATTCTAAGCTCGGGTTGTTGTGCATTTTCTAGAGTAATTTTTGATGCCCTCCTGTCTATAACACATTCAAAAGGAGATTCTTCACTTTGACAGTTGTTGTATGTGGTGATATATCCATATGCCTTGCTTGTTGCAAATAATTCATTTCCCGTTATTTCCTATTTTGACAAAGCTTCAGGTTGCAATAAATTTTCCATCTGGAGTCCATTTGATGCGATTCAAGCGTCGTTGGATTCCTCTTGTCGAGCTCTTCACGATGGTGTCGTCAATTTTTTATTCTGATTTAGAAGATTTTTTCGCATTTTCCATCAAAAGGCAGATACCCGCCCGTATAAAACTCGAAGTTTTGAAAAAGAGCAAAAGTATAACTTGCAGAAACATCATGAACTGCTTACCAAACTGGTGCCAAGCACTTTCCTCTCGTAAGAATGATTTTCGAATGGTGAATGGAGCCTTCTTCATGAGCTTTTTCACCATATGTATGCTTGACTTGTGGCGAATTTCGAGGTGCAACTTCCAGCACTTCTTTTCCCAATGGCCACGGATTTTGGAGAAATTGCGTAAATTATGTCGTTTCCCGTTCAACTGTGTCTTTATGATAGGAGAATTTAGAAGGTTTTCATTCTTCTTGGTCTCACTTCTCGTGGATACATTTATATTCTTAACCCATGATTTCTTTGTATGATGCTTAACTACATCACGGTTAGCAAATATTTGGAAGCAATCACTTTTCTTATATGAAAAAGAAGAATTTGAATGATTTCCATACCTTCTTGACTTGTCCTTGTATTGATGAGGACTAGGTGGCTTGATTCCCTTTTTGGAATCAAGTGATGAAGAGATGGTTTTTGCTTCAGCTACCTTCGAGCATTCTCCTTCATCTTGTCCATAACCCAAACCTGCAAATGCTTTTCTTGGTACAACCTCCAATGGTTGGGTGATTCCTTGGCCATTTATGTCAATTCCACCTCCGTTATACCCCATCTTCGTGAGGATTTTCATGCCCACATTAGTTTCATATTGAGAGAGAAGAGAACATGAAGTGACATCATATACCTCGGTTTGAGATGTAGCCTTTGTCATCTCAACCTTCTGCAATTTAGAAAATATATTCTCTTTGGCTTGTAGCATCTCCTGAAGCTCCTACTTATCGAGCAATAATCTTCACAATTCTTCATTTTCAGCTTAAAGGCTTTCATTTATCTCTTGTAACTTTTTTAGTCTTTCAGCGTGCTTCACTCCTTTTCCCATCTTGCAAAGAAGTCACCTACTCTGATACCACTTGATCCAAGCACGGGTCGAGGACTACCCAACCATCTCGTGTACGGTATTAATCTATTTTAATTGACTATGGCTTATACAGGCTTAAATGAGCATGTTAGTCCACATAAACATAATTAAATGAACTTCACATAATCAAGAAGCACAAAATACATAAGAGAGAGACAATCAATTGATAACAGAGTTCACCCCTCCATCTCTCTGGGGCTACATCTCTGGACCTTCTTCAATTGGAATGCAGATCCTCTATATTCCTTCGTCAAAGTAGGCTTCTTACATTCAAGCTCTCTGGCCGAGCATTAGCCAATCACTATGGCTATCAATGGCTAAGTATTCTCTCTTGTCTTATCCTCTCTCATGGCTTACATAAGGAATATATATAGTTTTCCTCACCCACTCTTCAACAAGGAGTATTAATTACAAGACCCACAATTGTAGGGCCTAACTACAACAAAGGAAAAACAAAGTCCATGAAAGTAGGACCTCCAACTATCTCAAGCCCATAATTGGGAAAAGTCTCAAAACCACCTAAAAAATTTCCAACCTTGCCCTTGATTCTCTCAACTTATAATTGAGCAAAAATAGAGAATTGGTGTGAGGTGGCTTCTCACATAAAACCAATTTCCCTAAATACATTAATGAATAATATGAGAAAAATTTCTCTCAAAATTATTAATTTATATCAATAATGCATGGGTTTAATAAAATGCATAAGCATAATTTCACCCACTTAAATACTTGTCACTAACTTCAAAAAAACATGGCGCAAATCTCTTTTCATGTCTGAAGGTCCTTCCGGATCAATGATGGTTCAACAAGTGGTTATGGTTTTTTCTATATAGAATCTATCTAAATAACAATATACCATTGAATGTATTGATCCTTGGGTTGTTGCATTTGGAGCTTTTTTCAATGAAAGGTTACCTCTCCTTAAGACATAAGTGAACATCACTTTCCTTATTCTAAGAAAGGGGTGATTCTCTTAGAAGAATTTGGGTCTAAAATTGACTTATTCAAATTTCACACAAAAGACTACATAAATTGATCCCTGCATCACAACATTATTTTTCCTTTTAAAACCCTATAAAATAAAAAATAAAAAATATGTATTTTAGGCTCAAGAAAGAGTTGTATTAACATTTTCCTCTAAAGGTTAAGTGAACTCGCAATGAGATATGATTGAAACACAATAACTATAAAAATAATCATAATCATAAATACCTCCTAGCTACTAATGGACCTTATGTAATTATGCCCCATTACATTTATTCAATAGTAAATACCACAGTGGGCCTCATTTAATAATATCTATCATAATAGACATGTCTTGCCTTGGATTTAATGGACTCTACTATCATTTCTCTATTATGGGTGACTTAATCCCTTATTATAAATCTAGGGAAGATCACAAGAGAAAAATCATTTTGCTATTTTACTTTATATTAGTGTATCTTAATTTTTAAATAATGTAGACCTTATATCCTTTTTTATAGTATTTGATTTTTTTAATTCTAATGTGGAAATTTATATCATAATTTTGTGGTCAACTAATGCTGAGGATAGTCATCACAAGGTTCTATCTAAAACTTTAGTCTAACTCATCTCCATTATTCCAGGAAAATTGTGCCAATTGAAATTATCCATTGGAGGACAATCTTCACTCCTTCTATATATCCATAGTTATTGGATTTTTAACTCATTTACTTAAACTCAAGGAAGAAAATATTTGACCAATTACAACTGGTTTTAGGTCTTATTCAAGGACCACAACAATCTCAATATCCATTGTGGTCCATTTTTCCTCCAATGAGTTTAGGGTGGTTATTGTTGTAGGGTATGTTATAAGCCCCGGACTAACAATAGAATCATCATTTTCATGTATTCTTGGTAGTTATTAAAATAAATTTGTAGAACCATCCACTTTATTTCAAAATATTTAGAATATCCATTGAATCTATTATTGAAACATGTGTTATTTTATTTAACAACTTGTTGTTTTTGGAGCTTAATTGTCTTCTTAATAAAGATTTATTATTTTTAGCTACATTTGGATCCTAGTTATAAATGGGGTCAGGCCTCTGTGGGGGTTTGCCCCCACTATTTTCACCAGGGGATATATAGGATAGTTACAATCCAATGGATCCCACTTTGGAAGGGGTTTTAGGGTAGTGTATTGGGAAAATTTACCATGTAGAACATCATGATTTTATACCAATATGGAATATTCATCATTAGGACATAAATAAGATGTTAGAAGTTAAGTTAGGGATTTTTATTCCTTATAAGTAAACCCTATTTTTATTTGGATATTGTATTACATTTATATATTATTGAGAGATCATTATAGTTGAGAGACAAAAAAATATGAGAGAGTGGAAGGATTGAATGTTTTTCCATGGGTGGAGCATGATTATTCTTAGTTCAGAGGTCTTGTTTTAGTGAGGTGTATACCCCAGAAAGTCTGTACACCCATCCACGCAGGGGTTTAGGGGCATCACTGCTAAAGATAAAAATAAATGAAAAATTTCCTTGTAAAATATTGTAATTTCATAGTCAATCTAGGTCATTCATTAAGCAGATGATCTGAAAGAATAATTTATGTTAATTTATTGTTTTCCCCCTAGATGGAAATCCTCAGTTTATATAAGGGAACTGTATTGTGGTTGTGTATTATTATTTTGAGTTTGAAAGAGACATGAGATTGTGTGAGAGCGAAGAGGAAATTACAACAAATATTTTGTAGGTTGTGTCTCTTCATTTTTCTATATAATATAAAAGGAAGTACTAGTTATTTCTCCGTGGGTGTATCTTGAATTGGATGAGCCACGTATATTTTTGTCTCTCTTCTCTTATGTGTTTTTTTTCCTCAATATTTTATAGGTTTCATTGCTTTGTTATTTATTTTTCTAACAGTTGATTGCATTATTTCTTCTAATTTATTTTTCTTCATCTATTCTATTCACATGATCAAGTATTCTTATGCATTGAAGTTCAAAATCCCTTGATTTCTCAAATTTTCATGTGCTTATAAATCTTCTTTTGAGTTGCAAATTTTCATGGTCTGTTGAAAAAAACAAAAGGTTGGATTGATTTATTTAGTACTTCAACAAAAAAGACCAAATGTTCATCCATCCTAAAGTGTTTTCCCCCCAAATAAAACCTCCAGGATGGGAGGATGTGTGGGTAAACCTCTGAACAATGCTTCTCCTAAATTGCCAATTTTTATGATTTTTTTAGAAAAACATAATACTGGATTGGTTTATTTAGTACTTCAACAAAAAAAGGCCAAATGTTCATCCATCCTAAAGTGTTTTTCTTCCAATGAAAATCATGGGGGGATGTGTGGGTAAACTTGTAAACCATTGGTAGCATTCTTAAAAGGTTTTATACTTCCTATCAATAGAAATATTTACAATAGAAATATTTATAACGAACACACAAAATTAGGCACATTAACTATGTATAAAACCCTTAATCTTGCTATGCTATTATATGGACATAAATGTATAAAAATGATTAAACTTGCATTTAGAGAATATAATGCAATAATTTCTAACAATTTAATATGTAAATTAAGCTCCGGATGCGGATGTACAGTAAGAAAATGGCGCTCGTTGGCTCCGGCCAATTCCCAAGGCGTTCGGCGCGTGGTAGCCACATGGGCCTCCACGGCGCCACAACCTTTGCATTTACTATGGTTGCAGGCTGCATTTACTCGCTCCAAAGCCGGCATTACAAGCCTTCGGTGCTGTCTAGCGTGAGCATTATACCTCTCCCTCTCTGGTTGAATGAGACCACCGTCTCTCGACATGCTTGCATGGTGACCTTGCTCTGTGTTTTGAGTGTATATATGGTGCCTTTGAATAGTGCTTGCCCGCCTCACTGCGTGGAGCCGAACGCACGCACAAGCACGGGCAGGAGATGCTCAATTTACAGTTGCATTGAGTTTGAATCGGGCGCTCATTTCTCCCACAGTGATTTCTGTTCGGGTGTGCACAGTGCTACTCAGCATCCTCCCTGCGCTCCTTTGCAGATTGGTCCGGGTTCTATCACTGCTGCCGACTCACTCCAGCTTTCCCAGCCTCGCGACATTGCAATGCCTCGACTCAGGCCACGCATGACAGCGAGGCGCGGAAGCTCCAGAGGCAGCTCGACAAGCGATAACCCCTCTTCCAGCATGCTCTTTTCTGAAATTCCCCCGGCTTGTGACTATGGCCCTCCCCCTGCCTCTCATACACCCATTTCTCCTCAACGCACCACCTCCCCTGCAACTCCATCTGCCAGTAGTCGCCTTATTCGGCAAACCACTCAAAGAGAAGAATTGAAGTTCGATAGCGCCTTCAATCGGCCAACTATCACTGCGTACATCACCATCACATTGCGTGAGGAAGCCACACTTAATCCGCCCTCCTGGACTGATGCTCCTCTGTCTCCTCGTGCCCCCCTTCCTGGCGAGCCTCGCCCCTCCCCTGCTCCATCTCATAATGCAGCCTTCCCTGAACCTACAACCTTTGCCACACCACCCTCCGATGTAGCGCTTCCCTCACCTTCGCAGGGCAACACTGAAGCTGAACAGGCTGCGGATGAGCACAACAAGAAAAGCGTTGAAGAAGATCCTAGAGCTGCCTACAGCTGCCCGATAGTGGAGGAGCAGCCATCGCCTTCCTACTCCATCTGAATTTGCAATGTCTGGACGAAGTAGGCTCGTTCAACCCATTTTTCCTGTTAGCAATGTTGGTTTTTTACAGTACATTACAGTTCTCTGGCTTCTGTTTATGTCAATGTTAGTTTTTTGCTACTGTGATATAACAAACACTTATAATCCACCGGTTTCCCTGCACATGGGCGGTGTAAATGTTGCTCTCGAGCTGGTTTCCCTATATGGGCAGCTACGAACCAGAACTATTTTTGGCTTTCAAGCCCAGTCTCAGGCTAGTCCAGCTGAGCTGAGGCAGTTTTGTATCATTACACTTACATAAATAGAATTAGTCAGATTTAGAAAAAAAAAAATATGTAAATTAAGAATTGTATTGTTGTTTTAGTTTTTATGATGCAATTTTTTGCAATGAGGAGAGGCCAGCTAAGGTTCATCGTAGATCCCAATTTAGAAATCCAAGGAGAGAGTCAACTGACCATGAGAACTGGATGCTGATTCAATTTTTTAGATCTAGACAGATTGCCTGTAGTAAATAGATCGAGAAAAAAATATGTCATGATGTTGATTCCATGACATCTGAAAGAACATCTGATTGACATGAGAATGAAAATAAAAGTAAACTCAAGAAGGTGGGAGGCATGATGAATCAAATGGTTGGTGCCACAATTTCAATGAAACTATTTTTAATCAATTAAAACTAAATTTATTGTCATCTTGAATGATTGAAAGGTTCCACGTAATATAAAATTTTAGGAGACATTGCATTGTTTATGTACTGACCCAAATTTGATCACTTGAATCTAATCACAAATTTAAGGGGACCTTGAAACGAATATTGCACTATGGATAAGGGCTACTCCCTTTGGCTTCCAAAACTAAGTACATAGAGGAGCCATGTTAAAATACCCGTTGTGAAGAAAATTAAAGAGCTTAAATTGGGTGGATAATGAAAATTCAACTCGTCAAATCCCCCTGTATATTTTCCAATAGAATCTATAGTAATCACTTACAAATAAAGACCCAAAAATCAGTTTAATTTAAAATTATCAAAGTACTTTCGAAGTTTCCATCAATGGAATATATCATGTGATTAATCCCAACAAAATGATTGAAATAATTTCTACAAAATAATGTTATAGTACCTAGTTACCCTCCTACCATCGATAAAATGCAGTGGAACAAGAATTAGAAATCAACTAATTGTAAGGGGCATGTGCCAAAAAATATGATATACTTTGACTTCTATTTTGAACTAGGAAGACTGAAGGTTTAAACATCTATAAACATTCCATTTCTAGCGACACACCTTGACCACTTAAAGCACTTGTTTTAACTTGAACTTATGGAACTACAAGCAACTCAAACTACTTATGAAATATGTACTCATTTTCAATGTAGCCAGTAGCCCTCAAGTAGAGTATTTTCATAGTAAAAGGAGGAGGAACATTTATTTTCTTTATGGTAACCGATATATCAAATGAAACCAAAGGTTCTACGAAAGGTGTTGCATCATCTATATCAAATGTGATTCATTATGTCATCCGAAGGATCGATGGCAACCAAAGTTGATAGTAGGGGTAGTATAGACGCAAGGTCATCCTTCATAATATTGTTTACCTGGTGAAACTATGGGGGGTGTTAACTTATTATAGTGACCCTGTTTATTTCATCTGAACATCCCTTGCACCCTCTATTCATTTCCCTTTCTGCTCTTCTTCTATTCTTATTCGTTCATCTTTTTCCTTTGCATAGGATTAGGCCCCTAAACTACTAAGTAATATTTATGTTAAATTTCAATATTTTGAGTGATTGAACACTCCATTTACAGTTAGGAATAACAATATTTAAAAACTATCTAAAATAAGGGTGTTTAAGTTTTAATTAATAAATAAGATTTAAAAGATGGAGCCGATGAGAGAAACATTGAGCTAGAATTGAAAGAGGAATTTTCAATAGCTTTAAAATTTAAAAATTAATTGTACATTAATTATATAAAATAAATAAAAGTATACTCCTTGTAGAATTAGGTTACCAAAACTAGAGATAAAAATTTGTAAGCAATAACCATTTAGACCCTGAGCTTCGTCAACTAAAATTCAAAATTACATAGCCTAAATTGTAAACACATAGACTAATTCAAAAGCATGGATGATTTTCATTCCATTGTAAATTTTTTGCATCTTGATATATGTAAAAATCAATCTAGAGGAAAACCTACATTGAGTGTTCGAACAATCCACTTGTGTTCACATGAAGACATGAAAATGCATACCTGGAATTCTATTCATAAAGCCATTGGACCAAGCCAAACAAAAGTTGTTCATAACCAGCATGAAAAAAGTTATTTTCCCAAATACTAAAAATGCCTCTTCAAAGCCCTGAGATTAAATATATAATGACCCAAGTCAGTGGAAGGACTAAAAAATTAACTACATAAGGAACAACACTAAGTATATATTGTTACTTTGTCTTCACAAAAATTTGTGTGTCGACTGAATTTTTTTTATAAAAATTGAATAGAGAACCTTACCTGATCGTATTTCAAGGGATATGTCATACATTCTGCATATATGATATTGATCAATTACTCCAGATATAAATCAATGAAAAAAATGCAATAATAATTTTAGAGCCAACCAAAGGAGGATTAAAGGCTTGAATTGACTAACAAATAGAGAAATTCAATTCAATTCAATGATATATATAAAATTTAATGTAAATAAATAAAAAACATATTTAGTGTGCAATAGCTACAACTTCCCCTTCCTTCATACCCAACTGCATCAATACATTTTTGTGGGTTGCAACTTTTTCTAAGAATTGCAAGCCAGTTCTATGTGTAGTTCCACATATTATTACTGGAAGACATGCATGGTATAGCATGCACATATTGTTACTAGACTACATGAAAATAGTGCTTCTAGTAAGCTTAGATAATGATCAACATGGCTTCTTCCATGATCCATTGAGACACTAACTAAACTTTTTTGCATTGCATTTCACTACTTCGCTCCATTGATCATATTCCCTGCCATGGTATCCTAGAATGGTATATGACCCCCTCTGTATTATTTTTATGAACCCACCACAAAGCTAGATACAAGTAACAATCACATACAGGACATGCAATGGGTTTTAAAATTCAAATTTTTAGTGTGAAGAGGGAGCACCTAGCTTGCATGCAAGCGACAATCAAGTTTTATTCTTTAATATTCTTTACTATATTTGATTTTTTATTAAATTTTCTCTCAACACAAGCTTAAAATTTAATATAAAATAAGTTTAATAATTTTTGCATGCAACACGCGTGTGTTCATGATAGTATTAATCAAATATTTATCACGTGTCTTAATCATGATAAGCTCTATTCTTTGTTGAAAGCAGTCTTGTTTTTGGAAACCATCTTTCATCAATTATCATGCATTTCTCTACTAAATCCGGAATTTTGTTTTGCAAATTCCCCATCCCATATCTGATTTGACTAGAAACATAATGGAAAAGGCAAGTTGTTGTATTGTTGTGCTTAATTTATTAGTTTGATCTCATATTATTGGTTCTAATATATTTCTTGTAATCGAAGTTGTGTCATGATTCCAATTCATCACGTCTAATTTCACATATTGGAGACTTACTTGAAAAAATTGGAGATCATGCTCATTCAATTATAAAGCCATTATTTTCATAAGTCTTGAAGGGCTTAATGAATATGATGTGCATCAGAGAGAACCAACTTAACATTTTCAAGAATTGACTCTCTAAAAATCTCTAACACAACTATAATACCATGTAGAAATTATATCAATGGATTCAATCCGATCATGCAATGTACTAAAACAAGATACCGAATCCATCTATAATATTTTTGGAATATAAAATATGATCGCTCAATCACATGCAAGTAAGAGAAAGGAAATTATCAATCACACAACACAACATGTATTTGGGGAATTCACTTGCTTAAAACCCCTCTATCATATATTGTACATAGTCAAAGAATCATGAAATAATACAATGATTTCTCACACCGAGAAAATCCTCCACTATCCTCATTGTCTCACTCTAATCCTACTCAAAACTATCTAGTAATTACTAGGAAAAATTGACCAACACTTAGCCAATTCTCAGCCCCTCCTTAGCCCAGCCTGTTGCATGCAATCCCTAGGTAATTGATCCCTATTAAATAGGATAATTAGCCTTCCTTGACTGCACAATCCCTATGGAGACTTCCTCTGACTTTATAAATGAACCTGGGCAGTTCGCCAAAAATACAATTGATATTTACTTGTATTTAACCTTTGTCTTAACTGGGTCTCTATCAAAATTGACATGCATGCAGCTATTAACAGTGAATCATCAGTTACTTGGTAGATCACTACTTGTGAATTAAATCTATTTTAATTCACTTTATCTTCAACTAGCTCATCAATCAGTTATAACTAGTTAAACTGATTTTAACTCAATTAATGTGAGTTAACTCATACCACTCACACCACACCAATGCTAAAACTGCAACTGGACCCTGTAAATAATAGAATAAATTTACATGCCTATCCTTTGACCCTCAACTTTAAATTCTTGAGCTAACTAAGTCTATCACACTTAGTTAACTATTACAAGTTGTTATGAGATAAGATTACAATTTATTTTCCAATTTATTTCAAAATTGTTTGCACACTAAGGTGTCGCTAGGATCCATCACTATGTGACTTGTGATCCCACACTAGTGTGTATGCATTTTCATGTTGTTTATGGATTCCAATTTCATTGTTTCTTGTTGGAAATTTCAACACTCCCTCTCAACAAGAAAGGAATCAATATGTCCCAATCCACTACCTTTGGAATGTTCTG
The DNA here is from genome assembly GCA_034641835.2 of Pinus albicaulis. Lineage (NCBI taxonomy): Eukaryota > Viridiplantae > Streptophyta > Pinopsida > Pinales > Pinaceae > Pinus > Pinus albicaulis. The sequence goes on from CM076581.1 coordinate 1,173,379,697, forward strand.
CATGCAACACTTCTATAGTGTTGTTTACACATGCAACTCTCCTAAAACTAATTAGACTCCAAACAACTAAATTAGTATAATGCATCTGTCATTAGAGTCTTCTGACTGTTGCTAGCTACTACACATGTTTATTGGCTCCCTAGACTGTTTCTGACATCTGCATCCATGCACTCTACATTGTTGCCAACCTTGGTATGTGTTCCAGTATCCAACACATGTCACTGTAATTTTTTTCCTCCTAACATATGACTGCATAAATCTAACTGATCCTTCATGATAATGTTATATTATGGGCTCCTCGTAGCCAGGTTCGATCCATGAGACACACCATCTTAATGGACCCTGCCCAAATTTATTCTTGGGATTATATCTGCACATCGTCCCACCTCACACCTAGAGGTATAGCTACATGTACTCCCTCTGCCCATCTGGCTCAAAATTTTCCCCTCCTAGAGGTATTTTCTTGAGTGGACTCTTCCACTCAGTCTCCTCTCTACTTCTCCAATTGTGGCTGCTCCACAACCTTCGGAGACTGCATCTGAGCTTGCATATTGAGAGATAATTTATCCCTCTAAACCACCAAGTCATTAACCACTGCTTTGGTCCTCAAAGCCTTGCATCCATCCTCAAATTTGAGTGCATACAGGTTTTTGACTCTTGAACCGATCTGCTTCACTTGTCCCATAGATATGTGTTTAAGGAAAACTTTTCCTTTTCTAAACATCACCTCATAACCACGATCATCCAATATTGCTATGGAGACAAGATTCTTCATTAGGCCTGGAACATACAAAGCATATACTAGTCTGAGAGGGGATCCATACTCCCTATGAAAGGTAACTTTACCTATGTTGGTCATGTTATACCTTCCGTCATCTCCAAACTCTATGTTCTACTGGAAGTCCTCCTCCTCCAAGTCACTGAAGAGATGTCTGTTCCTTGTCATATGGAATGAGGCATTGATGTCTAGATACTACATGCATCCCATTGCAATGTTGTCCGTGAATGCAATGAGAGTAAAATCAAGCTCGAACTATGAATTCAATGCTTCACTTGCTGCAATTGGAGGCTCCTTCTTGCTTTCCTTCTTCTGTGTAAAATTTGAAGCATAGTGCCCATGCTCGTTACAGTGAAAACATGTGATCTTGGACAAGTATCTCTTGCCCTCTTTTCCTTGGGATTTCATTCCCTTGGCCTTCTTTCCTTTTCCAGTCAATGAAAAATATTATTCTTTTTTGGTGTTGGAGGTCCCGTCTCTGGTGCTCCGCCTTATCTCTTCTATTACCAGATCCAACCATAGTAGCTCCCAATCTGGTAACTTTTTCCTCCCGTTCACAGAGTACTAGTAATTATGCCAGCTCTTGGGAAGGCCTAGAAGTACTAGGCTCACCAAGTCATCATTAGCTACGGTCACACCAACACGTCCAAACACATATCGACATTGAGTGAACTTCACCAAGTATGTTGGTATCGTCTCACCATCCTCCTTCTTGATCTTTCTAAGCTTGTCCTTTAGCGCCAACATCCTTTGGTCACTACTATTCTAAATCAGATCTATCAAGGCCTTCCACATAGCATATGGATTTTCCTTCCCATGGAGACTCGAGACAATATGATATTGAACTCACTGTAACAAGATCCTCCTCGCATTTTCTACCTTCTTCTGCCATGCATCAAGAAGTTGGGCATGTGCTGTCATGGGCTTGGGAATATAATTATGTATGAATTACTTCAACCCATTATCCTCCAACATTACCTCCATCATGTCCTTCCATGCAGTATAATTCAAACTTCCCTCGAGGGCATATTCGATTCTCAAGCCATTAAAATACATCTTGATCTGCTTCTAGCTCCAAAGAAAGTATCTACAAATTTGAATATTGTTCAACACAAACTCAATTTCTTCTCCACTATTTTGATTCATGGCACTCCGATACCATGTAGAAAATATATAACACAACTATAATACCATTTATAAATTATATCAATGGATTCAATCCAATCATGCAATGTACTAAAACAAGATACTGAATCATTCTACAATATTTGCAAAATTTAAAACACGATCGCTCAATCACATGCAAGTAAGAGAAATCAAATTATCAATCACACAACAAAATATGTATCTAGGGAAAGCACCTGCTCAAAACCCCTCTATCATATATTGTACATAGTCAAAGAATCATCAAACAATACAATGCTTTCTCACACCGAGAAAATCCTGCACTATCCTGACTGTCTCACTCTAATCCTGCCCATAATTGTCTAGTAATTCTTAGGAAACATTGATAAACACTTAGCCAATTCTCAACCCTTTCTTAGCCCAACCTTTCTCATGAAAACCCTAATAAATTAATCCCTATTAAATAGGATAATTAGCCTTCCTTGACTGTGCGGTCCCTATGGAGCCTTCCTCTAACTTTATAACTGAATGTGGGGAGTTCGCCAAAAATACAACTAATAGTTTACTTGTATTTAACCTTTGTCTCAACTGGGCCTCCATCAAAATTGACATGCATGTAGCTATGAATAGTGAATCGTCGGTTACTTGGTAGATCACTACTTTTGAATTAAATCTATTTTAATTCACTTGATCTTCCACTAGCTCATCAATCAGTTAGAACTAGTTAAACTAATTTTAACTCAATTAATGTGAGTTAATTGATCCCACTAGCAACTAGACCCTCTAAATAATAGAATCACTCTACATGCCTATCCTTTGACCCTCAACTCGAAATTATTGAGCTAACTAAGTCTATCAAACTTAGTTAACTCTTACGAGTTGTTATGAGATAATATTACAATTTATTTTCGAATTTATTCAAAAATTTCACGCACACTAATATGTCACTAGGGTCCATCATTGTGTGACCTGTGATCCCACACTAGTGTGTATGCATTTTCATGTTGTTTTTGGATGCCAATTTCATTTTTTCTTGTTGCAAATTTCAACAGACTCATAAGATTATTGGATGTCACTATATAAAATCAATCAATGTCACGTATAATTCTTGATTTTGAAGACCATAACTGCAAGAGAGAAGAGCAAGTAGGTGGAGCAGTAATGTCGAAGATTTTCACTATTAGAAGATCTCCTTGATGAAAAAACGTTGCACAAGCTACCAGTACTATGCCTCTTTTAGAAATTCATGTGTTTATGTTACAATCTTTTAAAATAAGGGATTTGTTAGTATGGAGTTGTATGGGCATAAGATGCAGTTACTTACCATTTTTTTTAGTTCAAGCATCTAGAACAAATAGGCTTGACTAGTTTCTCCTAAAGGAATAGTTGTTTCTTGGTCACATCTAGCTAGGATATTCTGTTATTATATTTATGCAATACTTCTATAGTGTGTACTTTAATGGGTAATAAGTAAACATTAGGCACTAGATCTTTCTTTTTGTTAGAACTAGAAACTTGTTCAACTAGAGCGATATGCATTATAGGTAATACCAATTACAAGTACTATTAGTTGTATATGGTTCTTCACCATGTTCAAGCATTAATGATTTATTTTTTCTCAAATTTGTGGTAAGCTCTAGGATTGACATTAGAAGTGAACTAAACATAGCCACAACTCCTAGTGGGAAGTTTGTGCATGCTCAAAGATACCATTTAGGAATGATTGACGTCGAAGGTTGCATTGGGTTAGCTAGAATAAAGTTATATGATTAAGCCCATAGCATGCATAATAGTGGTAGATATTTAAATGTCAAGTATGGGTGGATCAGTATTACCTGACACCCCAAGTGGGTTACCCTTTTCCATGTTCATGTAGAGATACAGGGTGAAACTAGAAAAAAATGTATGAGGTAGTGTAGTGAGAAGAATAAGTTATGTAAGTGCTAGTTTACTAAGAAACCTTTCAGTTTTCCAACCATATAAAAAAATTTGCCCATGCAATAACACTTACAAGGTTATTAATATCCATAATAAAACACTAGGATAATGACTCCGATACACCAACTATAGTAGTACTCGTGGTGATTTTTATGATTCGTAGTAGGCAACCTAGATGGATGTGCTTAAACATGAAGAAGTGTTAACATATGACGTTTCGAATTACCCATGTGTAGTTTGCATATCGCATAATGTGTTCAACACTTACGAATGCTAGATAAACTTCAGGTGTGTAATTGGTAATAGCTGGAACCGATTTTTACTCAGCGAGTGGAACTAAATTTCTCGTTCGGTAGTAGCATATTTATAGATATAATTATGAGTCTTAGCCCAAGTACTTTAGAGGATTAGCCTTGATTTTTATGATACTCAGAATTTCTAATTCCTAGCTGGTAGTACAAGGATAAGAATAATTGAACCCATACAAGTGACTTTCAAGATAATGGTACTACCATTATACTATATCCTTAATAATCTATTCTGTGAAGTGCTCTATGCGTCATTGAGTATATATGCCTCGTAGACCCCATACTGGAACATGGAAGCTTATATGGATCCCCTTGTTTAGTATTACTTTCCAAACATATTGAAAAAATTGTTTAGAATGTAAGTCTTACCCTTGTCTAGGATATGAAATATTAGCAATGCTTGAGGAGTCAAGAAATAATTCCAACTTGGATTCAAGAATTTGCAGTGATCCAAGTAGAATTACACTTGTAATTAGCTCCAATAATTTCGATTTCTAGGAAAAAAAGTGTAATGTGTAATCCACTGCCATTGTGTTGAATATCACTTCAGAGCCCTAAATCAATGATACTAAATCGAGAATAGTTCAAATTAAATCAGTATTTAATAAGTAGTTTAGCTTGTGGTAAAGAGACTAGTAATATTTCTAGATGTTTTTGCATCACTGAATGGTACAACACATACTAGTACTAAAAAAAAACACGTAGTAGTAGATAAGATAACCTCAAGCTAGTTATACATTACGCATCATACTACAAATAACACCACTTCAATCACTGGCTAACCAATCAGCTCCTCCAATTGAGTCAATGAAGTTTATTCCTTGTCGACTAGCTAGTAATAGAGTAAAGTGTGAGTATCCCAGAAAAGAGTCTGCTAGTATAAGGGAAAGGGGAAAGAAAACTATCTTCCATCCATGTTGTGAATTTATTTTTAGACTCGTTGATCTTTCATCTTTGTTGTGTGATTGGGGTTGCACAATCTCCAAAATAGGTTTGATGAACAATTTAAATAAATATTCGTTGAATCAAAAAGACCACCTTAGATCGCCGCTTGCATCCTTAGTGCATCAACATGCTCACCACTTGTTCCATGCTCGCCACTTGTTTTCATATATGTCTGGAGATTACAAAAGAAAAAAAAAAGAAAAGTGTCTTAATATTGAACATTAAATGTTTTGAAAACTAATACAACTAATACTAACATTAAGCACTCATGGTACAGAAGTATTCTGCAATTTACGAAATATAGAGTAAGTTTGGCCTCGATATGAGGCCAAATAAAAAGGAAAAATCCTTCATTGGATAAGAATAAATATTCATTCACATATAAAAAGAAAACTTTTCTTAATGAGACAAATTTTAGTTATTTTCTGTATCAATTGACAACCACCCAAAAAATGATTACTATAGTCCCGTATAGCACCCACCCAAGAGGCAAGGAGTAATACAATAACTTATTATCACCCTTCAAAAATCAATTTTAATTTTAATTTCTCTAGGATTAAAAAGCACTCCAGATATTCATATTTTTTATATGAATAATAACGTTAATCCAATTTTATTTATCCATATCATAATATATTTATAGTCACATTCCTAATCAGGGCAGAATGATGTTCCTTGAGGTTTTAGTTATCTATTAACTGACCTAAAACATTTTAATAACTTAGGGAAAGTTATCAGATACAATTTCTAGTTTCTTTATTAAGTGAATGGTAAATCCAAAAACACAATCTCCTTGTTCTAAATATCAAATGATGGATAGTTTGGTAAGATACTATAATTTCCTTGACAATTGTCATTTGAAATGGTGATGAAGGGTCCAAACTGATGGATCGGCAATGACTCATGCAAGATTGATTGACATAGACACTGCAATTAGACTGATTTTATTTTTTATTTTTTATGACTTAGTTGTGATTGAAGATGATAATTAGATATTTTTTAATGATTAATTTTATTAAAAAATTTTGAAACATTTAAAAAAAATTGATGGATAAATGCTAACTTAATTATTCTACTTCAATTATATTTATCAAATTTCTAGAATAGTTAAAATTTACAGCTTGATTGATTTCAAATTTTAATTTAAAATGTTCATTAATTGACGAGATAAGGAAAAAATAGACTGCGGAAAATAAGTCATGCATCTGTATCTTTTTAGTCCCTGCCATAAGGCAGTAGGGACTATTGTAATCAATTTGTGTTAAAATCTGAGCCTGTTGATTAGTTTTACATGGAAATTAAAACCCAAATCTAAAGTTTTTGTAAAAAATTTATAATATATTTTTTCCCCTATTAAATCTGGACAGTCTTTTTGGTTGGCCAATTTGAAAACTTTGAACATCTTATTTGGCCTCTTTCTTGAGGTCGAAAGAAGCATATGGTATGGAAAACATAAGATTAACACTCATATTGGTCAAACCTTTTTCATGGCAAACTAATGCTAGAAAACATTAATTGTTAGCCTTATACTCGATGTGTTTCCATGATATTTTATTCATCAAGCGCCATGAGTGTTGCCACTCTCCTTCATCGATGTGTTGCAACGATCCTTCCTTCATCGAGGGCCACAAGTGTTGCCATGCTCCTTCTATGAGTGTCTCCACTATATTGAACCTTTTGGTACACGTGTTCAACTCTTGCGTTGTCGGTTGTTCAACTATCGCGTTGTTGTTCAGTTGGATGTTCTTGTTGTAGAAGAACAATGGAGGTCAAGGATCTTTGGAAGTCAATCCCATCGTAGAGAGAAATAGCATTATAACTTTAAAAATGCTTTTTAACAATGCTCATCAAATCAATTCAAGGTCCACTTTCTCAACAATTCTAATGAAATCAATTCCAGGTCCAGGTATGTCTTATAAATCAATTCCAGGTCCAGGTACGAAGCCAGAGCCAGTGGATCATTTTGAAAAACATTAACAATAAGCAAACTGAAGGCAGAAACTAGAATCGTGCAATTTCTTGGACCTGAACATTACAATATAATATTGTCCCTTTCATTTTAAGTTTTCTTTGGGAAACATACAACGAGTGTCAAATTTAACATATATTTCCTCGATGGTAGTTCCTTGCCGATATTACAGTTTCACATCCCATGGAAAATTGTAGTTTTGAAACAGAAGACGTTGCCCTAAAGCCCGAAATGGGTGCGAAAAAGACATAAAACCTGTTGTTGTTGCCTATGTATTACTGTGTCAGGTGGAGAGGATTTTCTAGATGACATACGTGAATGGCCGGTTGCTACCAATTAAAACAGACGGCTCCTTGTCTTGGCGTAGCGGCACTATTTCACACTATTTCCATTGATGGCTGATGTTTACTATTGTTTGCCCAGAGAGGGTCGAAGGGGAAATATGATGAATTCTATGCTCCATTCAGTACGCTAGAGACAACCACTTTATAAAATATAAATATATCCCGACAAAGGACTCATTATGTCCGAAGGAAGATGTAGAAATTCGACTTTCTCAAGATTATCGACTCTCTGGCATAGGGTGTCATCTCAGTCATTAACATAACTAGGTCGGCCAAGGAATCTACTAAAGACTCAACTTTCCTACACTTTTGAATGAAATTATTGGCCTGGGTTTGAAATAGTTACCAAATGTTGAAAATATTAAAGTCACCTGCCAGCCTTGGGCAGTGATAAGAAGAAACAAGTACAAGGCAGCAGACAACAGAGATTGAGTGCGCATCACTCTGTATTGAAGAAGCATGGAGAAATCCGTATGAAAGAAATTAAATTTTAGATGGGCCGCAGCCACGGATTGCAGAAGAATTAACTCAGTGATGGACAGAGCCGTTTTTGTCTACGGAAGAACAGAGATTAGCTTTACGGAGGGGCAGATTGAGTTAAGACAGTCATTTCGGGCTTTAAAGCCCTCAACAACCAAATTTATTTTTGAAGCAGTGTCTTGTTGATATGGGAGAGTTCCGCAAAGAGGAACGTTTAAAAAAAACAAAAAATATATAATAATCGCCCTCACAACAGTGGAGGCCCGTGGGTCCACAAGACCACGTGGCGGTATCTTATTGCAATCGCAACAGCGTAATCGCAAGGTTCAATCGGCGGAGTTTTGTTATGGGCTCCGATTGAAGGTCAAACCTGATCATATTATATTCCATAGTTTATGCGCCATCGCGTCCGTGATTCCAATCGCAATCAGAAGATCGGAGGTTTGTTTGTTTGGTCGCGCGTTTTGTTTAAAGCGCGGATCCGACGATCTTATGCAGCGGAGTTAATGTTACCATCGAATCCAAGAGCTGATCGCAATCGAAACTTTTATGTGGATCACAAGTATTCCATAGCAGGTTACATTGGATGTTTGCGATGTGATTCAATCGCAATCGCAACATCGCACTTCACCACGGTGCAAGTTTTGTTGACATCACAAATTTTCCGATTGCAGATTGCCGACTGCGAAGTGGTCCCCACTCGTACGTCAGGCATTTCATAATTTTTAAATTTCCGCAAAGGATTTTCCTTTGTATTTGGTTTTATTTTTGTTTTAAGTTTTAATATAGTTTTTTACGAAATGTTAAAATATATGCGCAGCATATAAAAATAAAAAGGCCTGTGAGCCATTGTAATTGTATTGTTCTGTTTTGGTTTTTCGCACAGCAGCGCAGAAAAAGAAATACACATCAGTGTGTTGAATGTAAGAAGACAGAGTATTGTTCTTGAGAGACAGAGAGTTCTGTGCACTGCGTCTGTAGCAGTCACCTTTGTTGTTATCCCTCTCTTAAGAGGAAGAATTTGTAACATTTTTGAAAGTAATAGAAGTTTGTTTTAAAGCCCTGAAAGCTCTGTCTCCTGTCATATTTTTTTTTAACTTCTCTGTGTTTAGGAGGAGAACCTATTCTCTTCTCTTGGAATTCTCAAAAATTCCAACATGGTATCAGAGCTAGTCTAGGCTTTTTGAAGATTTCAAAGAAGCTGAAGAAGAAGACCTGTTGCAGCGTGTTCTCCAGCAGCGTGAAAAGCTCAACAGAAGTCAAGGTCAGGTATTTCTCAAAGATAAAAGAGCAGTTGTTTATTGTTTAAAGAAGTTCGTTCTTTTAGTAAAGGAAAGACAGTTTGTTTAAAGTATAAGTTCAGAGTTCAGTTTAAGAAGCAATTGCTGGACCAAGCACTGGTATGAATCTTGGAAGTGTTCAACTTCCACAGTTTAATGGAAAGAACTATGATTATCGGACCATTACCATGAGAGCCCTGTTTGTCTCACAAGACTTGTGGGAACTAGTAGAAGATGGTTTCACAGAACCAGCTGATGAGCAGGCTTTTAATCCCTTAACTCAAGCAGAGAAAGATGTATTGAAGAACAATAGAAAGAAGGATGCTAAAGCCCTCTTTTGTGTGTATCAAGCTGTAAATGAGAGTGTGTTTCCAAGGATAGCAGCAGCTAAGAAATCCAAGGAGGCATGGGAAACTCTGAAAGTAGCCTATCAAGGTATGGAGAAAGTTAAAACAAAAACCTTCAATTGTCGAGAGAAGAGATTTTGAAACTCTCTTTGCATGAAAGAGCGATAGTGTTGACACATTTTCACACATGTGATTGAAACTCATTAATCGTATAAGATTGGGACATACAACTCTTGAAGAAAGAAGGATTGTGTGGAGAAACTTTTGAGATGCTTACTCTCAAAGTTTGATGTTATTGTTACCACCATAGAAGAGACCAAATATCTCTCAAATTTCACAGTGGATGAACTTCATGCATCACTGATAACTCATGAACAGATATTGAGCAGAGATGAACATTCATCTCTTGAGCATGCCTTCAAGACCCAAATGCCTTCAGGAAGAGGAAGAGGTCAAGGCAAAGGAAGAGGAAGAGGCAGAAGCCAAAACAGAGGTGGAAGGAACAACCCTTCACATTCACTTGGAAGGAGCAACAGTCAAAGTCAGAGCCACGGCCAATGCAACAACGAGCAAGGTGGACATCAACACCAACATGCTCATGGACAAAGGTATGACAAATCCAATGTCCAATGTCATTATTGCAAGAAATATGGGCACTATGCCAATGATTGTAGAAAGAAGCAAAATGACATGAAGAATAAGCAGAATGCTAATGTATCAAAAGAAGAAAAGAACTCAAGTAATGTGCTGCTAGCTTGTAATGTAGCACAAGATAGAGAAGCTGATGTTTGGTTCTTAGATTTGGGATGTAGTAATCACATGACTGGAAACAAAGCAATGTTTTCCAATCTAGATTAAGAGATTAAATCTGAAGTGACCACAGGGACTGATACTAAAATCTCTGTAAAAGGAAAAGGTAGAGTTAGTATTCGAGCAAGAAATGGTAAGCAGAAATTTGTTCCTAATGTGTATTATGTTCCTGGTTTGAAATGTAATATTTTGAGCGTTGGGTAGCTCATAAACAAAGGTTACAATGTAATTTTCAAAGATGATGTGTGCACAATAAAAGATATACCTCCAAGCAAGAAAATCATTGCTGAAATACAAATGACCAGTAATAGAATGTTTTCACTCAAGCTCAATATTGACTTGAAAGGAAAAGGAAAAAGCATAGAAGCTGTAACACAAGAATCCTTCCAGAAGGAAGAGAAAGATGAAAATTAGTTATGGCACCTAAGATTTGGACACCTCAATTTCGGAGGATTGAATTTGCTGCACAGAAAAGGAATGGTAAGAGGTTTACCATTGATAGAGAAGCATGACAGCCTATGTGAAGGTTGCATCTTGGGAAAGTAACATAGAGAAAATTTTCCGTCAGGGAAAATCATAAGGGCGAAAGCACCCTTAGAGATCATTCACTCATATTTAAGTGGGCCGATGCAAACAACATCAGTTTCAGGCAGAAATTACATGCTGACCTTCATATATCATTTCACAAGAAAAGTGTGGGTTTATTTCCTAAAATATAAGAGTGAAGTCTTTCAGAAATTTTTCCATTTTAAAGCTCTTGTAGAGAAACCGAGAGGGAAGTACATTAAAGTTCTTAGAACCGATAGAGGAGGAGAATACATATCAAAGGAATTTACGTTTTTGGCAGAGAACGGCATACACAAGCAGCTTACTCACTGTGTACACGCGCAACAATGGAGTGGCTGGAAAGGAAGAAATCGAACCATAATGAAGATGGTGAGAAGCATGCTGAACGCAAAGCATTTTCTGAATGAGTATTGGGTAGAAGCAGCAAATTGTGCTGCGTATATTTTGAATAGATGCCCCACAAAAGAGGTGATGAACAAAGTTCCAGAAGAAGCGTGGAGTGGCAAAAAACAGGGAGTCACCCACATGAAGTTTTTGGATGTGTTGCATATGCACACATTCCAGACAAGTTGAGAAAGAAGTTGGATAGTAAGGGGGAGAAGTGCATTTTCCTTGGATATTGTGAAGATTCCAAAGGATAGAGATTGTATAACCCATCCACAAAGAAGTTTTTAATTAGTAGAGATGTGCAATTTAACGAAGAAGAAGCTTGGGATGGAAGTATTGAGAAGACAATCAATGTCAAAAACTTTTTATCTCATGATGAAGAAGAAGGAGATGTGGTTGAGATTAATAACCCATCCATAGCACAACCTCCACCAGCACAAGGACAGCAAGGGACGCCTCAAGCGGCTGCGAGAACACCCTTGAGAAGGGAACAAGGAACACTGGAAAGCACATCAACAGATATCTGAGTGCTTCTTCAAGCACAAGTACACCAAATTAAAGAGAAACCAGATTCAAAAATTTAAATGAAATCTATGAGCAAGAAGAAACAAATGAAGGTATGAATTCCTTATTTGCTTTGTATTGTCATATTGATGATCCTATTCATTTTGAAGATGCTATAAAAGATAGAAAATGGATAGAAGCCATGGATGAAGAAATTAATGCAATAGAGAAGAACAAAACATGGGATTTAGTTGATCTCCCAGAAGGGAAAGAAGTCATTGGAGTAAAAATGGGTCTACAAGACCAAAAGTAATGCTGAAGGTAAGATTGAAAGGCACAAGGCCAGAATTTTTGTCAAAGGATATAAGTAGCAACATGGAAGAGATTATGATGAAACTTTTGCACCAGTTGCAAGAATGGAAATAGTGAGGGCAGTGTTGTCCATAACAGCACAAAACAAATGGAAGGTTTACCAAAAAATGGATGTAAAATCTGCATTTTTAAATGGAGCTTTAATGGAAGAGGTATATGTGGAATAGCCTCTTGGATATGAGAAGAAAGACCAAGAGCATAAGGTCTGTAAATTGAAGAAAGCTCTTTATGGGCTGAAACAAGCACCAAGAGCATGGTACAGCAGAATAGATTCCTATATATTGGAGAATGGATTTGAAAAGTGTAAGGGAGAACCCACCCTCTACATCAAAGAGAAGGATGGTAAGTTGTTGATTGTTGTTTTATATGTTGATGATTTAATTTTTACAGGTAATGATGATTACCTTGTTGAAAATTTTAAAACAGTCATGAAAGATGAATTTGAAATGACTGACATGGGTTTATTAAGATACTTCTTGGGAATCGAAGTGGAGCAAGGTGAGAAAGGAATTTTTATTTCTGAAGCAAAGTATGTGAATCAAGTTTTGGAAAGATTCAACATGCTGCAGAGTGCAAAAGTCAGATCACTCCCACTGTAATGGGATTGAAGTTAAGTAAGAATGACAGCAGTGAGGATTTTGATCCAAGTTTGTATAAAAGCATAGTTGGCAGCCTCATGTATTTGACTGCAACTAGGCCGGATATTATGCATGTTGTTAGCCTAATTTCCAGATTTATGGAGAAGCCAAAAGAAGCACATTTGCAAGCAGCAAAGAGAATTCTGAGGTATGTGAAAGGAAAAAAAGGATTTGGTATTTTATATACTACTTCAGAAAATTCAGAGTTAGTTGGATACAATGACAGTGATTGGGCTGGAAGTGTAGATGATCGAAAGAGCACTTCTAGTTATCTTTTTCATATGGGTTCAGGAGCCATTTCATGGGCTTCTAAGAAACAGCCAATTGTAGCATTATCTATAGCAGAGGTAGAGTATGTGGTAGATACAGCAGCAGCGTGTCAAGCAGTTTGGATGAGAAGGATGTTGAGAAGTTTATGCCAAGAACAGGTAAAAGGGACAATGATTTATTGTGAAAATAGCTCAGCTATTGCATTGTCAAAGAATTATGCGTTTCACAAAAGAACAAAGCACATAGATACAAAGTTTCACTATATCAGAGAATTGGTAAACAATGGAGAAATTGTTTTACAACACTGTAAAACAGAGGAGCAATATGCAGATATTTTAACTAAACCATTGCGATAGAAGACCTTTGAATTTATGAGAAAATGCCTGGGTATGATGAATAACCCAGCAGCTGACTTTAAGGGGGAGTGTTGAAAATATTAAAGTCACCTGCCAGCCTTGGGCAGTGACAAGAAGAAACAAGTACAAGGCAGCAGAAGTAGAGATTGAGTGCACAACACTCTGTATTGAAGAAGCATGGAGAAATCCATAAGAATGAAATTAAATTCTTGATGGGCCGCAGCCACAGATTGCAGATGAAATTAACTCAGTGATGGGCAGAGCCGTTTTTGTCTACGGAAGAACAGAGATTAGCTTTACGGAGGGGCAGATTGAGTTAAGATAGTCATTTTGGGCTTTAAAGCCCTCAACAACCAAATTGCTTCTTGCTAAAGGGTTTTGTTGATAGTGGGGAGAGTTCACAAAGCGAACGCGAAACAAACAAAACATATGGTAATAATCGCCACAATACCGAGGTCTGTGGTCCACAAGACCACGGGCGGTATCTTATTGCAATCGCGAATTAGCCAGACCGCAAGGTTCAATTAACAGAGTTTTGTTATGGCTCCGGGCTTGAAGCATTCTGGATCATCATATTATATGTCATATTTATGCTTATCGCTGTCCGCGATTCCAATCGCAATCGAAGATCAGAGGTTTGTTTGTTTGGTCGCGTGTTTTGTTTAAAGCGCAGATCCGACGATCTTATGCAGTGGAGTTATTGTTACCATCGCATCCGAGAGCTGATCGCAATCGAAACTTTTATGTGGATCACAAGTATTCCATAGCAGGTTACGTTGGATGTTTGCGATAAGGATCAATCAAGACCGCGAACATCGCACTTCACCACGGTGCAAGTTTTGTTGACATCACAAATTTGCCGATTACAGATTGCCGACTGCGAAGTGGTCCCCACTCATACGTCAGGCATTTCATAATTTTAAAGTTTCGCAAAGGATTTTCCTTTGTATTTGGTTTTATTTTTGTTTTAAGTTTTAATATAGTTTTTTTACGAAATGTTAAAATATATGCGCGACATATAAAAAGAAAAAGGCCTACGAGCCATTGTAATCATATTGTTATGTTTTGGTTTTTCGCACAGCAGTGTGTTGAATGTATGAAGACAGAGTATTGTTCTTGAGAGACAGAGAATTGTTCTGTGCACTGCGTTTTGAAGTAGTCACCTTTGTTGTTATCCCTCTCTTAAGAGGAAGAATTTGTAACAGTTTTGAAAGTAATAGAAGTTTGTTTTAAAGCCCTGAAAGCTCTGTCTCCTGTCAATAATTTTTTTTAACTTCTCTGTGTTTAGGAGGAGAACCTATTCTCTTCACTTGGAATTCTCAAAATTCCAACACCAAATGACTTGGCCCGGGTAAGTCTTCAATATTAGTTCTAATCAAGTAAGTAAAGCTCCAGGGTTATGTCAATTTCAGATTTGAGTGGCTTCATTCCATTGTCAATTTTCTAGCCATGTAAGCCCTTAATCTTGGCCTGGGCATGGCCACCAGGGTTCCCGAGATGTTGATGATCTGCCTGCCGCCCTGGTGGAGAAGCCTCCTAGTGGCCTCCTTGCAGGTGAGAAAAGGGGATTTGAAATTGGCGTTGAAAGTGTCATCCCATGCGTAGGGGCTGGTCTCCGCTATCATTACGTTGGTAGGGTCAATGATCCCTGCATTGTTGACTACTATGTGAAATCCTCTGAAAAATTTCTCTGCCTTGTCAAATAGTCGGGTCACATTCCGAGAGCTTCAGACATCAGCTCTCACGAAAATTGTTGCGATGTGACCAAAGGATAAGTTGATAGAAATGGTGATATATTTTGTTTTTTCTACATTGTTCAGGTAGTTGACGGCAACATTTCAGTCGTCGGCAATCAGGTGAGAAACCCATATCACCGGAATGGGCGGGGACTACATGACCTACATAGAAGCACAATTCAATGAATAATTAAGTGCTCATGTTTACAAATTAAGATTTGTTCATAAAGGGTTTTACACACATTCTAACAATATTAAGATAGAATCCCTACTGGATACAATCCCTACAATTAGGATAGAAAGATAGAATGAGAGAGGAAAAAATAAATACTTGAGATCGCATAGAATTAAATATCCTTCATCGTGGAAAATAAAGCAAACATCTTCGCCTTCTTCTGTTTTTTTCTCCACTTTCTTTAGGAGTTGAGATGAAGACGAGGAGAGCCAATAGGAGGGCGAGGAGAAGGATTGAATTTGTAAAGGATCCTGCATTTGGGACTTGGGTTTTCTACACTTCTTAGGCTTTCACTTCCATGACTATTGCTATGGATCTTGTTGTAGGATTGTGAGGGGTCAATACTAATCATCTTGTTTCAGGATTGCGAGGGGATCTCGTTGCAGGATTGCGAGGGTTCAATATTGATCAACAATCCATCTACCGAGAGAAGTGCACTTCCAAATATTGGATTAAGAAGATTCCAAGTCATTGACTGCGCCAAAACAAAAATTGAAGCATAATTCCTAGGAGTTGTTATATATACTCTCCATTGCAGCACTTGAATTAGAATGCCCAGAGTTGGCACTAGTACTGGTAACTCATCCTGGTAACTATCACACTTGTGTTTGCATTCTTTGTATAACTATCACACTTGTTTTTGCATTCCTTGTATATTTTATTTTGCTACTCCTCTTGAGCATCTGCGTCTGTGAGCTCTGGGCCTCAATTCAAATCAAAGCTCGGGCCTGGATTCAAATCCAAGTTGCTCTAAATTGGGTTTAGCCCAGATCCCTCATAACTGCTTAGTTCCTGCTTACTACTTACATGTGTGCCAATTTCACAGTAAATTTGTCAAATGATGACAACTGTGAACACCAATTTCAATAAATTCTGTCAAATAAGGAGGACAAATGTGAAATATGGTTGGCTTCATTCAATCGATCCTACACATGAAATGCATGCCAGGTTTGGGTGAAAAACATTTTTTCCAGCTTTACTTTTATTTTTATTTAATTTAATTTTTATTTTCTTATTTACATTTATTTTTATTTAATTTAATTTATTACTTTTATTAAAATTGTAAATATATTTTTTATATGTGGAGAGATAGACATAAATTAAACCCCAACTATGCTACACAAATCTCTATATGATTGTTAGCAGGGGGCACATCTATGCATATTGTGTATAGTATATACACACATACACATAGTTGAATTTATCATATATATAGTGGGTCCTTCCCCTATCGAGAGCCTAGCTATGACTAGGCTTCTGTTGTACAAGCACAAGCTCAATAGCATAGGAGACCATAGACTTCCTAAGTTAGCTTTAAATTATAGCCAAAACCACCTAAGGCTTAAACGAGGTTGGTATAAAGACACCAGGGCCTGGTTAAACCATTGGGAGATAGACGAGAATGTTGCATTGCAAAACATCAGTAACATTAAAAAAATTGTTACTTCTAATTTCAAAGAAAAAATGTGTTGTGAGAAAGATCTAGCAGCTAAAAGAAAATAAAGGTATTATAAGGAGGTCATCAACCCCACCTTAGAAGATCAAAAGTATCTCTCTGTTTTAACTAGCTCAAAGAAGAAAATTAATATAGCCAAGATTAGAACGAACTCTCATGAGCTCCATAGTGAAATAGGTCGTTGGATAGTTCCTAAAACACCATGGATGGAAAAGATCTGCCATCTCTATGAGAATATGAACATCAAGGATGAAAATCACTTCCTCTTAGAGTGCCCCGCGTACAACCACATTAGAGCTCAATTTCATAGTCATTGTTGCAATACTAACCTTCCTAGCCTTTTAAGAGGTCAAAATTATAGTGAGCTCGGGAGGCTTCTCTCCAAGCTTTTTGAGCATAGGAATAAAATCTTAAATCGAATTAAATAACTCTTTTCTTTAGGTCCATAGACCAAAAATTGGTTTCAGTGGACATTAACCATCATCATCATCATCATCATCATATATATATATATAGTGTATGCCCATACCTTCATATATTTTTGTGTATATATATATGTATTATATCATAAATTCATTCAAAGAAAACATTCTACTCAAAACTAGAGCATAACAAAAATACAATCTAGAAAAATTCTAATAATTTTATTCAATATAAATTAAATTTCGTCTAGCAAATAAATCGAGAGATAAAATAAAATAAATCTAGAGATAAAAGAAAAAATTAAAGTTAAAAGTTATTAATACATATTTATTTTATCCTTGGATATGTTAGCTTAATTGAAAAAGCTTCGTTTAATTCAATCTAGTCTAGAAGGATTCAAATAATGAAATTTATTTGGTGACGCTGTATTAATATATCTAAGAAATTAAAACATAAAAAAATAATACAAATCTTAAATATTAAGATATTAAAAAAGATAAAAACATAATACAAATGCTAAAATGAAAAAAATATATTAATTAAAAAGATACAAACACATTAAAATAAAAGAAAATCATATTAAAATATAGAATAGTAATAAAATATATTACTAACCAAAATTATACTTTTCGAAATTGCAAAAATCTAGGAAGAAATCTCGAAATTATTTTGTTTCGTGTGTCAATTTTAAACATCTCATATGTCAATTTTAAATAATACATATTAGCTGTTCCTATTTTGTTATTAGTTGTTTCTATTTTTTTTTGTTAGTACGTACTAGCTGCTTCGCAGCTCTTTTTAAATTGTTTTTCTTGAATTAAAATATCAAACATTTGGACATCGATATTTTCGGACATGACTCGATTGATGGTGTGCACTAATGTTTTTTTAAATCAAAATCTCATATTTTAGATTTAGATTACTTGTTGAAAGTGCCAAAATATGACTTGACTACCTTGGCTTACGTGAGGACAAGAAAGTTTGTCTGCTGTTTTGAATATTAAATTCGGCGGAGTTAGTAGATAATTTTTTATTTAACTATTAGCTGAATATGAAAGATTGGATATTGAAGTTGATGAATACATCTGCGAAGAAATAATGGAGACGCCTTTGTCTGCTGTGTTGTGTTGTACTTGAATTCTCAAGAGCAAGTGACTGACTATTCAGAATGTCGGGAGCCAATGGCCAGGTGAGCGTTTTGCCCTTCGATGCTGCGGAGTTCTACGATCAGTTATCGGCCGAGTGGGAGGAAGATCGTGGGGAGCATTTGCACGTCGGCTTCTACGACGTGCCTTCTCCGCCGGACAATCGTCTCGATCACAAGGCAGCCACCATCAGATTGATCGAAGGGACTGCCAAATTTGCCACTATTTCTGGTTAGAAATAGCCATACCAATGTTCATATCATCTTTATACAATTATTGATTTGGTTGCTTTATTCCAAGATGGATGAAGAGTTTGTTAAATTTAGAGAGTTAGTTAACTGAGAATTGAGTCAAGTTATCAAGTAAGTTAATGTAATTTATAGATGAATTTAGTGTGTGGTTGTATGTCAAGGTATTTTCTGAGTTTCTAGTTAGTCGGAGTCATGTGAATCAAGTTTGTTTGATCACTAGAAAAGTCTCTATTATCAATATTCTCTACATTATCAACAAGATGGATTTCTGTTATAGGAATCCGCAATCAATCAATGGATTTATTTTGAGCCAGAGTCAAGTCACATTGTTTCTTCTTTGGTAAATGCCAATTTTGGAAATATCATGGATTTAAGAATTTGATGAATAAGAGCCAAATTAGTTATTTGACCTTATTTTTATACATTACATTTCAAGGGAATTTTATTCTAGGTAGTTTGGTTAATGGATTTAACTTGAGTTAGAATTAAATTTGTTGGAGTTATACTTCCAACCACCGCCATTAATAAGCAGTGGCGCAACTCACACTTCATCAATTTTGATTGCAGAGAAGGACGAGCACAGATCCATAGAGTCGGAGGCGTTTCACGCAAAAGATCATAATAGAGTACCAACAGCCATCATCTACGTTTATTTATTCAACTACCATGTTTGACGTACCTTTGGCATGCATCACAAATCTTTTACTTTATCTCTTAACGCTTTTCACCACAATCTTATTTCCTCGGGACCCACATATACCATCCACCGCATTGCAAAGCCCATGCGCCCTTTGTATTTCTACAAAACCTTTGTTTCGTGCATTTCGCGCTTACCACAACTTAACTTGTCAGTGCCCGCACTTCACAAATTTTAAGTCTTAACCTTAAGATTTCACCACATGTTATATTAAATCCCCGCCGATGCAATATCGGCAAGACCCACCTAAACCTTTACTGCATGAACCAAACTTTTGTTATTACGCTATTTCCTTCGTATTTTTGTTATCGCACTTATCAACCTTTACCGCCCGCAATACTGCAATTGCAAGTTTATAACTTTACCTATTTGTTTTGATGAATTTATGTTGAGTGAAAGTTAGATTGTTTGGTTAAAAGTAAATGCCTTGAAATTAATTAGATTGCAAATTTTAGAAATATTTTATAATTAAAAATTTGATGGATAAAAGCTAAATGAATTGTTTCACTTTTTTTTTTGTAAGCTTAGGTGTTACCTTATATTTTCTATTAATAAATTCGGGCAAAAGATACAAAACTAGACCTCAACCTGCCCGCAGGAAACTAGGTATTTTGGCCATCGGAGTTCAAAATAAGTCAACCAGAACATAAAAAGTCTTAATAACTTATACCAAATCTATCTATACTAGATATCCAAGTGCAGAAACCATATCATGTACAAAAGGTAAGCAACATAAGAACCTTAAACACAAAATGCAACATAAAAACAAGAGAATTTTAGTCCTCCTTAGAGTCAACAGATGGATTTTTGTTCTAGGAATCCGCAATCAATCAATGGATTTATTTTGAGCGAGATTCAAGTCACATTATTTCTTCTTTGGTAAATGCCAATTTTGGAAATATCATGGATTTAAGAATTTGATGAATAAGAGCCAAATCAGTTATTTGACCTTATTTTTATCCATTACATTTCAAGGGAGTTTTATTCTAGGTAGTTTGGTTAATGGATTTAACTTGAGTTAGAGTTACATTTGTTGGAGTTATACTTCCAACCACTGCCATTAATAAGAAGTGGCGTAACTCACACTTCATCAATTTTGATTGTAGAGAAGGACGAGCACAAATCCATAGAGCCGGAGGCATTTCACGCAAAAGATCATAACAGAGTACCCACGGCCATCCTCTGCGTTTATTTTCTCAATTACCGTGTTTGACTTACCTTTTTCCTGCATCGCAAATCTTTTACTTAATCTCTTAATGCCTTTCACCACAATCTTATTTCTTCAGACATATACCATCCACCACATTTCAAAACCCTTGCGCCCTTAGTATTTCTACAAAACCTTTGTTTCATGCATTTCGCAGTTACCACAACTTAACTTGTCGGTGCCCGCACTTCACAAATTTTAAGTCTTAACCTTAAGATTTCCCCACATGTTATATTAAATCCCCGCCGATGCGATATCGGCAAGACCCACCTAAACCTTTACTGCATGAACCAAACTTTTGTTATTACGCTATTTCCTTTGTATTTTG
The DNA here is from genome assembly GCA_034641835.2 of Pinus albicaulis. Taxonomy (NCBI): domain Eukaryota; kingdom Viridiplantae; phylum Streptophyta; class Pinopsida; order Pinales; family Pinaceae; genus Pinus; species Pinus albicaulis. The sequence goes on from CM076581.1 coordinate 1,173,400,593, forward strand.
GTTATCGCACTTATCAACTCTTACCGCCCGCAATACTGCAATCGAAAGTTTATAACTTTACCTATTTGTTTTGATGAATTTATGTTGAGTGAAAGTTAGATTGTTTGGTTAAAAGTAAATGCCTTGAAATTAATTATATTGCAAATTTTAGAAATATTTTATAATTAAAAATTTGATGGATAAAAGCTAAATGAATTGTTTCACTTTTTTTTTTTTTAAGCTTAGGTGGTACCTTCTATTTTCTATTAATAAATTCAGGCAAAAGATACAAAACTAGACCTCAACCTGCCCACAGGAAACGAGGTATTTTGGCCATCTGAGTTCAAAATAAGTCAACCAGAACATAAAAAGTCTTAATAACTGATACCAAATCTATCTATACTGGATATCCAAGTGCAGAAACCATATCATGTACAAAAGGTAAGCAGCATAAGAACCTTAAACACAAAATGCAACATAAAAACAAGAGAATTTTAGTCCTCCTTAGAGTCAACAGATGGATTTATGTTCTAGGAATCCGCAATCAATCAATGGATTTATTTTGAGCGAGATTCAAGTCACATTGTTTCTTCCTTGGTAAATGGAAATTTTGGAAATATCATGGATTTAAGAATTTGATGAATAAGGGCCAAATCAGTTATTTGACCTTATTTTTATCCATTACATTTCAAGGGAATTTTATTCTAGGTAGTTTGGTTAATCGATTTAACTTGGTTAGAGTTACATTTGTTGGAGTTATACTTCCAACCACGACCATTAATAAGCAGTGGTGCAACTCACACTTCATCAATTTTGATTGCAGAGAAGGACGAGCACATATCCATAGAGTCGGAGGCGTTTCACACAAAAGATCATAACAGAGTACCCACAGCCATCCTCTGCGTTTATTTCTTCAGCTACCATGTTTGAATTACCCTTTTCATGCATCACAAATCTTTTACTTTATCTCTTAATGCCTTTCACCAAAATCTTATTTCCTCGGGACCCACATATACCATCCACCGCATTGCAAAACCCATGCACCCTTTTTATTTCTACAAAACCTTTGTTTCGTGCATTTCGCACTTACTACAACTTAACTTGTCGGTGCCCGCACTTCACAAATTTTAAGTATTAACCTTAAGATTTCCCCACATGTTATATTAAATCCCCGCCAATGCGATATCAGCGGGACCCACCTAAACCTTTACTGCATGAACCAAACTTTTGTTATTACGCTATTTCCTTTCTATTTTTGTTATCGCACTTATCAACCTTTACCGCCTGCAATAATACAATCGCAAGTTTATAACTTTACCTATTTGTTTTGATGAATTTATGTTGAGTGAAAGTTAGATTGTTTGGTTAAAAGTAAATGCCTTGAAATTAATTAGATTGCAAATTTTAAAAATAGTTTATAATTAAAAATTTGATGGATAAAAGCTAAATGAATTGTTTCACTTTCTTTTTTGGTAAGCTTAGGTGGTACCTTCTATTTTCTATTAATAAATTCGGGCAAAAGATACAAAACTAGACCTCAACCTGCCTGCAGGAAACCAGGTATTTTGGCCATCGGAGTTCAAAATAAGTCAACCAGAACATAAAAATCTTAATAACTGATACCAAATCTGTCTATACTGGATATCCAAGTGCAGAAACCATATCATGTACAAAAGGTAAGCATCATATGAACCTTAAACACAAAATGCAACATAAAAACAAGAGAATTTTAGTCCTCCTCAGAGTCAACAGGTGTTGGAGCTTTGGTTGAAGCTCCTGGTAGTTCAACAGGAACCTGTTGCATTGATTTTGTCTCCTTCTCCAGTCTTCCAAGCCTCATATACTGATGCAACTGGCGTAAATTAATTTCCTGAATATTCCTATTAATATCCGCCAGGGTCGATTCCAGCTTTGTTTCTGTTAGACTCCGTCTTGTCTAACCTCTGTTAGAGTCAAATGCAGACAGGTAGCTGTCAAAGTCTCAGTTCAATATAAAGGCCAATGCCAATCAGCTTTCACCCAATGCTACTTAGATGTTTGCAGAGCTTGTTTTCAGAATGTTTCAATAACACTTGCAGGCTAGAGGAAGTTTCAGTAAGTTTTCAGGATGTCATTGTCAATAATGTGATATTGATTCTTCTTCAAAACCCTGTTTTGAAGAAGAAATCATCAAATGTGTTTTTAGAATAGGTAATTTGTCAAAATGTTTCAAATTCTCCAGCTCTTCAAATGGCAGCCCTGTTTCAGCTTCAGCGTCCCTGCAAAAGACAACAAGCATTTCAGTCCAAGATTCAGAAAAGCATGGTAAAGCCAAAGAGAGATATTGTATTAAAAAGCCAAATGTAAAAATGCAGAAACATTATAAAGTGGGTTCTCAAAACACATTTGAAATCAGATCTGAATTGTGAATGCTAATACCCATATATAACACAACCTGAAATCAATTGCAACAAATTCACCAAGGTAAAGTCGAAATCGTGTTTGGAGGCCAAAATCGTGCTTTGCAGAAGTGTTGACAAGGTCTGGAAGGCATGCGACCCACTTGGGCGTATGCGACTCACTTGGCAGATGCGACCCACCTGTGCGTTTTGGCCAGTGGAAAATTGAACGCATGCGACCCACTTGTGGCATGCGACCCACTTGAGCGCATGCGACCCACTTAAAATCAGAACCCAAAAATTCATGTTTTGCGCCCAGTCTTCATCCAAAACGACTCCAACGAATTGCAAACAAGTTTTGATCATTGTGCAGTAGATTTTTATTATGCTTGTGGTGATTTTGATGTGGAAAGAATAGTGACAACGTGCAAATGGTGCTAAAAACACTTATTCATTTTGGAGCTCCAGCATCTATATTGATTGATGGCAAGCCACACTTGGGAACTGATAGATTGGTTCGCATACTACTCAACATCCGAAAACATTTACAAGAAATGGGAGTTCAGATAATGTTTGGTACTCGAATGGATGACCTGCTGGTGAGGCAAACACAGGTTGTTGGAGTTTGACGCAGGAGGTGACTCAAGAACCAATCTGCGAAAGATTATATCTGATGCAGTCTTTCTTGCTGTTGGTCATTCTGCTCGTGATGTATATGAAAAGCTTCTTGGGCAGAATGTTCTTTTAATTCCAAAAGACTTTTCTTATTCTAAATTTTCTGATGAAGTTCAGAGTGGAAATGGAAACAGTGTTTTCAGGAAAATGGTCCATTCGCATCAGATAGTTGATGGCCGCATTGAGTTGTTTATATAAGCCGTTGTTTTATGAGAGAACCTTCTTCAGGTGAATTAAAGGTATAAGTATATGTATGATGTGGTGATAAGCACATGGAAAATGTAATGTGGCAGTCGATTGCAATCCGGCATTCGATCCATCTTCAGAATATATGCGGTGGATTTGATCCATATTTTAGCGTTAAATATATCAAGATCTTTTCTAATTTCGGGAAAGTGGCCAACGCATTTCCAAAACATTTGGGAGCAGTGCAAAGTGGCATTCAAAGATTCGATTGCCTATTTCTGTCCTTTGTTAGTCTACGCTCCAGTTTATGTCTTTGAAATGGCCAGCAGAGATTTTCAAACAGTTAATGATCTGCGCTCCAGAGATTTTCAAATGATAAAATATAACGTGGCAATCAAAGTCAGAATCCAGAAGTGCAGATAACTATCCCAGCAAAGAAAATCAAATTGGTTATTCCATTTTGGGTCTTCAAGCTGCAGTTCAGAAATTTCAGCTCCAGATTTTGCCTATTCATCAGTCATCAACAGATTCGAGTAGAAGAAGGAGCGCTATTCTATCTTCAGGAAAGCTGATTGGTTTTTAGTTTTATTTGTTAATGATAATAAAACAGATTCCCTGTTTTGGGTCGATCTCTTTTTCTCTTGGTCCTATTTATGTATTGAAAAATCATTTATAAAGGGGGGAAGAATTCTGAGAGCTGGTGTAGGAGAGAATAGAGTTTTATTGTACAGATTTAGACAGATATTTTAATGAGAAAATACAGCTCTTACTCCTGAGATTCTTGTGGTGTGGATTTAACATTTTGTCTTTTCTTATGTTTCATATGTAGCTTGTAATGTTTTACATTTCATTTCATAATCGTTTTTTGTTGAATACCTTTAAGTGAGAAAGGCAGAATACAGTTTACTGCTCTGTTTTGGGAGGTATTCATTTTCTATGTTTTCTTCAGTTTGATAAGGATTCAATTATTGCCCTTATCATCCTCGCAGCGGTCTTTCACTCCATATAATTCCAATTTGATTGTTAAACTTCATGCTTATCTTGCCTCAGGAGATAATCTGCGTTTTTCATTTTATCTCTGCTCTTGCTGTCTTTGCCCCACACAGCCCAGAAAACCCCATCATTTATTAAAAAAACCCTTTTATATCAATTTACTAGCCTAAAATCAATATCAGTGTTTCATTTAGGTCATCTCAGATCCTATTGGACATCTTTCACTGAGTTTGACCCGGAGAGAGCCCTCTCCTGTCCTCGTAGGGCTAGCTACGAGGCTGAGCTTGGTTTGATGTTGCCTCGAGTTTTGTCTTCGTCAGCCTAAGGCAGATTCGAGTGCTAACATAGTGGCGACCATACTGGGGACGTCCTCCCTGGTAAAGGATAACAGAGTTCAGATCCGATTGCTGATGGTGGACAGCAGTCAGACACCGCAAGGTTGAAATCATTCACCCGGCGACTTCACACACTAAACAATCCAGACAATCAAATCCTTCATGGTGACTTCATTGCAGGGAGATCAGTAGCTGTGAGATTTTCAAGATGGACCGGATTGCAAGAAGATATGCTCCCATGAGCCGAGATCACATCCCAGGTTTTCCGAATAAGATGCCCAAGGTAGATTGGTCAAGGAATCTGCCTACGTTTAACGATGATGGTAAGAAGGATGCTACTTTACATCTGGTTAGATTTCACATGCATATTCGCAAGTTGAAGGTGGATTTTCCTGAAGATTGCTTGATGAAGATATTCCTGGCCACTCTGGAAGGTGAAGCTCAGTCATGGTATGAAAATTTTCCGCTGGCCTGTATTTACTGTTTAAAGGACTTTCATGCCCTGTTCATTGAAAGATATCAAGTGTCTTATCCATCATTAAATTTAGTTCATGACTGTTGCAAACATGCTTATTCTTTTATTGAAAGCCTGGAGAAATATTATGAAGATGATAATTTCATGAATGATGAAATCATGGAGGCCCTGTACGAGAATCCATTTCAGCAGAATGAAGAGAACTTGAAGGATACCCATCAGGATGCTCAGGAGACTTTGCAGCAGGTTGATGGCCATATGGCTGAAAATGATGAAAGGGAGATTGTCATTTCAGATCTGCCCACAGAAGACAGGAGCATACAAGTAAGTCCAGTTCCAATTGCAGATTGTGATAATGTCCAGACAGCTACTTCAGATTCAGATTCAGATCATGATGACCAAGCATATCTTGTGCTGAAGCCCATCAAGGAGAATTCTGCTGTTGAAATCATCTGGGATGCAGAAGACACAGTAATGGATCCAAATGTTCTCAGTCATACTATCAGTCCATCATTAGAACACAACCTTCATGAAGAAGCAATCCAGTCAGTTCATGAAAATTAGAATGAGATCTTTGTGCAAGTAAGTGATAAATCTCCTTTCAATAACTCAGTAATAAATGATAGTTTGAATGTCGTGTCATATGAAGATAATTACTGTTTAAGCAGAAGAAAACAAAAAGCATTATCACCTTTGTCTGAAGATGAGATAGATATACTTTTGAAAGGTCATGTTTCAGCCAAAACTCCAACAGATTTGCAGTGCACACATAATCAGGAAAGTGTTGGTGAAATTTCTTCCTCTGTTGAAAAATATAACTGTCTTGTAATCAGTTATGTAGATCAGCAAACAGATAATTTTTTCCTTCACAAGGATGATAAGGCTGTCATGTTTGATAATCTTGAAGATTGTTCTCTGTTTAACAATGACCTAGATCATGAAGTTGAGGGATATATTCCAGAATTTCTCATGGTCAAGGAACCTACAACTAACACTCAGATGGCAGATTTGTGCATTTCTATCCCTCAGAAATCAATTGTCCTTTCAGATCAGAAGGAAGTGGATACTAGTATTTTTACAGCTGGATCTCCAGATAAGCCAGTACTTCAAGATTTTCAAGACCCCTTCAGCATTATTCTGCAAACATTAGAAAGGATAAATATTGCCTGGTTCATGATCATAAGCTTTGGTTTCAGTGATTGTGTTGATTTGCCTACAGGTTTAGCATTCTGCCTGCTCAGGGAGAGTAAGAGCAGAAATTTGGGGTGTAGCCATCTACTGGATTGGTTACATTGGAAAGCACATTATACATAATTGTACATATCTCATCAGTATGTAGGTGGTTTCCATCAGGGTTTTGAAATTTTGATGGACTGCTGCCCTTTTCAGAAAGTTTTTGATTCAGTCATTTCAGTTTGCATTAAGTCAGTTTGAGTCGATTTTCCAGTTGAGTTATCAGTCTTTAGTTTGTTTGTCATAATAATGATTCCATCGCCCAATGGATGGAGGCACTATCTGCTCTCCCAAAGTTCTGCGATTCTTGGCACCTTCAAGAAGCGGCAGCTGCCATCCCCATTGGAGCCAATGTTAGACTCCGTCTTGTCTAACCTCTGTCAGAGTCAAATGCAGACAGGTAGCTGTCAAAGTCTCAGTTCAATATACAGGCCAATGCCAATCAGATTTCGCTCAATGCTACTTAGATGTTTGCAGAGCTTGTTTTCAAAATGTTTCAATAACACTTGCAGGCTAGAGGAAGTTTCAGTAAGTTTTCAGGATGTCATTGTCAATAATGTGATATTGATTCTTCTTCAAAACCCTGTTTTGAAGAAGAAATCATCAAATGTGTTTTTAGAATAGGTAATTTGTCAAAATGTTTCAAATTCTCCAGCTCTTCAAATGGCAGCCCTGTTTCAGCTTCAGCATCCCTGCAAAAGACAACAAGCATTTCAGTCCAAGATTCAGAAAAGCATGGTAAAGCCAAAGAAAGATATTGTATTAAAAAGCCAAATGTAAAAATGCAGAAACATTATAAAGTGGGTTCTCAAAACACATTTGAAATCAGATCTGATTGCTTGAGATATTTCCTTCATATATAAACATGGCAAGCATAAATCAATTGCAACAAATTCACCAAGGTAAAGTCGAAATCGTGTTTGGAGGCCAAAATCGTGCTTTGCAGAAGTGTTGACAGGGTCTGGAAGGCATGCGACCCACTTGGGCGTATGTGACTCAATTGGCAGATGCGACCCACCTGTGCGTTTTGGCCAGTGAAAAATTGAACGCATGCGACCCACTTAAAATCAGAACCCAAAAATTCATGTTTTGCGCCCAGTCTTCATCCAAAACGACTCCAACGAATTGCAAACAAGTTTTGATCATTGTGTAGTAGATTTTTATTATGCTTGTGGTGATTTTGATGTGGAAAGAATAGTGACAACGTGCAAATGGTGCTAAAAACACTTATTCATTTTGGAGCTCCAGCATCTATATTGATTGATGGAAAGCCACACTTGGGAACTGATAGATTGGTTCGCATACTACTCAACTTCCGGAAACATTTACAAGAAATGGGAGTTCAGATAATGTTTGGTACTCGAATGGATGACCTGCTGGTGAGGCAAACACAGGTTGTTGGAGTTTGACGCAGGAGGTGACTCAAGAACCAATCTGCGAAAGATTATATCTGATGCAGTCGTTCTTGCTGTTTGTCATTCTGCTCGTGATGTATATGAAAATCTTCTTGGGAAGAATGTTCTTTTAATTCCAAAAGACTTTGCTTATTCTAAATTTGCTGATGAAGTTCAGAGTGGAAATGGAAACAGTGTTTTCAGGAAAATGGTCCATTCGCATCAGATAGTTGATGGCCGCATTGAGTTGTTTATATAAGCCGTTGTTTTATGATAGAACCTTCTTCAGGTGAATTAAAGGTATAATTATATGTATGATGTGGTGATAAGCACATGGAAAATGTAATGTGGCAGTCGATTGCAATCCGGCATTCGATCCATCTTCAGAATATATGCGGTGGATTTGATCCATATTTCAGCGTTAAATATATCAAGATCTTTTCTAATTTCAGGAAAGTGGCCAACGCATTTCCAAAACATTTGGGAGCAGTGCAAAGTGGCATTCAAAGATTCGATTTCCTATTTCTGTCCTTTGTTAGTCTACGCTCCAGTTTATGTCTTTGAAATGGCCAGCAGAGATTTTCAAACAGTTAATGATCTGCGCTCCAGAGATTTTCAAATGATAAAATATAATGTGGCAATCAAAGTTAGAAGCCAGAAGTGCAGATAACTATCCCAGCAAAGCAAATCGAATTGGTTAGTCCATTTTGGGTCTTCAAGCTACAGTTCAGAAATTCCAGCTCCAGATTTTTCCTATTCATCAGTCATCAACAGATTCGAGTAGAAGAAGGAGCGCTATTCTATCTTCAGGAAAGCTGATTGGTTTTTAGTTTTATTTGTTAATGATAATAAAAGAGATTCCCTGTTTTGGGTCGATCTCTTTTTCTCTTGGTCCTATTTATGTATTGAAAAATCATTTGTAAAGGGGGGAAGAATTCTGAGAGTTGGTGTAGGAGAGAATAGAGTTTTATTGTACAGATTTAGACAGAGATTTTAATGAGAAAATACAGCTCTGACTCCTGAGATTCTTGTGGTGTGGATCTAACATTTTGTCTTTTCTTATGTTTCGTATGTAGCTTGTAATGTTTTACATTTCATTTCATAATCGTTTTCTGTTGAATACCTTTAAGTGAGAAAGGCAGAATACAGTTTACTGCTCTGTTTTGGGAGGTATTCATTTTCTATGTTTTCTTCAGTTTGATAAGGATTCAATTATTGCCCTTATCAACCTTGTAGCGGTCTTTCACTCCATATAATTCCAATTTGATTGTTAAACTTCATGCTCATCTTGCCTCAGGAGATAATCTGCGTTTTTCATTTTATCTCTGCTCTTGCTGTCTTTGCCCCACACAGCCCAGAAAACCCCATCATTTATTAAAAAAACCCTTTTATATCAATTTACTAGCCTAAAATCAATATCAGTGTTTCATTTAGGTCATCTCAGATCCTATTGGACATCTTTCACTGAGTTTGACCCGGAGAGAGCCCTCTCCTGTCCTCGTAGGGCTAGCTACGAGGCTGAGCTTGGTTTGATGTTGCCTCGAGTTTTGTCTTCCTCAGCCTGAGGCAGATTCGAGTGCTAACAGTTTCCAATTTTGTCTTCGTTATAGACATAACAGTTTTGGCTAGTAGGCATTTAATTATCCAGTAAGTGCGAACAGATTGTTGAAATAGAGAAGTACGTCCCCAGGTATGCCCAGGATCCGGAGTCACAGTCTGGATATCCTAAAAGGCCATGTCATCCTCCAAATTTATATTATCCAGAATCTCATATTCTCAACCATAGATGTGACCACAAACTGAATTGGGGATGTCATTCATGAAAATTTGAACCAGTGGCTTAAGGTGTTGTTGAATTGTCTTTCTTTGCCGTTTCCGATGCATTGCAAAAGAATACTGCTTGCCCTTTCCCCGAGTAGGCTTTCGGCCTCGTTTTACCATTGTAGAAAAATCTAAAAAATCTGTTAAGACTTCCATCCATACAACAAGAGGAGTCAGCGACATAGATAGCATATAGACAACACCATAATGAACATCACCATCTCCCAGGTCCACTACCGAAAAAAAGCGAAGAGATAAACACCCAGCATAGACATAAGAACATCAGAATGAAACCAAACAAGGCTCAGAAACTGGCCGTGGAAAAGAAATGCGATCGTAACATAGCAGTAAGTGAAGATAGATAAATGGCCATATCGAACTCCCAGAACTAGAGGTAGGCCAATAACAACGACCGAGACAACCCAGAAGAAGATGCATGCAAATACCGAAGGGGTCCCAGAAGAGAGCGAGGTGAAAAGGAAAAGCCCAATTCAAATACTGATAGAAGAAGGGGTTAACAATATGACCATTCTCCCGAAAACCCAAAACCGAAACCAAGGCATAGTAATCCTGACAAGCAGCAAAGTAATTTCCAGGAGCCGAATCACGAACACTGTGCATGCGAATGGCTAGGAGTCCCCAAAAGCAAACCAGGCTCATAATAGCCAAAACTCGACAAATTCCAAACACCCATTCAATGATAGAACAACAAGTAAGAAACTCAGAAGAGTAATGAAACTAGCCCGCCCAAAGATATAGAGCATACCACAAAATATGAAAGATACCTGGGTCAGGGATGAAGAACAGAAACGAACTAAGACTAACAGGCGTGAACATACAAGACAGAGCAGAAACGAAGTGAAGAAACTAGATGTTGTGACCAACTTCATAGCCCTGCCGCATGAATTCAAAGTAGAAGCGACCATACTGCCATTCCCACAAATATTCTAAAAAAACCATGAGGAAAAACTGCAGATGAGAGGAGAGCAGAGGCGAGAACTGAAAGGTTAGAAATGGAGATACATACCACGACTAAACTTGCTCCATCACCCTGAAACCCTTTCGACCTTCAACGTTGCATGCACTATCAACCTCAGGAAAGAAAAACCAAATGAAAAAACTAACAATGAAATGGCATACAGCCTTGCAAGCCTTAACCCCACACCGACGACACTATTTCCGAAACGTGACTGACAACCTAGCTGGCTGATCCATCTGAAGGCTCCAGGAAACGCGGTTCATTTAAGATGGTGGGTGTCGGACGTCACTTCGATCAACTCCTCCTGACGGTTGCATGCACACACCACGTGGTAGGCGTACACAACCCGCATACCCTCCACCATGTCGACGTACATCTTCCACCTCAACACATTCGAACTGAGCTCCCGTGTGTGACCCTATTCACTGTAATGTGCATGATGTTCGAAGTACATTGCACCCCAATCGGGGAGTACTATTATCCAGAGTATTACATACCAAATCGTTTATTAAAATAGTCTGAAGATCAGGCATCGTCTACAATAACTCCTGTTGCCATGGCCGATCTAAATGACCGTCGAAATTTCGGCAAGCCCAATTTGCTAGATAATCAGCCGCCTAGTTGCCTTGCCATCCCACATGCACAGGTATGACATAATCGATTTGCTTGATTTGTTGTTAGATTTATTGTATCAATCTAGCTGTTCGCCAGCTCTTGGTGATTGACTCCCAATTCATTCCTTGAAGGAATTTTGTAAGAATGTCAGTAACCATGGCAGAATCACCTTCAATTTCCAGCCTACTATAATGTTCCCGCTTAGAAATAACTAGTCCAAGTTTCACGGCTGCTAGTTTCACTTCGTTATTTGTAGAGTGCCCTAGGTCAATAGCAAAATTCTGGAGAGTTGTTCCTGTACAATCACGAAATAATCCTTCGGCGCCTACCTGTCCAGGATTCCCCTTGGATGCTCCATCATAATTCAGTTTAAGAAATCTTGATTGTGGTCTATAAAAAGTAGTTCTTACATGATAGGGTAACGGCACTTATTTCCAGAAGGAGGGTGCAACCATCTCTTCTGTCAGATTTAACTGTCGAAGGATTCTACGTTCCTGAGATTGGACCACCCAATCATCATGATCCCATTTTTAAACCAGAATGGTTTCACCGATTCCTTGCTTAGTGAGGTTCTAGATATCTTCAATATTAAGTTTGCAATCTTGAAAGATCCTACGATTTCGTTCTTTCCATTGTGACCAAAGTAGAAAACTGACTATAAGTGTCCATGCTCTGTTCACCACAGGGCTTTTGTATCCACATTTCCTCCAGTTTGCAATGGTTTGGCTCAAACTATTATCATGTCGGTCAGTTTGTTGGAATAATCTATGAAGGTTTAGCCACAGCCGTTAAATCACTAGACAAGTATTCAACAGATTTTCCATTGTTTCTGTAGATGCTTCACACATAACACACTTAGATGGCCCATGCATTCCCATTTTCTATAGTTGGTCCCATGTCAGGATCCTCCCATGCCCCACCAACCATAAGAAATGATCTATTTTTGACCAGTTCTTAGTAGCCCAAATCTTCGTCCACAACCGATTAGTTAGGAGGTCCATTTGTTGTGGTTGCAGTTGATAGGCTTCCTGAATCGAGAACATTCCCCTCAGCTTATAACGCCATCACAAAATATCAAAACCCTCCTGTATAGGGATATTCCTTGTCCGGAGTTCGTTTGCAAAATTTTCTCACTGTTGTGTTTCTGGAGCCTATTGCCAATGACCCTTTTGTTTCCATCTCCTCCAGAAGGAGTCATGCTGGTCATCCCAATAATGAATTGTTTCACTTTTATATATACATATATATTAGATTGTTTATTCTTTTAAGTTTTTTTCTTTATCCATTAGATTGTTTATTCTTTTAAGTAGTTGATTGATGGGTTTGTCTTGAGTGCTACTTAGATGGGTTGGTCCACTCCCTAAACAACTAGTTGCGAGTTGGTCATAGTTTAATTTTAAGTGGATAAGTTTTGTAATATGCATATCCGAGAACTGATTGATTCAAAGTGAGATTTCAATTGCAATTAGATTTAATGTTCATTCTATTAAAGATGAAGATTCGAAGAGATTGAGGCGTGTGGTGGACGTGGGATGTGGAGTAGGATGGAGCTCCAAGTATTTGAGTAGGAAGTAAGGAGCCCATGTTTAGGGCATCACCATCAGCGCATGGCAGGTTGAAAGGGCTACTGCCCTTACTGTTCCCAAAGGTCTCAGCGATAAGGTATATGATATTTTTCAACTAATGGCTAATTTTCAATTTATGTCGTAATTAATTCATCCGAATTCCCATATTCTGAAACTGAATTTTGATTTGCCCCTGTTGGCGCAGGTTGCTTTTCAAGTGGCTCACACATTAGACCAGCCTTTTCAAGATGGGCACTTTTATCTGGTCTGGGCAATGGAGAGTGGGGAGCACATGCCAGATAAACAAAAGGTGAGCTAACATATGTTTGTCTCTTCTTCAGAAAATTAACATCACTCTAATTTTAAAGAAAGGTTTTCTATCATTTATTGTTTTAGTTACTCTACAATTCAAGACAAAGCAAGTGATGTCTATGTCTCGACATGTTTAACAGTTTATGCAAGAGTTGGTCCGAGTGGCTGCTCCTGGGGGTATAATAATAATAACAACCTGCTGCAACAGAGACCTTTTGAAAGGGAGACCTGTTTGCAGCAGACTGAGCAGGTACATAAAGGCACTATTGCAATTTTTTTTTAAGGAACAATATAATTAATATTAATAACAGATTTAATATGAGTGAAAAGGGATCAAACACATATCTAACATGAGTGAAGAATCTAACGAAGAACATGAATGAAGATAGGTCAAATTTTTTTAGGTACAAATTTTATTTAGTGTTTAGAATATAATTTGTAATTTTTCATTGTGTATTTCTTTGTTTGTTATTAATATATTATTATATACAATATTTTTTTTTTTGTAAATTTAGTAGTGCTTTCTTTTATCTATTCATAAAATAAAATGCAATTTGTCTATTGAAAACTAGGTTTGTTGGCCGTCTTAAATAATTATACGCCATCCAAAACTTAAACAATTTAAAACGGCCTCTTACTATTTTTAAGAGACTATTATCTATCTTTACTTCCATAAAGATATTTAAAAAATAAATGCTATCAGTTTTCATTGCAAAAACATAATTTAGGTAAATCCCTCCTCATAAGACTCATATCAACCTAATTCATGCTTTGTAACTGTCTATCATAGTTTATTTAAATCTAGTGTTCAAATATTAATATTTTTTAAAAGTACAAATTTTTAACATTTTAATCACATATATTTTTTTTTTTTTTTTTAAATACAACTAGAATATTCATTTTTGTTTTTTTATTATAACAAATATTATTTTTATATTTAGCAAATATTTTATTTTTATATAAAAAATAATACATAAACATGGATTTCAAGTCACACTAGCACAATTAGTTGAGAATAGGCTTCAATCAAACCTCGCCAGAATAGTTGTGTCACATCATGTGTTAAAAGAAAAGCTACATGCTAAAAAAAAATCTAATTAGCTAAAAGCTGGCAAATAGGCTATGAGTTTACTTCTAAGTAAACATCAATTAAAACCCATGTGAATATGGATATCCAGCAGACAACCTGCACTTTTCCCAGTTCAGGGAGAGGCATGTTTTAAGTGTTGCGCTCTGACATGGAAAAATTTGAATTGACATCAGGAGCTCTTGGACAAGCTTAGCCGTGCATGTAGCCTTCCGGCTTGGTGTTCTACCGCTGACTATGTGAGGATGGCACAAGCTTTGTCACTACAGGTGAACTGTTAGTTTTTAGTTTTTAAATTTGCAATGAAATAAACAGCATGGAGTGCATCTCTGACTAACTATGAACACTTTTTCTAACAGAATATCAAAACTACAGGCTGGTCAGAAAATGTAGTTCCATTTTTTTTGTCATTCATAAATTATAAACTCACTTTGGTTTTCCTTGAAGCTGGTAAGGTTCCTTTTACTCCAACATGCTACGCCTGATGGTCTTCACTTTCCTTTGGTTTCTCAGTATGTTTGAAGTTTTAGTAAATAGGACAAGATATGCAGATAATTTCATTCATGTGTACAAATAGTGGAAAGAAAAATTCAGCTACCTAAAGGACTCACTTTCATGTTGGTTGATAGACTTAATAATCGGAATTTATATTACTTTTTTATTGGTGATCATCGGATTTCCCTGCATTTTACATGACCATTCTTCTCCAATTTGATTTTTCTTCTTTGACAGCATTCAAGACTATGCAAGGTGCATCTCTTGTTCATCTCTGGTTGGACGGATTCAAGAAAGAGCTAGTGAAATATCCACTTATTACCGCCCAGAAATCTACATGAAGCGCTTGCAAAATGAATCTACAGAGTGTTTACTGCTATGAAAGATGTGTGAAAGCAAAAAAGAGTCATCTGAAATGTGCGTTCTGATTGTTTGAAAATCCCTTGGTGAGAGTTACAGAGGCAGAGTGAGTAAACCAATTATGACTGGAACTAATTTTACAAGTATATGCATGGTTTGGATTAAAATTTTGCAAGTAATATTCCAAGTCTATGCATGGTTTCTTAAAAACATTATTAGTAAATGTAATTTTCCAACTATATGCATGGTTTGATTTGTAATCTTGGGAATATTTTCCAAAGTGTTTGCATGGTTTGACAAGGGACTGTTCTGTATTTCAAGTTTATTTCTGGAGTGGCAACAATAAGCCTTAAGCCTAGGCCCTAAACAGAAGAGAATGTGAAATGTGAATATTGAATCACATGGGTATTCTTATGTAATGGAATTGGCCAAAGTGTAATTAACAAGGCTGTATTAATAAATGTGCTTTAGTTTGTATACCTGTGTCACATGGGTATTGTTATGTAATAAAACTGTCCCAATTGTAATTAACAAGGATGTAATAACTGTGCATGAATCCCTGTGTCACATAGGTATTGTTATATAATTAAACTGTCCCAATTGTAATTAACAAGGATGTAACAATTGTTCTTGAGTGTGCATCCATGTGGACTACGGTAAGATGGCATTCCAAAATTCGTAATCTTTCGGTTATTTTACCTGGAGAGTCTTGTTTTAAAAGGATTTTTTTTTTTTTTTTTCTCGGTAAAACTAATTCTATTTATGAAACATAAAAGTACAAAACTGCACTAGTCTCAGCTGTGTGAGCCTGAGAACTGGGCTTGATGTCCATGCATTTACAAAAACGACTGAGATGCCCTGAATGGGAAACCAACTCTTGAGAGAGAAATTTTACCGCCCTTGAAAGGGAAACCGGTATACAGTGCATACATTTTAATTTACTAAAAGACTGAAAACTAATAAAGCATACAACTTGTTCAGCTGATGAAAGAAGCAAAACCCAAAATTTTCCAACTGAAATGTAAACCTGGACCATTGAGGGCCGAAGGAGTTCAAAATCACTGATTCGGGATTGGAGAGTCTGGTTCTTCCACTATTCTGCAACCGTACTCATCTTCTTCCTCTGCATTGTCCTTATTAGGGGCGTTATCTTTGCTGAAGAAGCCCTCCGACACTTTGTCGATTTCAGAGATGGATTTCCCAATGCCAAGGGGTGCATTAGGACCAGACACATCAATATTAACCTGAGAAGGTTTTTGGTGAGGCAGGATGGTGGCAGAGTATGCGACAGAAGCCTGGCCGAAGATAGCAGAGCTTTCACAAACATTAATGGTGACAGACGCAGTGAGGAAAAGCTTGTCAAAGGTGAAATTGAAGAGGAATTCTTCTCGCTGAGAGGTCTGGCAGAGTGTCAGGCTAGCAGGATCATGAATAACAGGTGTAGAGGTCAGAGGCGAGACAAGCGGGGGGTGCAGCTCAGGGGGAACAGAGTGAGAACCTCGAGTATGCAAAGAGTGATCTCTCTACCTTCTAGACTCCGAACGAAGGCCTCGTCCATCATCTTCCACAAAGGAGCCAGAGGTAGGACTAGGAGAAGAGCGAGGGTGGGGAGGGCGACCTCTGCTTGCCCCACGCCTACACCTCATCTGATGCCGAAGTCGAGGCATCTCCACAGAGCGATGCAGGGGTTTCTTGAGGTAAGAGGCGCAAACAGACGTTGAAGGAGACCACAACGAATCTGCAGATTGGGAATGCAAATAGGAGGTTAGGTTACAAAAACAACTTTGAGTGAAGTGGAGACCTGGCAGAATTTCCAGACATCCAAGAATGTTGCAGCGACGCTTAGTTTGGGTGTATACACTTGGCTCTACGCATTCAACTAGACATGCACCATGAACAGGAGATGGAGAGCTGCGGAAAACACAGGAACCAGTCGAATTCTCCTGAAAAAAAGCCATATCAACTTGAACCGATGGAGCAAGGTAATGGAGCGGCGAGGTAGAATGAATTAATGTAGTTTAGGCTGGCAAATTTACTACGTGAGTAATGGCATTGTAGGGAGCCATATGTCCGTTGCGTGCGAGCGCCCTCGGGACTCGCCAGGGGACTGAAGTCCCATCACACTGAGCTATCAACCGCATCTAGTGCTTGTTTTAAAAGGGTTAATAAAGTATCTAAAATAAAATTAGTCAAAGTTAATAAACTGAGGCTGGCACAGAAAACCATGTTCTTGTAAAAATGACCCAGTACAGGTCCATGAATAGAACAAAATGGAAATAGGTGAAAAATGACAACAGTATAACTGAGTGACAAATTCATCTTTCATGAAAGGGAAGTGGGTGAGAAAAATTGAAGCAAATGACACTATTTTTTATTTATGAAAGTATGTATGTTTGTTCTTATTGAAAAAAGAGGTGGAGAGGGCATTCCAAAATTCCTGACCTTGATATTCGTTTGCGTCCACAGTTTTAATTTGAAAGGTTCAATAAATTATCTAATCCCACATATGTTTTGGGTGTTATTCCGAAAAGTATTTGGCTTTTGGCATGGGTATTTTTAATTAAGAAAGGTTAATAGAAGATGTAAACCAAATTATATATTTTGGTAAATCTTGCTTTTTGGCTTATTAACATGGATAATGTTAATTTATTTGTTTTAATTTAAATGTTTTAGAGGGAA
This sequence comes from Pinus albicaulis, assembly GCA_034641835.2. Taxonomy (NCBI): domain Eukaryota; kingdom Viridiplantae; phylum Streptophyta; class Pinopsida; order Pinales; family Pinaceae; genus Pinus; species Pinus albicaulis. Next base: position 1,173,418,154 of record CM076581.1, read on the forward strand.
AAATTTAAAGATGGAAATATATTTTAAATATGTAAATTATAAAATGTTTGGCAATTTTCTTTTGTAAAAGTATATCTATAAAATTTTGGAAATTTTTGAAGTAAAATAGAACTTTTTGAAAAATAGATAATAAAAAATATTTTTCTTTGAGAAAAAAATGGAAAATTAGACCACTCAAAGTGTTCCCTATAATTAAATTCTATGTTAAATTTATTTATTTGTTATTATATAATATCATATAATTTAAAATTATATAATTTTATTTAACATCACAAGATAATTATATCTATATTAGTTTAATTTAGTTTAAAAAAATATTTAAAACAAAATATAAAAGCAAGTATTAATTATTAAAATGAGTAGGGATGACACAAGTCTAAAATGAAGTAGTAGTTTACTATAAATAAATAAATCTTTTTCGCTAAAAAGTGTTTGTAATTTTATTGACTATAAAATAATTACAAAGTTTATATATATCTTCGATCATTCTAGTATTATTTTACCCAAGAAAGCTAGCTTTTTCTTTTTCTTCCTTTCTTTTTACCTCACATAAAAAAATTGGGTGGGCATTACAGCTCCACTTACATCTTTACAAAAGGGGATCATATTACTTTACTAGTTTGTTTGTAGTGTTGTACTATTTTCTTTTACTATCACATACCATTGGTTATATATGTTGATATGCATGGGATGCACCTATATATATATGCTCAAATATATGAAAATAAAATAAATTAGAAAAATACAATTTTTTTAAATAATTCTTTGATATTATAGGTAAGACTCTTTAGGTGTAACAGTGAAGAAGAAGTTTTATGTTTTATACATCTAGAAACTCTCATATTTTCCATGTGGCTTTCTCCATTTCCATTCCAGCCTTTGAGGTTGTATTTATTTATACGAGTTGCTTAACTTGTAAATGTGATCAAAAGAGATGTGAGAAAAAAGTGAGAATTTTTGTGTGATTTTTTGATAAATGGAGAGGAGTATATTTCTATTTTATAACCATGTATGAGTCATCGTAGGTATGTAAAGATGCTATGATGAATAATGAATGACAATATGTATGAGGATCTTGAGTGCAAAGAGCTTTGCATAATTGTTGGAAGTAGGGACAATGTTTGAGGAGAAAGTGAAATGAGTATTTTTCAAGTACATGATACCACCATCTCCACCTATTGATGGTTTATTTTGACTTGCATAATCAAGAAATTCCAATGTGAAGTTATTTTGAGTTTCAATATCAGTGGGAGGGACCAGATGATTAAGACGGGTTCTTTTTTTCTATGAATTTACTAAATCCAAAGTGTGTAAAGAAATCTTGATATAAGATAGCCCCTATTTTTTGAAAATATCTTCATTCCTACCAATCCACATTCCCCAAGCCACTACCAAAGGGAATTCTTTGTGTTGTGACTTGTGGTTTGAAGAGGATTTGGATGATAACTAACCGTCATATTGGAAAGGATTATGTGTTATTTGAGGGTCCATGGTAGTAATTAGTGGATGCCAAGGAATCCAACGACGAATGTTATGATGTGCATTTTTCTATTATATTTTTTATTTACCTAATATGTAGTATTATGACATGGGGTAAGGTGTAGATTGTAAGTGACATGACTACCCAACTAAATTATTTGATGACAAGAATCCAAACCAATGTCGTAGTGTTACCTAGATTAATCCCTCTTGCGGTCAAGGGCGATCTCCCTAGTACTCCAACAAGTAACTAGAAACAAACAAACAAAACAATGACGTTTTCCTTAGCCTATAAATGAAACATGAAACATGTAGTATGCGAAAGATCACTTACCTATTAACGAAGTGCTTGTAGAAGTCTTTTCAACGCTTTCCACAACTAACTTTTCCTCAATGCTTTATAATCTCTCCAAATTCTTTCCACAACTTCTCCATGACGTGCCAAAAGATATTTGCATAGACAAAAAAATTCAAAGGGATCAAAGCATCTCACATATAAAATCAAAAGTAAATGAAATCCTTAGTCTAGCATACAACATATAAATGAATCAATAATCAATTACAAACTATGTGAGTGATCAAGGAATCCCACAAATAACATCGAAATAGATGCAATTAGGAAAAAACAATTACTTTGTATTAAAATAAAAAGGGAAAAGAATCTTACAACTTGGTGCCTTGATGTCACAAGCCTCTTCCAATGGTATCCTTTCCTTCCCTTGATGACAAGCTCTTAAGACCCAAAACCAAAAGCATGAGTTTACCAATCCAAGTCTCTAAAAAGTCTTCCATTCCTTTAGTCCTATTTTGAATTTATAGGGAGGATGAGGAGGTTTTTAGTTCCACTTCTCAAGGGATATGATCCTTAAGAAAAGGAGTTTAGTTCCATATACCAAGGGATGAGGCACAGGTATGTAGTGGTTCAAGGTTTCTAATTTGGATAAGATTCCTCAATCAAAGCTTCTCGAACTTACTTTTTTATTTCTAAGTGTGTGAACAGACCTGCACACTTTTTGTTCAGGAAAACTACATAGATATGTATAGTTTTTGTTTAGAAAAACTGCACATGCACGAGTTTTGTTCAGGAAAACTGCACAAGTGCTAAAAAATGATTTTTAAGTACTGAAAAAAAAAATTCATTTTGTCCCTAGTATTATTTTACTTCAAGCTTCATAGGGGATTCACTTGAGAGACTCCATCGGATGGTGAGATATCTGAATTGATAGTCATGGTGACAAATTTTAGTGTAACACGTAGTATTTTCCATGTTACATTATTGACCCTAATTATTTAAGGAGGAGTGGAGACATTTCCCACCATGTAACCTCTAAGCCTATAATCATGGGAGACTTGTGATGGACTCGCTCCCCTAGATATGTGTAGATGAATGCTAGTTCTTTCTAGGGAATTTTGGTTGATATAATTTACACTTCCACCATCTTGGTTCTATCATTGTTTAGATTGATACTATCGATGTCATAGTATATTACAGAAGGGGATGGATACGATGTGAGAAAAAATAGTTGAAGAAGTATATGAGGCTATAGGTTAATTAGGGACTCTAGATGGGAAGTGATATCCTTATTTGATTTGCTTAAATTTTGGTTACTACATCCTTCTTCCTATTTTGTTATGACTTATTTTCATATTGCTTCTTAGCTGTTTACATCCTCTTGAATCTAACTTGAGGATGAAGTTTATTGAAAGAAAAGTGTATGTAATTGTAATATACCTCAAACTGAACAAACAAATATGAATATTATCTACAATTTTTTTTTAATTATGTTTATTCATTTTCTAATAAATTTCCATTTTACTTTCAAGTAAAACAAAATTGTTATATACTTGAACGAGACATTCATTTCCATCTCCACATACTCATATGTCCTTAACCACATGTTCTCGTTGAACTTTTTTTTTTACAAAATAGAAAGTCTTTCCCTTAATTCTCTATTTATTTTGCTAGCTTTCTAAGCCTTCCCCGCCTAAGCATAGGTTATGAATACATTATATAAAAGGGTTTCCTATAGCCATTTTTAAGATGCCTTGCATTATCAAATATATAAATGTAAACCTTATATTCGTTGGATTGACTGAGCGATTTAGTAATGTTCCAACAATATAAATGTAAACCTTAAATTCGTTGGATTGACTGTGCGATTTAGTAATGTTCCAACAAGGATGTTACCATTCCGTTTCTAGTGTCATTTTGATAAAATTTGTATGGTAATGACAATCATCTTCAAACATATGTATATGATACCACGTGGCATATTTTTGACTATGCCACCTATTTAGTTCATGTGATTTTTTAGGAGTCAAATAGCACATAATGATTAGATTATTTTGATGGTGATGATTTTCTTGAGGGACTATTACCGTAACTAACCTTATCCCTTTACCACCCCCCGCCCCGCATGCCTCTCCCTCTATTACCATTTATACGGAGTAACTTTGCTACTTCCAGTTATACAAGGAACCCTCTGCAAGGAATGACGGTTTTGAGGGTTTATTACGCCTCGGACCTTTGGCCTAGATAGGTTACACCATAGTTCTTTTGTTGGCTATATGTCATAGTTTTCTTTTTTATTACAACGATGTAAGTTCAAGGGGAGATTTTCTCTTGCTGTTGGAACAACAATTTGGTAATGTAGGAGGTTACATTGTAGTTCTCATCTGAAATCACGAGTTCAGATTCAAGGCTTTATTTTCTTAGTTCTATTTCCTCCAAAACTTTTCGTTAGATAGAGTTTAACCAGTTAGGTTAACTAGTTTCCATTTATGGTTGCAACTTCAGGGTTGGAAAAACATTAGTTCTTTCTCCTTCATTAAAAAGGGTTTTTACCCGAGATATTTACCCTGTGTTTATGGAAAATCCACTTACTTAATTTATTCATAAAGGAGCCCAGGTAACTCAACCTTATTTTTTCTATTCGTATTCTTGTTCTTGAGTTTATAATAGGTTATTTTCATAAAATTTAAGGAAAATATTCTCGTGATTAATCGTTAACTCTTGCGAGCCAAAGCATGGTTTCTTTTTCATATTATTTAAGATTCGAACAACTAGGGAATTTCACAGTATTTCAAATACCAAGATTATCATGGCTTTTCTATTTTGGGTTTTTTGAAACCTTAAGAAAGGAATTCTTCCTCTAGTTCATGAAAGGTAGTTCACGAAAGGTAACATGCAGAGAATGAAATACCCTTTTCTTCTTGCAGATCAGAGATCAGAAATCAGGGCTTCCAACAATATGTCATGTCATTCTTCTCAACAGGTACCCATTTCTATTTTAAATTTTACTTTTCAATGGATTAAGTTGTCATGAAAAATTTCAAAGGTGAGTTGGTTAGAATAACCCTTTTTACTAACAAGGCCCGAGAGGTTCTAATTCTACCAATTCTTTCTTTAGGTGCTTACCTCAAACCCTTTCTCTTTAACTCTCATTTCATTCATTTCCAAGTCAATTTGATCTTAACATTTTTTTCTGTTAACGTAGTGCAAGTTAGTTCAAGTAAGTACTTGGTACTCTAAGGGGAAAGGGTTTTAGGTTTTCCACTCTTTTATTCTCTAAGGTACTTTTCGATTTAATTTTTTTTGTTTCTAGTGGAGGGTCTATTAACGAAGGTCTATTAACACAATGGTCACATTGGAGCCCCCATGTGGCTAAGCCTCATTCTTTCTTACGTATTTCATAACCAAGAAACTTTATTTAAGTATATTAACACCTATGACATAAATAGCCAAGTCTATGTCTAATTTTTATTTTCAGAACATATTTATTTGAATGGTAACCCTTAATACTCTACTTCAATGTCATTTTCCTTCGAGAGAGGGAGAAGCCAAGTTTAATGCAACATCCCTTTTTATCTTCATTATGTTCAAGATTATATATATATATATAGCTTAGTTGGAGAAATATTATTTGGTTGCTATATATTATATAATGTATTTATAATAGAAAAATAAGACTGTATTCTCTTAATCTAGTTTCCAATTTAAGAATGATTTTCTTTTTACTAATTATTCTTGGATAATTATTTTCGGCAAAACAATTATTGTCCAAATAAGACTAGGGCATTATTTCTTATTTGTAACTATTTGTAAAAAAAAATATTGTAGTTATCTTTTTTTGTAAATAAATAATCAATATTATTTATTGTAAAAATTTCTTGTTCTTTGGCATAAAACAACACGTATTCAAAAACAAGACTAGGGCATTCTTTCCCATTTGTAACTTTTTTTTATTGTATTTATCTTCTTTGTAAATCAATAATCAATACTAGTTATTTTATAAAATTCATCTTATATATATATATATATATTATTTAGGTGATGGAAATTTTTTACTGTATAAATTTAGTGACTCCTAGCTTTCGGGTTTTTCACCTAATATTCTAAGAATTTCTCATATTGAAAATAGGGATTGCATGTTGTTTGAGGGTAACCTCAGAGTCTTTTCTCAGTGTCAACTCAAGACCATGCTAACCTTGTCATTATCCATAAATACACGTGAAGTAGGAAAATTATTTACTATAGCCTCTTACTTATCTCATAATTTTTACACATAATTAGTTCCAAATTTGACTAATCCTTTTCTTTGATACATACAAACACAACTTTTTTTTTCAAGCTAATTATAACATAAATCTAGTTTTTTTTACCAAAAGCCTTATATTCATGATTTACTTGCATTCATACCTATCCATACAAAAAAACATATGCCAATATTATAACTTAAATTCTTAATAATTCATAATAGGTAACCTAGTTATTTATATGGTAATTTTGAAAATACAATAGGAGTTGGCATGCTCCTCTCAACCAATGAATTTTTGTCACAGTAGTCCCCCCCCAATCTCTAGGAACCTTTTATTCTAAGAAAACTAAACCATTTTTTCACAAATTTTCGTCCTCAAACCCTGGCAACTTCCTGCTATATCTGGGTTGTAAAATATTTTTACTATTTTTATTCTATGCATGGTGAGTCTCTCTCTCCAACATACACCTCACTATTCAAATTTTCTTTCTTTCTTAACAATATTTCCTCATCCACCCATGACCTTTATGGCCCATCATGGTAATTCTAATGGTATGGTATCTTCCCTTGAAGATGGAAAATTTTTTCTTTTCTTTTTTCATGTTTCAAATGTCCTTTCTTGCACTACAAATATTTTTGAATTGCTTCTTGATAGTTGGAAGCTTAACTACTCAAGTGGTGGATCCCCTTATATTTATAAAATAATGATAAGTAATATATATATATATATATATATGTGTGTGTGTGTGTGTGTGTGTGTGTGTGTGTATATGTATATGTACATGTACATGTATATATATATATATATATATATATATATATATATATATATATATATATATATATATATATATATATAAGTTCAGCTTTACTTTTTAGCTTCATTGTTGTCATCCCATGGGGGCTTCACTAGGGAAGCAATACCATACCAAGTGGGTTCATATTGGGGGATATATATTTAGGTAAAAATGACATAATATATTGAGCATGTAATAGGGGGTAAACTATTTTTATATTAGCGGGTATAAAAAATGGAGGTCAAATTTAATGAAAAAATATAAATGGTTATAAAATATGTTAATGAAAAAATAAATACCTACAATATCTAGTAAAAGTATGGGTTTTTTTAATTGGGAAGGTGTATTGGGTTTGTATTGGTAGGGGGTTAAATAATGTGATTTTTAGAGGTATTTTCCAATATTTAGTCAAATTAAGGGTATTGTTTAGTATGCCATGAATGCATGACATTAAACTTATAAAATTCTAATAGAAAATAATTCCATGAAGGGAGCTACAGTAATGACCCTCCTTCATTCCATTATCTTATATTACATTATTAACCTACTTGTGGAGTGATTGACTTGTCGCCCCCTTCATTCCATTATCTTATATTATATTAATAACCTACTTGTGGAGTGATTGACTTGTCTTCTTAATTTTTATAATCATAAATAGTATGCATACAAGGTATGCATATGCTAGCTACATACCCACACCTCTACGAATACACTAGTATTCCATAGCCTATTATGCTAAACAATTAATTAATGGTTAAAATTGATTAATGAATAATCTATGATTAACATAAGCTTGATTAATGATTAATTTTTATGTTTATCCTTAAGCTTGGTGAATATTAAATCTTGAATAGTGATTTATTAACCTTTATTCCCATCTCATAATTAATAAATTATAATTAATAAATTATTTTTTAACATGATTATTTAATTATTTAAACTTATAGAATTTTTATGAATCAATCAGTTGGATAAAATTAAAATTATATTATTATTAATTTACTATTATTAATATTTTATTATTTATCATTTCTATCCCCCATCAATATTGTATTCCTTGAATTTAATGTTGAAGAAGAGGATACTAGGTGTGAGTGGCTTGAGGGAAGAAATGGAAGTTGGTGACACTATTGGTAGATTTGGTGTTGTTAACTTGGTTGCGGGTGGGTGGGATAAGTGCACAATACAAATATGGTTTTGCTTAAGCTCTAAGGCTAGGGAACCTATGGAGGTTCCTTAGCCTAGGAAGTTGGATAGAATTTCATAGTTGTATGGATGTCATATTTAGGCAGGTAGTCCTAGCAAGAGCACAACAACCAAACCACCATAACTAGGTATTATTCTTGTTTTTGTTTAAGTTATGTAAATTTCCATCAATTAAATTTATTTTACATACTTTTATATGACATGAGAAAGATGTCATATTCTAATATGTCGTGAGTTTTTTTGTGGAAAATGATTCAAATTGAAGGACCTACAATGTATCCTTATCAAGAAAGTGAGGCCTATGTGCTGCTCTCTTTTCTTTGGTTATTAAATTCAAGTACAAAGACATTGGAACTCGTTATACAACTAACTCAACATATAAGATTACTCAGGTTTGACATGACATCCACTTTGTACCATGGTGTTTACCATGACATGTCAAATTATGGAACACATTACTTTTGCATATGAACTTTCATTGAGGTAACAATTAAATCATCAGAAAGCTCGTAGTGTATATAATAGATTCAAGGGACTCGAATCTATGCTAACAAAACTTCACTAAAGAAGAACATCAATGAAGTTTTAGGGGTTGGAATTGGTAGAAGGGAAATTTTCAATAAATATTCAAAAAAGAACGATTCACTAAAATTTTATAGGATAAAATTATTTTACCTTAAAAATCACTAATGATTTATACAGAAAATAGATATTAAATTTTCATGTTTCGAAGAAAATGTCACCAAAAAATTATATTTTTCATATTAGGAACTAGTAAGATTCAACAAGGTTTTTACACTTTAATATAAGTTTCCATCCCTAAAAGTTTCCCTAGACAAAATTTCTTTTGAAGGGGTGTGGAATTTTAGGTTCATAACCTTCCTACTTTAGGTTATTTAGGAATCAACCAGTTTTTGTATGTATTCATCATCATTGAATAAGGCCCATCATATAATATTGGATAGTTATTTAATGTAAATGGATCCATTTATAAGGACCACTAGGTAGTTGACACTAAGTAATGATGAGACAACAAGTGGTTAGGGTTTTTTATATACAAAATCTATCTAAATAACAAGATACCATTAAATGTTTTGATCCTTGGGTTGTTGTATTTGGAGCTTTTTTCAATGAAATTTTACCTCTCCTTAAGACATAAGCAAACATCACTTTTCTTATTCTAATTATGATACCATAAGGGTATATTCTAAACCTTATTTACTTTTTTCATATGGTTTCTTACAATTATATTCTTTTTATACCTATTTTAATTTCATGTTTAAGGTTTCAGGAGAATTGTGTGGAGTATTAGAGCTTAAGTACCCTAGATATGAATTTCTCCTAAATAAGGCATAATGAATTCTCCACACTTTATTAATATTAAAATATTTCAAGTATGACAACACCTTATGATGATCCTATTATGGAATGAATATATTCCTATTTACTTTCCTATTAATATTAGGGAGCCTATGAATGAGCTAGTCTCTAAATACAATAAACCCCACACCCCTTATGAGAAGGTCTCCATCCTTATTTATAACTAAAACAAATCACCTCAATAATAATAACCTTATAACTAATAAGTGAACCTTATTTAATGATGGCCCATTATTGTTTTTTAATACTAACTACCATAGTGAACCTTATTTAATAACAATAAACATAGCGTACCCAGTCAGCCTTACATTGAATCGCCTTTACTTTTATTTCTCTAGTATGGGTTCTTCACAACCACATTACACACCTAAAGAGAATCATTCCATTCTATATCCCCATTAAAAAGTGTTCTCCTAATACTTATTATGATGAGATACAACCACAAACTAGGTTTCCATGGTGAGGGTATTTTTAAGCATTCAAATATTATGCCTATTTATAGCATTATGGGTGACTATTCTGGTTGAAAAAGTCATATTTATAGAATTTAGGTGAATATAGTATAAAAACATGTAATTTACCATTAAAAATAATATTTTTTTTGTGAATATCACCTTTTTAATCATATGTATGTAAAAAATAGGTGAAATTTTAAGAAAATTTGAAAATATTTATTTATTTATTAGAAATTTTCCAAAAAAAAACCATTTAGTGAAATTCCCCCCCTAAAATTTTCCCTAACCATGGATTAGTTTTGATTATAATGTTAAACTGAGAGAATCAATATCCTAGTTAGAAATCTTGTTCGCCATGTTGATTTAATTCAATAAACTCCATCAAACTATGTCCCATGTAAAAGTGTTGACTACCATATTAAGGTAACAAATATCGCATGTGAAAGAGCCAGTTACAGTAAAAAATTAATCTAGGGGGTTCATCTATAAACCGAAGTCCCATGTCCAAGGTCTCATGCTAACTCTACTCTGATGATACTTTTAACTCAATAAATAACTAAATGTTGGCCCCCAAATTCCCACCATCATCATGTGGATTTTAACATATAGATCCATCCTTATCCAAAAAAATCATCCACATAACACACCAATTCGATAATAGACAATCTAAAAACTAATAGTTGTAGCAAGATTTGAACTTCACTCCATGATGTTTTCAACATAAGGTGAAGTATAGTCATTAAATAGGAGTTTAAACTAACTTTTTTCTTAAAAATCACAATTATCTATGCAACACTCGTTACAATAATCCTTTAAATCATACCAAACATGTTTTTTTCCTTTATAGTCAACATTTATGAAAGGATACCTAACACCAATAATAAAATTCTTATAAAATTATAGAGTATCTCTTCTACAGCTTGGAATCTCTCATAAACATCATGGATATCTTTTTCCATCAACTTTTGTCCCCTCATCACATGTTATACCACATTTCCATTCTTCACTTCTAAAAAATTTGAAGGAAGAAATATACAAGTTATCATGCATTATATTTTAATAGCAGGCATATTTTACATTATGTAAAATCAAATCCTTAAAAATCTTATTTCTAATTTGTTTTTTTGCAAGGAATTTTGAGCAATATATCAAAAGATATCGACATTGTAGTGTATGCATTTATAAAAATAGCCATAAAATCATCGTTTTAAATAAATCATATCTTTAGTTCCTAAAATTAGTTTTGGATCATTTCTTTGCAAAGAAGGGATGATTTTCTTATAGGAATTTGGGTCTAAAATTGACCTCTTCAAATTTTACACAAAATACTACATAAATTGATCCATGCATCACAAACTTATTTTTCCTTTTAAAACACTATAAAATAAAAAATAAAAAATATATATTTTAGGCTCAAGAAAGAGTTCTAATACCATTTTCCTCTAAAGGTGGACTGACCTCGCAATGAGATACCATTCAAACATAATCAAATCAATACCCGTCATATGGAATACTCTATCCTTACTTATATCTAGAAAAAGAATCATAATCATAACTACGTCTTAGCTACCAATGGACCTTATGTAATGATGCCCCACTATATTTATTCAATACTAAATACCATAGTGGCTCTCATTTAATAATATCTATCATAGTGGAAATATCTTGCCATGCATTGAATGAACTCTACTATTATTACTCTATTATGGGTGACTCAACCCCTTATTATATCTCTAGGGAGGATCCCAAGAAAAATATCCTTTTGTTATTTTCACTTGTGTCTTTATAAAATTGTATCTTAATTTTAAATAAAGTAGGCCTTATATACTTTTTGATAGTATTCATTTTTTAAAATTCTAACGTGGAAAATTTTATGATAAGTTTTTGGTCAACTAATAGTGAGGATAGTCATCACAAGGTTTTATCTAAAAAAAATTAGTCTAACTCATCTCCATTATTCATGGAAAATTGTGCCACTTGAAATGATCCAATGAAGGCCAATAGTGTACTTTCACTCCTTCTATATACCCCTAGTTATTTGGTTGTCAACTCATTTCCTTATACTCAAGGAATAAAATGTTTTAATCAATTAGAAGAGGATTTAGGTCTTATTCAAAGGACCACAACAATGTCAATATCCGTTGTGGTCCATGTTTCCCCTAATGAGGTTAGGGTGGTAGTTGTTGGAGGGTATGTTATAAACCCTAGAGTAACAATAGAATAATCATAGTCTTGTATTCTTGGTATTTATTAGAATAACTTAGCAGACCCATACACTTTATTTGAAAATATTAATAATATATGTTAAATCTGGTATTGAAACATGTGTTGGTTTATTTGAAAACTTGTTGTTTTTGGAGGCTAATTATATTCTTAATACATAGTCTTTATTTTTATCTACATTTGTATCCTAGTTGTCAATGGGGCCAATCTTGTGTGGGGCTTTTCCACCACAATTGTCAAATGGGATCTATAGGATAGTGAAAACCCAATCGATCCTATTTTCGAAGGGGTTTCAGGGTAGTGTATTGAGAAAATTTACCATGTAAAAAATCATGATTTTGTACCCAATATGGAATATTCATCATTACGACAAAAATATGATGGTAGAAGTTATGTTAGGGATTTTTATTCCCTATCATTAAACCCTCTTTTTATTTGGGTATTATATTAAATTTATATATTATTGAGAATGCATTATAGTCTAGAGACAAGAAAATATGAGAGAGTGAATATGTGGTTGTAGTAGATGTGCTGTAGGTTGGATCCATTAATTTTTCTAGATAGAATAAAAGGAAGGATTGGATGTTTCTCCATGTATGTAGCCAAATAAGGTGAACCATGTATATTGGTGAATTTCCTTTATATTATTGCATTCTATGCTTTATTTAAAAAATAATTTTGATTTTATTGGTCTATGATATTATTCTAATAGGAAAATTATTGGGAAAATGCTCTTGAATATAGAAATAAATCATAATATCTTAGTCTCCATGTTAGGATGGGAAAAAAATAATCACTCAAATTAACTAGTACCAATTTCATTCAAGTTTTCATATCGTTGTGTTATGATTTTAAAAATACATGACTATTTTTAGAACATTGTGATTATTGTCGAACTTAATAGCTACGGGGGCCGCAATTGGAATTAATTGATTATGTAATTAAATTTTATATGATGAAAAAAATATTTGGCTTTTGGGAATTAATGGGGAATATAACATTAGTAATATAGTCTTCTTTCTATTCTACAAAAATTTTTAAGTGGTCAAATCCCACACAGTGGACCTTCCAAAATCTTCTCCTAAAAATCCTACGAGAAAATTACTAGTTCAAGTCAGTAGCATAATGGGAAAGAGAGATTGCGCTAAGAAATTAGTTAGAGAGAAATGAAAATTTGGGTGAAAAACAAAAGAAAGTACAACGAGAGAGAAAGGTGTGCTTTAAATGAAAAAAGAAAGAAATTTTCCTGATTTAAAATAAAAATGCTAGGTGATTAAGGGGATAAGACCCTAAAAACAGTTGGGAAGAATTATAAAAATACCACTAAGGAATACAATAGAAGTTTTTATTCCTATATAAAATAATTAAGAGCTTGGGGGGAGTTTCTGGTGGTAGATTTTTGGTTGGCAGGAATGTGCTATGTCCCAAACTTTTCCCAACAATCTATTCTGGTCATAAAATTTTAATCGTGTTATTTATTATCTACAAAGGTTGTGTGTTCTCATATTATATATATGCACATGATTTTATATCTATATACATGTCTAGTTAAAACCAAAAAGAATATATGTGATTTTAAATTCAATATTGAAGAATTGGTAGTGCTCGGATATGTCCATACAAGGGATATGTTAGTATATATATGTATATGATAGAGATAGTGCATAACTCATTGTTTGTACATGAAATTCATAAGAAATATGTGTGTATTATATTTAATATGTAAAAAAGAAAGAATTTAGATACCGAAAAAATGTATACATAAATATATAAATATATATTAGATGTGGGGAATTTCTAAACTAAATAGAAATTGATTCTATTTCAAGTTAGGGTGATTTATTTTGTGAAGGCCTAAGGATGCAGAATGGTTAAGAAAAATGATGGAAGTTTGATGGCATAATTTGATGGTATGTAACTATAATTAGTTATATTATTTATCATTGGAAAAGTAGTATTGAGTAATATGGAAATTTAATAGAAAACATAGTGAGTATAAAAAAATACCATTATATCAAAGTCAAAAATACCATTTTGAGAGCTCTTATTGGTCCTTCATCCCATGAAATTTATAAGGGGATTAACCGTCTTGCTAGGTGATTAGTGCAAATTATTCATGAGCCTCATTGATCTCCCATACTTGTGAACTAAGTATTTTCTAAGGTATTCTCCCCCTCACAGTGCATTATTACTCCCTAGGGATAAGTCACATAGCCTTGTGCCGCCCCCCTTAGTGAAAAGTGCATTCTAGATGAACAAGTCACCATTGTTGGAGAGAGCTATGCCCTCCCAAGCCTAAGTGCACTTTGAAACAACTAAGTGTGCTTCAAAAAAATGAGGCACACTTCAAAAGCTTAGTGAAAAAGTGCACTTCATAATAATAAAAACCCTTGAGCGCACTTCGAAACAACAAAGCACACTTAGAAACAACAAAACACTCTTCAGAACAATAAAGTATCCTCTGTCTCTTAAAAATTTCATGGTCCACTCTTTAAGAACGAAGCCTTTGAGCACATAGCACACCCTTTAAGCACGGATCCTTTGAGTGCATATCACACTCTTGAATCACAAATCCTTTGAGTGCATTATGCACTCACGAATATTAAAGCCTTTGAGTGAATGGTGCACTATTGAAGCACAAATATTTCATCCTTACCTTAGAGTGCATGGTGTAGTAACAAATATTAAAGAGCACATCAGCACACTTGGAAGGCTTAAAGTCTGACCCCTTCATCCCTTCATTGTGCACCGTTGTGCCCTCTTAGTTCCTCTTGAGTGCACAAGCACAATGTAAAGGTGTGAATCTTGACCCCTTATTCCCTTTAGTGTGTCCCATTGCACCCTCCGTAGCTTCCCTTGAGTGCATGAGTGCACTCTAATCCAACAACTGATTATCCTTCATGTTTCGAAACTACACCCTCCACCATTAAGCTCTCTCTCTCTCTCTTGCTTGAGCACAAAAGTGCGCCTTGAATGCCTATTGTGAGCCTTGATGATATTTAATGCACCCTGCTAATCAAGCCTTCTTCTTTTAACCATGTCATAGTCCTATCATGAGTAGATCATTCCATGAGCTAGGTAGTGATAGGATAGATGTTTTCCGACTGATTTTACCTCATCATGAATGATTTTCATTGGAAGGTGTACCTTCCTAGCATGAAAAAGTGATGTTAAAGATAATATAACAAGGATAAAGCATAAAGAAACACTTATTAAAAATAATAACAAAAGAAATATATCATGGAGACATGAAGTAGATCATTGAATGAGATAGAGAGAAGACATCACATGATGACTTAATAGATTCTGAAATTGATCAAAGACCCTTTACAAGGTGAATACAAGAAACAAATTCAATACTTCATTAAGGTGAAGCATAGATCATATATACCATCGATAATGCAAGATGAATCAACAAGGAGGACAACTTTGCATTTCGACCTCATCATGAAGTCCATGTCATCATTTTCAAGTTGTAACTTGTGAAATTGTCATCATAATGGTTTATATTCAAGTAAAAGGAAAAATGTAATGTATTCAAGTCCAAGAGTCATATGTGGAATATGAAAAGTCACTTAGTCACATATGGACACAATTCATTTAGGATAATTGTCATTAGAAGTTCAAGATTGTTTAGAAGTCCAAAGGACACATTATAGTTCCAAGAGTCATGAGGGTAATTCAAGAGTCATGGAGACATGAAAGGTCATTCTGGTTATTATAAAAGCAAGCTCATAACTCATAAAAAATATTTTTGGAGGCTTAATATTTGGAGAGATTTTATTGGCTTCTCTACTTGGAATAAGATAGAAACTATTCTTTCAAGAACCAAGAAGTGACTTAATGGTCCACTACTGGAATTAGTGCCTCAACTTTGTAACTATGTACTTGGATCTTTCACCTAATACTGAAATTCAATGAGACAACACATTTTCATGCATGTATTGCAAATGTTTTAGGACTATTCTTGGGGTTTTTGTGGCATATGTTATGTTCATATGTACTAGAGAAATTTAACTATTTTAGTGCCATTGGTACTTATATTGTTGAATGTGTGTTGTATTTGCTTTACATTCGTTATGTGAACTATTTTTCTAATGAATTCTTTTTGCGCTCTCATGTGTATCTCTAAGGTTTGTACTATTAGTTCCTTCTAGAGACTCCCTTTTGTCTCCCGCTTGTGAAGGTCTTCTTTTACACATTGCAATCGATGTTTCACAATGACAACTTACTTAGTTATTCAAGTTGTATGTATATATTCTCTTATGTTATCCTTTAAAACCAAGATGAACCTTTGTGCTACGTTGGTCGCCCCAATAATCCATATGGGGCTCTCCAAACGGTGTGAGGTCTAGTTGTTACTTCACATCATGGATACCCCATATATGTTGGTGGTATCCAACACCATCGAAAAAAGGTTACTACAAGAAAAATCACCAATCAAATGTCATATTCATAGAGATTTTTCATTATATTCACTATAAAGTATTGTTATATGAAGTGATATAGGTCACCATTGCATTGAAATTAAGGATACATTATCATATAAATATACACTTTTAATATTGCTTCACAATGTTTCATTGTTCAATATTTTTTTTCCAAGACCCTATCATTACAAGACCAAGCTAAATCAGTTCATCAACCATTTTCTCTCATGTGAGAGTTCTATTGACTTCTCTAATAAATACAGATTACTCTGTGTGTGACATGTAAAAGAAACACATTTTTAGTAATACATACTATTATTATTATTATACTGTGAATTCAAGTTGTCATACCTCTAAGCCAAAACAAAATAAATCAATCATTGGCTTTGTACATTCGATCCTTTAATGAAGGTTGCAAGGGACATGCAGATTCTTCACACTCTTTTGAACTAATAGTGATGACCACAAGACTCCATGATTCTTCAACAAATATTTCAGAATCAAGGTCTCAATACTTATCTTTTTAGTCAATGAGTAATTATAGATTTAAATTCTATGTGTGTTGTATTCATTGATGAACTTTTAACACCTCATAAAGGCACTTGCTTAGGTCTAAAATGAAGGTGTGCATTTTTTGTAGAAGAGGGAGAAAAAACCTTAACTTAAATAGGTCTTTTCTTCCCTTTTCGTCTTCCAATTAAGCTTGAATATAGAACTAGCCTAATCCGGAGGTGCATGAACATGTATATAGGCTATCATTTTTCAACAGAAGTTAAGGTCTGTAAATGTTTGTGCCTTTCAAAAGCAAATGATGATTACTATGTTGAACCTTATACAAGAAATATGATCCTTCTATTTGTCTTTGGATTCCTTGAAATAGTTCATAATAAAGTGACTTGCGTTATTTTCTTCATTGGAACAAGCCTTAATTTAGGAAGTCAAAGAGATTAGGGCCTCTCTTGACAGCTCGGACCTATAATTGATGTACCCTAGTGAAAGCTTCCACCAACAAATCCCCAAACCAGATAAAATAGCATGACCCTCTAATAATCCTTATTTTCCTACAATAGAATGAATACCAATCCCGAAAACCAAAATAAAGAAAGAATTCAAAAAAATCCTTCATCTTATTTTTCAAACTTTCCATAGGGCTGAATTTTCATTTCAGAGCTCATGATTCACATTTTAGTTCATCAAAAGTTATGTCATTTTGGCATGAAAAAGAATTATTTTTATAGGCTAAGTAGGAGTTTATAGGATCATTAATATTCATATTTAGAAGGGAAACCCTTTAAAATTTTAATTAATTTTGGGAGAAAAAACTTTTAAGGATTCTTAAATTTAAATTTCAAAAATATATATTGGAAAATAATAATTCATGAGTGATATTTTGTCTTAGGGAGAAAAAAACTAATTTATGGTGGGTGACCTTATAATGTGAGCTTTTTATTTAACCAAGGAGAGGCTACCATATCACCACCTCATGGGGTTTTGACCCATTAACTGGGGTCATCAACTTCAAATGTGAATATTTCTCAACCTATGAGGCCTCTTGGATCATGCCACATGGAAACATAATCAAATCGATGAGGAGAATCCAATGGAAAGGGTCTCCATGAAAAATTTCATGGTTTTCTTCTTCAAAATATCTCAACCAGTGTGGGGTATGTTCTTAGTCCATAGAAACCAAACCCTAGAGCTAGGGTTTCCAGTTATTCTTTTAGTGGAGCTTCCAACTTGATGTAATCCAAACAAATATAAAAAGAATTCATTATTTGTTTTACATCAATGGCTGATGTTTCAGTATAATTCAAACCCTAGGGTTGACATCAATGAAAAAACTATTCAAAAAAATTCAATATTAAAATAAACCTTTATAAAATTTTCTTCATTCAATCCTCTTTCCTCTCAATTCTATGCGCAAGAAAAAAAATCAAAATTAGTCCACTCTATGTGTAAACAAGAAACTAAAAGTGTGATTCAAATCTTCCTTTAGTGCTATCAATGCAATCAAGTGTATTAACTACAAAAGCAACCACTATTTTCAATACCAACCTCACTCAAAACCATTTTTTTATTGAACCTTAAAACACATTTCAACAAGTAATTTATTCAAACCAACTTAAAAAAAATTGAATCTACAGTGAACACACTCATGCTAAACAAATATTGACATAAAATTATCATGTGTCAAACAAATGAACATTTTTAAACAAGACCACAATCTCCTTCTTTCAATTCTTGTTCCCACACTCAGTGTGCATCAATCATCGAGTGTGGGATCTAATAAATATGGATCGTTGTTCAAATATCCAAGTGATTATATTAAATCATCTATAGTGACCAAAGATAAAATTAAGTGATTGAATAACCAAATCAAACTAAGTGATAATATCATGTTGTTTTATAAATCAATCATGAACCAAATAATACTCTGGCTTACAATTCTCTTAAGTAACAGTTCCAATTTAATTTCAAGTTTTCGAGTAACTAGGGTTATTAATTTTTTAACAAACTTTAGATTGGGTAAGTATAGATTGAATCTTAGCACAAATAGAAATGATCACTTTACTCCAAAATTATGAAATCCTTGTTATGTATTTTATAAACCCTAATCATAATCTAAACAATAAAGTTTCTCGAACTCATGGGGTAACATATTTATATGGTAATATATGGTTTGTAATGTTGGGTGAAACTTTCATCGTGGTGTCAATAAATATTTCTAAATTTATGACTACAGGTCACACAACCTTGAAAGACCAAGTACACTAGCTTTGTTTTATACCAATCCACCACAAACCAAGGAATATCATCAAGTTACACTAGGCTCAAGAAATAATCCTACGTCTTATTCTCAATTCTTTAGTAACTAGGGTTTGATAATTTTTATAAAGCTTCACATAGTTATAAGTTTGAGTCGCAACACCAATAATATCTAATAGGGTATCAACTCATTTAAAGATCTTAAGAGTCATGTTATACTCCTCAAAACCCTAAGTTACAATACAAAAATACAATTTCACATGTTCCTGGACTGAATATACTGACCAAGGATCTCGGATTTAAAAATATATCTTCACACTCAAAACAATGATTGTTGAAGGGTTACAAATCTCGATTTCACTTAGAGATACCTTACTAAAACATCTCAATGTACCAAATATATAACGAAATCAAAGCCCTAAGGTAGTCAATATCATAACGAAATAGCCCAAATCATATATATATGCACAATATGGTATCATTACAATATAATAGTTCCTTTGATCACACAATTAAATAAATGCAATGGTTGAAAATAATCTCACACTTTTGACCTAGATCCTTCCACATATGAATACTTAATCAATAACACATGAGAGTGACATGAATATATAGATCAAATAGATTGTAAGAAAAGGCACCCACGGTTCTATAAAACTAACAAACAAATATTATTGTTAATGCACCACTATTATGATGAAATACAAACCAAATAACATATCTACACACCACACAAAAGTTACACAACTAGAGGGATTTCGAGCTGGTCTGGTGGGATGTACCAGTCCATCTCACGCACTTCATTTGAAATATTAGGTTGCAGAGTTGATATGATCATAAAATACACAATAAGTAAGAAGAGGAACCTAGCATTAAAGACTTTATATTAAATCATATCATTCTATTACATCAGGAGAGAAATTCCACATCTAGTTTAGGAGTGACACCTTATCAAACTATTAACATCTCATCATCAAAGGTAAGCTAGATTATATTAGATCCATAGATCAACATACATACATTTTTAGAGTGAAAAAATGGCTCTAGACAAACCAATATATTACAAACAGGATGAATAGTCACATCATAATGATTTTCCATCAATAAGTATCTAATAGAGCCATGATAAAAATAAGGGGATTGAGTCTGGTATAGAAGAGACTATTTTAGTAAATGAACCCTTCTTTTGAGCTTGTTACTAATAATGGGAGATAAGTGTTAGTATGAATCTTAATCGCAAGTATATGAAACAGGCTCACTTTAGTTGTGCATAACAAACAACCCTAACAACAAATATGGCTGCCAATATTTTTAGATCTACAATTAGGTGGCCAAGATAAATGTTGCGAAATCTAGATCTATGCATTAAAAGACATTAAGCAGTAAACAAAAACAAGAGTTTCTCTGCATCCAATAGACAAGACAAGAATATGTTTAATGAATTTTGTATTTATGGCACCTAGGAGGAGAACATAGAAATATGTTACCATTCTTCCTCAATGGGATAGGTTCTTGTAAGTCCTTAGCACTTAAGATCTACAATCTCTCTCTCTCTTGATGGTGTAGAAAACCCTAACAAAAAATGGAACTCAAAGGGAGCCCACAAGAAAAATGATAGAAAAATAAGAAAATGATGGTAGATCAAAGTCAAACCAAAAGTATAGATCCAGAGTGATATTTAGGAAACAAAATATAATGAATGAATGGAAAAACCCTTCCATTTATAACAAAATATTGAGTTAGTCTAGATATTGGTGCATAATTAAAATATTGTTAACCAAATCAAGATCCAACTTTTATGTAATATTTTATTATATTTGTTGGAGGGACAAAGAATTTGACTTGGGTTAAATCCCTTTATTTGTAAGTAATAAGTAAATAAATGATTTATTTATTATTTTAAGGATGTGGTTGAGTAATAATCAAATAAATAATGATTTATTTAATTATTTATAAGTGATTTAGTCATATTTAACAAGGAATATTATTTACATAAGGTTTAAATAATTATTCCTAGAAAATAATAAGATAAATAGTGATTTATCTAATTAATTTTCTTGTTTTGGGTTAAATATGACGGGGAATATTAATTAAACTATTGTTTAACTAATTATTCCTTGAGGAAAATCAAACAAATGTAGATTTATTTAATATTTCCTCATGGGGTTTCTTGTTTAGACCATAAAAATTTAATAAAGGTGGTTTACTAAGTTATTTTTCATAGTGAAAGAAATTTTACTTAGGGTAAAATTGGTCTTTGATGGTGTACTTAGGTCCTTCTAATAGTAACAAGTTAGATGACCAAAAAATGGTGTGATAGATTTCCCCCCAGTGTGCAAGCGTTAGGAGCTAATCGTATGACCGAAGTACGTTGTAAGAACTCAATCACTAGACACCGAAGGGGAAGTTAGAGAGAGAGAAGTATAAGGTAGACCAAAGCACTAGAGGACTAGACCCTGAGGTGGCGAGACTTACAGGTGCGACAAGTCCCTTTTATTAGTGAGTACCTATTCTATAGGCGGCAGGGGAGGAATACCTATGTCCATCGAGACAAAGTACAAAGAATAATGCGTCCTGTAAACAAGGGACTAAACTATATAGTACATGCTGGCATAAACATGAGCCAGATAAAAACATGATAGTGAATCCCACATACATAATATGCCTGGGATAACAGCCAGGACTTATATAGTAATATCTGAGTACATGAGATATAAATATAACCAATGTGCCCCTGTAAACAGGAAAGGGCTCTGAAAATATGACTGATACATGAAAACTAAAAGGCGCTGCAAGCGGCTGAGGCCGACATCATCAAATCTAGGTAGGTGCATCAAAGGCTATGATGAAGAGGTCATCCAGGCATGTGGGGGGCTACCTAAAGGGCCACTGCCTTATGAGTTCTGAAAACATCTCACACATACCCGGGAATCACTGGTATCATCTGCTGTATCACTGAACCATCAAGTATACAGATCTTGATCATGCTGAAAGGAGCTAGAGCTAAGAAAAAATCAAGTCAAAGGGAAATAAGGAGTCCCTTTGCCTGATCTAAGGCCCCGAACAAGAGTGGAGGCTGGAACCAAGGTACACCGCCCTCTAGACCTGTCTTCTGGAATGAATGGTCTGATGTCGATAGAAGGAGGTCCGCCATAGGTGAGGCAATAAGGGGTCCTCAACTAAGTCACGAGAGAAAATAGTAGAGCGATTGACAGATTGACACCAAGGATGATGATGAAATTGGGGGTACTGAGTGGCAAACAGACGACTTCCCTTGTCAGAGCATAAAGGGCATGGATGACCTGGCAGCGACTGACACAATATCATAAGGGATAGGGGACAATAGGATTGCAGGCCATAATGTGCGGAACGAGAGAGGAAACAAGTGATGACAGACAGAGGACTATAGTGGGATACAAAGGGACTCGGGATAGACTCCATGGATGCGATGATGACTCAACTTAGATGCTCTAAACAAGGGTGACTCGATGGTGCTGCCACACAGAAAAGGTCCAATGGGGACCATAAAAACATGAGTAGTGGTCCCTTAGGGATCTTGGTAGGAACCTCTGCCATGTATGCCAACCTAGAAACTTAGGGATCTTGGTAGAGAAGCGTTTGATGAATCTCCAATAATATCCTGCATGGCCAAGAGAACCTCTCACTTCCCTTTGATATTGGGGCAGTAACAAGTGGATAATGATCTCAACCTTTGTAGGGTCCACTTGTATACGCTCACTAGAAAACAGGTATCCAAGAATTATCCTTTATTTACACATCAATCTACATTTCTTATTACTCAAAGCAAGGAAGGATTCCTAGCATCTAGTTAGTACTTTCTTCAAATTTTCGAGGGCAACAGAAAAGGAATTTCCAAATACAGATAAATCATCCATGTAAACCTCTATGTAATCGATATCAACAAATATTGTTAATAATTCTCACTGAAAGGTAGCAAGGGCATTGCATAATCCAAAGGGAGGCACCTCATAGGTAAATTTTCCCCATGGACATGTGAAAGTAGTATTTCCCTGATCTTTGCACATAATTTGTATCTAGTTGTACCCACTAAATCCATCTATAAATGATAAGCATTTCTTTCCCACTAAAAAATCCATTACCTGACTGATAAAAGGGAGTGGGAAGTAATATTTAATAGTGGCCTTATTTAATTCTCAATAATAAACATAGATTCACCATCTCCCATATTTTTTTGGGAAAAATACCAATGGGGAGACCCATCGACTATTGTAAATTGGGTAGATAAAGTTGACATCCATGACATTTTGAAGCTCTTATTTAACATTTTCCTAGAGCGTGGGGTTCATTCTGCACTGAGGTTGTTGGAAATAATTATATCCTTCTTGAAGATAAATATGGTGAGTGAAAGTATGAGGAGGGACACCCTTCATGTCCTTGTAGCTTTAGGTGAATGCACTTAAATGATCTCATGACATATCTATCAACTTCTCTCATTGAGATGGTTCGATTTTAGGATCAATGAGTAAGTATTTTCCCATACTCAATTCAACAAGTGCAATATCGATCTCATGATTGTTTGTGGTGGCTACTAAGCTCTATAAAGGTGGCAGGGTTTGTAGATCATAAATCTCTTGAAAAATCAGACTATAAACATGATGAAATAATCTAGTGCTCTACATAGTGTCCTATTTAACAATAAAATCATGGGTCTGCCTCTCCACAGTACTCTCTATATACAAATGTACCTAATATATGATGGAGAGTGACTGGGTTTCCTCATCACTACTACCATCATCTAACGATAAAGTATCATGAAGCTCTTGTATGGATCTAGCATACAGGTATAAGGTAACCTTCTTCCTTGAGTCCCCATGTGAAATAAACATATCACCAGATTGACATCCTGTGTAAGAATTAGTTGTGGCTATCCATGGCCATCCCAAAATAAAACGGTGTCCCCCAATAGGATTCCTTGGTTGAAGGACAATAAATTTTGCACGGTAATCCAATTAGTCATTCAAGACGATTACTTCATCAAATAAACCTTCTAGTTTTATTTTAGATTGATTACTCAATTCAAGAATGGTAGGAGTAGGATGAATGTGAGTCAGCCCAAGCTGCTCCGTCATCTTCTGGACCATCACATTGATGGTAAATCCAAGGTTAATTAGGACATTTATGACAAGGATGCCACCTATCTAGATAGAGACAATCGGGTTTCGAGGGTTAGTATATTTATCAACATAAATATGCCCTGACATCAACTTAGCCACCTTACCAATGAACTAGATAGGGTGGGACTCAATTATTTTCCTCCCTGTCTTCTTAATACATTGTTCATGGATTCTTTTTTTTTATATAGTAATTTCTTTCAAAGTATACAATAGAGGAAATTTTATGGAAATGTTCATCAACTCCGAAGTCAGGTCGAACAGAGGAGTAGGATCAACTTTCTCCAAATCTAACCTCTCGAGATAGGGAATCTAGTTTGACAAATAAGATAAGAGCCCTAAGTGTACAGGGGTTGAGGAAGCATAATTACTGAAATGATTAGGAGTCTCTTGATTGTGTTATTCCTCGATGATAATTGCTGGTTGTTTTTTTGTTTTTTGTGGTCCTACAACCTTTCTCAATCTCACTTGTGGGTCATGGACCCTAAATGGATTAATATGATAAGTATGGAAATGGGGAGGTTCAAAAAATTGAATCTACTATATTGCTTTATTATTTAGGTTGGGCACTCGTTGCACTCATAGCTGAGGTGGCATAAATGGTAGAACAAACTGTGTTGGGGCTAGCATGGGTTGTTTTTTCTGAAGCAAAGCAACTGGAAATGAAGGTTTTTCTAGTGGATAAGATGTATACGGTGCAGGATAAGATGTATGTAATGGCATAGGGCATGAAAAATGGGATTGTGAATTCCCCCTCCATCCTTGTTTCCAATGATGAGGTTTCTGAAACAGCTGATGATACCCTTGTTTCCATGGTGGAGAATAGTTCCATTTTTTATAAGAGTGTTTTGATGGACCATTAAAACCAAGAAAATAAGGTGTAGGTATAGAATTCATAACTATACTTACATGTTTCCAATATTTATGCATTTCCATAGTGTTCAATGATCTAAGTATCAAATAATCCTCTTCAAAAACTGCATTTAAACCATGTATGGAGGGATAATTTTCCGTAGGATGTTTACCTGCACAAAAAAAAAAAAATGAGCAACATGGACATCTGTAGGATATTTATGCAATGGATGTTTCTTTATACATTTTGAACAAAATATAGAAAATGTAGTTTCTTCGTCTTCTAATTATATTTGAAGTTTAAAATTATATTGTTGCATACTAAATCTATTCGATATTTTATTTTTTGTATCACCTAATTTATGCTCAAGTTCAAGTAATCTAGCATCAATTTATCCAAATTTGGTATTTTTAAAAGATTTTCCTCTTATTCCCCTAATAGATCTAGACTCATTTCATGAATATTTCCTGTAATAGTCACAAATTTTCTCAAAATTTGGTTTATTTATATCTCCTTGTCCTAATTTTTCAAAGTATTCATTGACTCATCCAAAATTCCATGTAAAAATAAAGTCCTAACAATGTCAGGATCCAATCTATTTTTAGACCTTCAGAGGATATATAAGAACTTTTCAAAATAATCATCTAAAATTTCATCCTCTCATTGCGTGATTGTAAAAATTCCATCCTTCATTTCACTAGTTTTAAAATTCTCCAGATATTTTTCTATAAATTTTATCTTCATATGATCCTAGGTAGTTATGGCATTTTCCTCGAGCCCCATAAACCAGAGCAAGGCTGAGCCTTTAAGGGTAGTGGGGAAAATTTTAAATTTTTAGGCATTTAGTGAATAATCATAACTCCTACACAATATATCCAACTCGGAAAGAAAATCATAAGGGTATTCATGTACCTTACCACAGAAATGAGGGAGAAATGATGGTGGAATATTTTTCATTTGCATAATCACATTAGTGTTTACAATTGGAAATCTAAACTTGATCTCTCTCTATTGGTTGTTTTGCGGTTTTTTTCTCCAACTCCCTCACTCGTGCCATATTCATGATATGCCATTTCTTTCCCTCCAAGTACATTGTACCCCATGTTTTATGAAGGCTAGCCAGATTCTAAAAAATCAACCATAGATGGAGAATTAGTTGCAAAATTTACTCTCCTTTCCCTTGTTGGTTGAGAGACTCCTAAACTATTGTTACCAAAGTCCAAATGCAAGGTACCAACATTTTTTATCTCAGTGTGACTAGAGCTGTTACCTGTAGCAGGTCCAACGTGATAAATAGGGCTTTCCAAATTATCAATTTTACCTCGACCCTTCCTATACTTTGGACCTCTACCCTTATTAGTCATGCATATTGAAAAAAATAAAATAAAATCAGAATACTAAATGAAAATTTGTGAAAACTCTTGTTTAACTATAGTAACTCAAATTCAATCTAATGTAGTAACTTAAAAAATCACATTTATAGCAATCCTAACAATGAAAAAGTATCCCTCTAATGAAAAATAATAGAAGCACACCTGGTGAAAAGAAAAAGCACATAACTCACCTCTACTGCTAGAAAATAATTTGATTAGAAATTTACCAAAATCTCTCCTTAGCACCTCCCCAACAAATGCATCAAAAATTTGGTTTCAGTATTATATGTGTTAATAATCCAACACTAATTATCAGCCATATGTTCATACACTTTTAGATACAACACAAGAAATGCCTAAAGAGACTCCAAGTTTCTGCAATTTAAATCCCTACTTATAGTCTATTATTCAATAATTTTTTAATTCCCTACACTTACTTGTCAACTCATGATCAAAACCCTGTAAACACTTGGAATTTTATTAACCCAAAACTACCAATCAACCTTCAAATTGGTAAACGACTCTTGAAATTACTATGCAAATCAATCAAAAGGATTGTTTTAGCAATCTAGACATCTCAAACAAATAAACTCAAACAATTGAGAGGCTTCTAGTATCAAACAAAACTTTCAATCTTAAAATAAACCACTATGAAATTTCCTACACTTAATCCTCTTTCCTCTCTATTTTATGTGCAAGAAAAAGAATCAAAATCACTCCACTATGTGTGTAAACAAGAAACTGAAAGGGTGACTCAAATCCGCCTTCAATGCAATCGGGTGTGTCAACTACAAAAAGAAACCACTATGTGCAATATCAACTTCACTCTAAAATATTGTTTTCTTGAACCTTAAAGCACACTTCAATAAGAAATTTCTTCAAACCAACTTAAGAAATTTGAATCTACAGTGACCACACTCATATAAAAGAAATAATTCCAACAAAGTATCTTGTGTCAAACCAATGAACAACTGTCAAACAAGACCATAGTCTCCTTCTTTCAATTCTTGCTCCTGCACTCAGTGTGTATCAATCATCACAAGTAAAGGATCTCACAAATATGGATCAATGTTCAAATATCCAAGTGCTCAATTAAATCAACTATAGTGACAAAAGATAAAAACATTAGTGATTAAATAACAAATCAAACTAAATGATCATACCCTCTTTTTGTATCAATAAATCATGAAGCAGATAATACATTGGCTTATAATTTTCTTAAGTAAAAATTCTAATTTACTTTCCATTTGTTGAGTAACTAGGGTTATTAATGTTTTAGAAAGCTTTAGATTAGGTAAGTATAAATTGAAACTTAGCACAAATATAAATGATCACTATACTCCAAAATTATGGAATCCTTGTTGTGTAGTTTATAAACCCTCATCATAATCCAAGAAAAAAAGTTTCTCAATCTCATACGCTAATATATTTATATGGTAAGAAAGGTTCTGTAGGGCTGGGTGAAACTTCCATGTGGCATTAACAAATATAAGTTATGACTCCATGTCACGCAACCTTGCAAGGTCAAGTACACCTAATTTGTTATATACCAATCCACCACCAACCAAAGAATATCATCAAGTTGCATTAAGCTCAAGCAACGATCCTAGGTTTTTTTATAAGTTCTTTAGTAAATATGGCTTGATCAATGTTATCAAGCTTTAGGTAGTTATAAGTTTGATTCTCAACACTAGTCAAATCTAACAAGGTATCAACTCATTTAAATATCCCGAGAGTCTTGTTATACTCCTCATAACCCTGAGTTACAACAAAACAATATAGTTTCAAAGGTTCCTCGACCAAATATAGTGACAAAGGATATCTGAGTTAAAAATATCTCTTCACTCTTAGATCAATGATGGTTGAAGGGTTACAAATGTCATTTTCACTCAGAGATACCTCAATAAGACATCTCAGTGTACCATATTTATACTGAAATAAAAACACTAAGGTACCCAATATCATAATGAAATAGCCCAAATCATTTATGCATGCACTACAGGGTATCATTACAACATAATAGTTACTTTGATCACACATTTAAAGAAATGAAATGCTTGAAAAGAATCTCACACTTTTTACCTAAATCCTTCTAGATCTGAATATTTAATCAATCACAAATCAAAGTGCCATGCATATATAGATAAAGTTTACTGCAAAAGAGGCATCCATAGTTCTGGCAAACCAATAAAGAAATATTATTGTTAACAAACCATTGTTATGATGAAATACACACTAAATAACAAATTTACAAACCACAAAAAAGATTTACAACTAGAGGGATACCGAGCTGGTCTAGTGGGCCCTACCATTCCAACTTGTATCCTCATTTTAAATCTTAAATTATAGATCTAAGATTATCATAAAATACAGAAGAAGTAAGAATAGGAACCTCACATTAGAGGCCTTTATATTAAATTGGATTAGTCCATTACATTAGGAGAGAAAGTCCAGATCCAGTTGAGGAGTGACACCTTATCAGACTATCAACATCTCCTTATCAAAGTTATGCTAGCTTGGGTTAGAGCCATAGCTCAGCTTATATAAATTTTTACAGTGAAAAAAATGGCTCTAGAAAAGCCAATATATTAAAAACAAGATGAACAGTTGAATCACAACGATTTTCCACCAATAGAAATATAATAGAGCCACGATTAAAATAAGGGGATCAAATCTATTACAAAAGAGATTGTTTTAGTAAATAATCCCTTCTTCTCAGCCTATTACTGACAGTCGAAGAAAAGTGTGCCTTTCACTGTCAAATGACTCCAAAATAATCTTGAACAAGTACTCATACTTCCATATAACTACTAGCCTCTATGGAAAATATAAATAATAAATCGATCCACACATTCTTTGACTCAGGCCCACCTCCTCTATCCACCCCACCTCTCTTGCACTCTCTACACCTCCCTCTCCCTATCTCTCTCTCTTCTTTCTCACCCTCTCTCACTCCATTACTCCCTCTATTTATTTCTCACTCCTTGTCTCTGACTACCTCTCACTCCCTCACACCTTTCTCTCCTTCCATCCCTCACTATATTTCTCTCTTTTCCATCTCTCTCTCTCACACACACAGACACCCCTCTTCTCTTGGTCTTCATTTCTCTCTCCAAAAATTCCACTCCCTCCTACCCTCACTTTCTATCTCACTCACTCACTCTTCCTTTGATCCCCATCTCTCTCATTCACCCTCAACCTTCCTCTCTCCTTCACTCTCATCTCTCTATCTCTCTAAAGCTAAAGCTTTGTCACTCCTTTCTTACCCTCCTTTTCTCTCTTTCACTTCTCTTTAATCTCCATCATTTTGTCCCTCTTTCCCATTGTATCCCCCACCTCATCACACTCTTATTACTCTCCCCTCTATCATCCCTCCTCCTCCTCTCTCTCTCACCTCCTTTATCCCTCCCACTTCTCTTGACCTCTCTCCCCCTTATATTTATCTCACCATTTCTATCATTATATCATTGTTTCTCTTTCTTACCTTGACATCCTCTTCTATATCTATCTCTCTCTACCTCTCTTGCACCCATCACTTCTCTCCACACCATTCTCTATTCTCCCCTCACAATTCTCTCTCTTGCTTCCCTATCTTTCCCTCCTCTCTCCCTCCCTCATTCACTCTCCTCCCTTCCCTCCCTCCTTATATTTCTCTCCCCTTTGTTTTTCTTCCTCTCCCCCACCTTTTCTAAGCCCCCAATCTTCATCACTCTCGACATGTTTGGCTAGACCTCCATCTTTTTCACTCTTAACACATTTGGCTAGATCTATTTCACAAGAAGAATTTTAAGATATATTTTCGAGGCTTAAAATAGCATATAAGTCAAGGGACACAAATAGGTATTGAGATGATTGCCTCTCTAACCTCTTATGGCTAGCTTACTAATGAAGTAAATTAATCGGGTAATAAAAGGATTTTTTTCTTATTAAAATACGTTTTAAATTTTAATCATGAATGCTTAATATTATTTAAATTCTAAATCAACTTGAAAATTCAAAATTATGAATAACAAAACAATAATTTTGGGGGTTTTGTCCAAGTCGAAATAGAAAATTCAAATAAATATCATTTACGAAAAGATTTCTAAAAAAATTTAAGCCTATTGTAAGGTTCTATCCAATTCTGATTCAATCAAGATCATCCACATAAAATCAACCTCAAAATGGGAGTTTTCTTGCTTTCAATGAGCAATGGTTAAAAAAATACCACCTATCAATTTTTCTAACTCGGTTATTCTCGATAAAATACCCGTACTGTGGTTGGAATTTGGATTTCTCTTTACCCGTCACAGAAATTTTTTTTGACGTTTTGGTCATTACGCTCCCCTTCAAGAAACGTTATGTTTAAAATTTTGCCCTTCATTGGTGATGTTGTCATAATAAATTAACCCTTCATCAATACAAGTTTGATTAAAAAATTAGCCTTCAATTTTTTAAAAATACAAGTCTTAATTTTTTTTTAAATTAATGAATTAGAAGACAATTTATTGGAAAATAATTAAAATTTAGAGAATAATTTAGTACAAATTTGAGAAAATAACACATTGTATTATAAATTTTCATGGGCATTGCTACATTGATATAAAGCAAATACTAGGAAAGAGTGAGTGCAAGTTAATAACAGTCTCTCAAGTTAGTGCAAGTTAATACACAATAAGGAAATTTCTAAATGATAGGCGACATAATTTACTCGAAGAAATTGGCAGCTTGTGTTTGGTTTTTAAAATAAGGAAAAAATTGATCCACCAAGTTAAAAAAGAAACCATTAAATTCACCATATTTCATCTAGATAATTAAAACTATAAGTAAAAATTAGAGACCACATACTAGTAGTTTTTGTGAGAAGGAAATATTGGTGATTCAACCTTAGTTTTCAATTGTCCTCCTCGTTTATGTGGCCAGAAAACCCCAAATCCAATTTGCGGGGAGTTTGTACTTTGCATCACCCATAGTCGTATGGTTAGAATCTAGTTTCCTCTAGAAAAAATCACACAAAGAAAAACAAAAATTGAGCATCCACCAAGTTTAAAACAACATGACCATTTTCTGTTTTCAAATACCAACCACAATCCAAAATTAAAATTAACTCTTTGCACACTTTTATTCATTGGGAAAATGAAAACTATGTAAGAAAACAACTACAACTATTTATAACCCTGTAAATCTAGTCTTCTCCTATCTCTTCCTTTAACATAAAATTAAATGAAATGAAAAGAAAATAAATGTAGATCACTTTAAAAAAACCAACTATTGATATTAAATTTAATGTTATTTCTTAACAAGTAATTATTGATTTCACTTTCAACTCTATAAAAACTTGATATTTAATTGAAAAAAATTAGAAAAAGAAGTAATGTGATGTGCATAGTTTTTTTTTTCTTCTTCGTTTAGAAGCTATAGAGTTTTTAAATATCCATTACATCGTTAAGAAAATAAAAAATAAAAAAATAAAAATCCATATATATCCAATATGTTATATTGTTAAGAGAAAAAAACAGCATGTCTATATATACCCAATCTATTAGTTTGGGAAAAAATCTATATATACAGAACTTTCATAGTTTAGGTGGTGCTCATAAAATATCTTCTGTCAGCGCATCTACCCATTTTTAATTTGCTTCTTTCAAAAAGAGAACTTCGTTGCTTTCAAAAAGAGTACTGGGATGGAAAGATCACCCTACCTCCTTCATTCCAGTTAAATAAATTAGCGGAATTAAATAAATTTTTATTTCTAACTGTTGGTCTGTAAAATAAATTTAAACTATTTGTAAATTTAGTTAAATTTAAACTATTTATAAATCCAATTAAACAAGATTTAAATTTGATTGTCTGCAATTTCAATTAAATAAATTAATGACATTAAATAAATTTAAATTATTTGTAAATCCTATTGAATCTTTAAGACACATAATATGAATATTTTATCTAAAATTCAAAAATCAATTCCAGATTAAATGAAAAATGGCAATGGATTTGGTGAAAACTGTCCGTTCTAATTTCTGATGTTGATTCCTTATCACTGAACTATGAAAATTAAATTACTGGGCATTGAAATCGCAACTTGCAAGTGTGTTGGAGTTTGGACTTACCATGCTACAGGCTGCAAGCTCCAACCTCATAGAGATTGTGGCCACTAGCACCGATCCACCCTCTATGCAGCAACTCACCATGAAAATTCGGCACGGATTCACACCCTACTTGCAGCAACAAACCATTGAAATTTCAGCACCGATTCATCCTTGCTGCTTGAGTCTACCTGCAGCAACTCACTATTGAAATTCAATATGATGGGTGTAGAAACTCACCATTGAAATTTTTGAAACTGAATTTTTTGAAGCCTAGCCAACGCTTTATTCTTTTTTGGGAATTAGGTAGTTTTTCTGTAATTAGAATTTCACAGCACAAAGCAAGTTAAGCTTTGTATATTTTCTATTAATATTTGAATGTAGTTGCAGTAGCAGTTGTATTAACATTTAAGAAACAATTAATAGAAAATAGATATATAAGAATATAGTAATATTTAAAAATAACAATTGGTGAATGAAAATTTTAATAAATAAAAATAGAAAATTTTAATAAATATAAAATAGACCTATAAGAACGTTTTCAATTTTTTTTCAAACGTCAAAATGAAGTTTTCTCTCCTTCCTCACACGTCTGAGAAAACGGGCAGCAATATATTTTACCCTGCAAAGAACGACAATCTCACGACGGGCAAAATGCCCGTATTCTCGATAAAATACCCGGTACCTATTCGCTCAACATGATAAGCAACCAAAGTCTACACTCCGAGTATCGGGAGGCCTACATTCAAAAGTTTCTATTGAGTCCCAACCGTATACTGTCGGGATCTCGGTCAGACCACGCCAGTTAAGTGACAGTTCAGTTATGTCCTTTGCCCAGGAAATGTCATAGTGTTGGAACTGTCATTATAAATATTTCTTTTTCGCCATTCAACCATAAAGGTGACAAGAAACAAGTTCTTTCCACTGTCCTTTACGTCAAAGTTCTTCAACCCTAGTTTTAAGGGATAGAGGATAAAGTAACTTGAATTGTTTAAGTTTACAGAGATAAAGAGATACGAAACACACAGAATTATTTAAGAAGATTTCTAATTTTGAAATAGGGTTAGCGTAATTTTAATTTAATTATGTATAATTAATAGGTAATTGTGAAAATGGTTGAAATTTATTTGAAGAGAAGTTGTATTTTTTATTTTTTTAATTGATTAAATAAAAATTTTATATGAACTATTGTGATATAAAATGAGTTATGACTTTTAGGTATGTGATATGGATAACTCATAATATTGGTTCATTGTAAAAAAGTCTATTATAGATTAAAACTCCCTATGATAAAGTGTGGTGTGAATCTAGATGGTAACAAGATTCTTAACCATGTAGATTCAGCCCACTTTAATTGATCTACCCATATTACTAAGAAATTCTAGAATATTTCATCAATGTTATATCCTTACTACCCATCTAATAATTCTTGACCATTAAATTAAAATTCTAAAAACTCTAATCTAAAATAAAGTCTAGACATCCTTATAATAATAATAATAATAATAATAATATTAATATTAATAATAATATAAATTTATTGTAATAATAAGATTATATTAAATCTAAGACTTCTCTGATCCATAGTGTAGATAAATAAATGTCTTTCGGATTAATCACATCATTAGGATTAGGTCGACATTTCGAACTAGCTAATGTGGTTCATCCCGAGGACAAGGTGGAGAAACTAATCGATCTCTAAGAATAAATAGTGGAGATGCATCATCACGTGAAAATAGTTGTTGAGAACTAGTTGTTAAGAACTAGCTCTTAAGAACTAGCAGTTAAGACTAGCTCTTAAGAACTAGCTATTAGATAGATAGTTAATTAAAAAAGAAAATTTATTAATTAAGTCAAATTAAATAAGAAATTAATTAATTAAGAAGGAGGGGGGGTTTATAAATTTATTATGTAAAAATATGTAATAGGGAGGGAGAAGAATTTTAAATTTAAAATAAGATAACGAGATAATTAATTATTAGATTAATTATATTAAAAATAAATTAATAAGTTATACAAATATAAAGCATAACCAAAATTACCTAAGTAAGTAAAAGGGGGGATAAATTTTTAATTTAATAAATAAATAAATAGAGTTAAATAATAAATTAATTAATTAAAATAAAATTTAATTAAAAGGAAGCATATAAATTATTATGTAAATAAATATAATAGGTAATAGGGAGGGATAAATTTTTTATTATAAATAAATAAAATAGATAAAGAAAATAAAGATAAATAAGATAAATAAATTAAACAAAAATATAAAATAAATCCATTAATTAATTAATTAATTAATGGAATATATATATATATATATATATATATATATATATATATATATATGAAAATAATAGAAAAAAACAAATCCAAAATTACTTATGTAGGTAAAAAAAAAAAAAATCATTTAATAAATAAATAAATAAGTAAATAATAGTGAATAAAATTAATTAATTAATTAATTAATCATAAGATAAAAAAAAATCATTAAATTAAATAAATAATTAAGAATATAAAAATAAAACCAAAACATAAATAAAAACAAACAAAATTACTTCGCAAGAACTGGGGTCCAATTCTTACTTAATTTCCAACCATCATCACAATTGAGATTCTTAGCATGTCGCTCAATTTCGATCACCTCCCTTAATTTCCTATGGTGGAAGTGATCTACCTTGGCAATGACTTTGGAATCTTCAATACAAACATGGTGGCAAGATTTTTCCACGTGTTCAGCAAGAGCTGAGGTACGAAACCGATTGTGTCTAATATCCGCATCATGCTCCCAAATTCTGTGCCTAATGGAACGACCTATTTCTCCAATATAGGGAGTTCCACAAGAACAAGGAATCATGTAAACTCCTTTCATGTTCTTAGGGTCAATAGGGTCCTTAAAAAACCCAAGGAAATTTCTAATAATGCAGAGACGTTTGCAAAAAGTAGAGATATTATTTCTCCTAAGGACATGGGCAATTTTGTTCGTTGTCCCCTGCATAAATGGGAGATGGACCTTGGAAATAAGATCCATCGTAGTAGATTTTCCACTCAACCCTTTATATGCCTTTCGAAAGGCTTTAAGACCTTGAGATCTACTATAACCATTCTTTTCAAAGACGTCAAGAAGATGGGATTTCTCTGATTCCAACGAGTTTTCGTCAGATATTCTAAGAGCACAAGTCGTAAGAGTACACAGGACACCAAATTTCTGTGCAAGAAAATGATGGGACCCAAAATGAAGGTACTGTTCCATGTGAGTGTTCTTGCAAAAAACTCGGTGAGAAATGGAACCATCTTATTTCCTTGAGAGAAGGATATCAAGGAAAGGAACAGATCTAATTTTTCCCAACCATGGGGCCAAATGACACAAGTATCATCCATGAACTTGTTCCACTTCCTAGGGTGGAATTTAGTAGAGGCCAGGGCCTTTGACTCAAAATCCTCCATAAATAAGTTAGCAACTATGGGGGAAAGAGGGGAGCTTATCATAACACCACAGGTTTGCTCATAAAACTCACCTTGAAAACTGAAGAAAGTCGAGGTGACGCAGAGGCTAACCAATTTAGAGGTGTCCTCATCAAAGATTCGTTTAATGACATCAACGGGTTCTTGGATGGGAATTTCGGTGAATAAGGACACAACATCAAAGCTAACTAAAATCTCACCTGGATGTAGCTTGATGTTCTTCCACTCCTTGATAAAGGAAACCGAGTCCTTCACAAAGGAATCGGTTTGACCTACAATGGGTTTAAGCTTCTGGGCTATGAATTTAGTGATATGATAAGAGGGACCACCTATTGTGTGAACAATAGGTCTTAAAGGGTCCCCCAGTTTATGAATCTTTGGGAGACCATATATATGGGGGGTAAGGAGATTGCTTTCAATAAGCTTCCTAGAGAGAGGATTAAGAGAAGAATCTAATTTAATGGCCAGGGAAACATCCTTACATACTGATTTAAGGGGATTCTTTTTAAGCTTAACATAACTTCCAATATTGGATAGATGGTCAACCATCTTGCTGACATAGTCAGATTTATCCATAATGACTATGGCCCCACCCTTGTCCGCCTTAAGGATAACAATGTCAAGGTTGTCTCTTATGGTTTTGAGGGTGAGAAACTTAGGCTTACTCAAGTTTATTTTAGAAAGCTTAGCCTTCCAAAGAATAATGCAGCAATCTTGCCTAATGGTTTCCTTGACCATATCATGAGGATCCTTGAAGCCATATTTGAGGCTACAAATAATGTCATCACCGGGGATCTTCTTCGAAGCAAGGGCAAAATTAAGCCCTCTATTAAGAAGACTAAAAACATAAAAATCAAGAGAAAATATGAAAAGGTTAACTACTTTTTATTAGAATCCTTATTAATGACATCATCCCTATATCTATTATTATTATTAATGCTACTTAGGTTATTATAGCTAGAATTATTATTTTTAATTATAGTATTTTTATAAGCCCCATTGTTATAAGCCTCAATATTATTACAATTGTATGATATTTATTCATTATTTGAAACATTATTATTAATAGAATCATTTATTACTGAATTGTTATTCTTATAATAGTTATAATTATTAATACTATCAATAGGGTTACCGATACTATTTAAGGTTGAATTATTAGTGGAGGCTAAATTATTAACAGAACCATTACCTACCGAGCATGGAAAACAATGGGTAATGGATCCATCAACAATGTCCCACATTTCTCCAATGATCTCATCAGGAAATCCCGTTGAATCATTAACGTTGAGAGAATTGGGACCATCCACGCTGAAAACAATGGGGTTGCCATCTGACTGCATGAGGGAAAGAGGCTCTGGAACAGAACGACCCACCGCAAGGGGATTTGCGGGCAATGAGGAGGAAAACCCAGAACAGGATGGCTGCGTGAGATTCGCCTGAACCCGGCTCGAACAAAACTCAAAAGAAAACTCACATGAAGCAGAAACGTCTACGCTGTCAGAGATTGTTGTCGATATTGCTGGAGCTGAGCTACAAGAGTTGACGGATATCTTGAACGCATTCAAATCGGGGACCGAGAGCTGATCAGAGTTAAGAACGTTCACATCCAGGGCAAAATAAAACTCATCATTGCTGCCAGAGGGAAACACAAGTATTCCATTTGAACAAGAAATTTCATTGCTGACAGAGGGAGACGAGAAACTCAAGCTTACGAATGCCTGTCTACCCAAGAACCGAGGGTTGAGATCCTCGCTTCTCTAACATGAGACCGCCCAAGGTATGAGGAGGATGGAGAATGCGACATCGCAAGGGCTGGAGACTGAGACAGTTCAAGCTTATGAAACTTTAAGGCTTGCTTCTTCTTCGAGATCTCCTCCACCCACAGAGCTTTAGAAAAGGAAACCCCATCCAGAATCCTCCAAAGATAACGAGAATACCATTTGTGAGATCCATGTGGAGAGAAAAAAGTTTGCATGCAATAAAATCTAAATCACTCCTTAATTTACCAATCTCTATATATTTTAAGGAATGTGAGATCAAATTTCTTCTTAGCCACTTGTAACTGCGCTCGCTCAAACTGACGAGCCTTATTAGCCATTTCCCTTTTGTTTAGGGTAATAATGTTAGATCTAAGACTTTTGTGATCTGTCTTTCGGATTAATCACATCATTAGGATTAGGTTGATGTTTCGAACCAGCTAATGTGGTTCATCCTCAGGACATTTTGAACGAGTAAAAGTATAGTTTACTTAATTTATACTTTTTATTTTATCTTGAAAATGTGTATATATCATGAAGTGTTTTGATGTTAGATGCTTATGAGAATTTACAGACATTTAATTTATATAATTGTGCTAGTTTTACATCAAACATATATAACTAACATATTCTAAATTTATAATTTCAACTTTTTATATTGTACAATTTTTTTCCTTTTTACTATAAATTTTATTTATTTATTGGTTCAAGGTGTTCTCAAATTTATGTTGTACAAATCTTATTCCTTTTTACTATAAACATTATTTATTTATTTATTTAAAGTTGGACTACTGAGACATGTCCACATGATTGAACTTTCAAGCACTTGGATCCACAAAGACTCGCCAACATGCTTTTTACAAATTCACCACCAACTAACTTTGTTATAAACTATATATATATATATATATATATATTCAATCACTTTTTTCTTTTTTATTGATAAAAACTCACTTTCAAGAATATCCCATAAATATGCACATATATAAAATGCTTTAATTTAAAAATATAAAATAGTATTCTCAACTTTATATGTTAATTTGTTTCCTTTTACTATAAATTTTATATTTTACATTTTCTTTTTCTTTTTCTTTTTTCTATTTTTTTTTCATTTTTCATTCAATTACTTTTTTTTAATAATAAAAATTGACTTTCAAAAAATATATCCTAAATATTATTTATATAAAACACTTTAATAAAAAAATATAAAATCAATACCACAATAGTGGTGAATGGGAATGCATTATGCAAAAGCAATTAAAATTATATATATATATATATATATATATATATATATATATATAATTGTCACAAGTGCCACAATAGTGGTAGTGGTGGATGGGAATGCATTATACAGAAGCAATGAAAATGAGATTAATCTAAAAAATATAAAATTTTCATAAGTACCACAATAGTGGTGGAAGGGAATGCAATATGCGGAAGAGATGTAAATGAGAAAATTTCGGAAATTTCGGTAGTTGTCATTAGTGACAGATACATCAGAGAATTGTTTAATTGAATATTTTTAATTGAAAGAAAAAAATCATTTAGCTAACTATTTGTGACAACCTCATTAAGGATAACTAGTTGTTAACTAGTTAAAAGAAAATTTTCTTTATTACTGTTTAGGAAAAAGACTAGAATTATTATTATTGATTTGAGAAGTATTTTCACTTGTAATTATTTATGAGTAATTAATCAGTTAAGAGAATTAACTTTATAAAATAAAAGTTGATGGTAAATGTTTCCAAGAACTGGAAAGTGGTTGGGGACAGTTGGAAACAGTTGGAAACAGTTACCTGCTCCTCTGGGGATAAGACACCGATCCCAGTGAGGAGTAGGGGTTATGTTCTGGGACTAAGGAAGAGTGTGGATATCCAAAGCTGGTAGAGACTAGTGGAAACACTCAGCAATCCTGAAAAATTATTTTCTGGCACTGACTGGACTAGGCGTCCTGATGTCACAGTGGAAAATTAATCCACTGTTAACCCGTAGCATCCAGGATTGGAGCTCAGGGGCAAGAAGATGACGTAATCACCTCTCTTGATGGTTGGGAGGACCACATCTATAATCCGCTAAAAATATAAGTAATTATGTGTTATCTGAGTGAATAAGTACTGGAAATGCAAACTCTCTGTAGTTATACAGCTGTATAGGTACTGTTTTGTTAAGAATGCTAGAGACAAGAAATCTGAATTTATTCTTGCTCTGTTATTAAGAATGCTAGAGACAGGAAATATGAATTTATTCTTTCTCTGTTGTTAAGAATGATAGAGACAAGAAAACCTGAACTTACTATTTATTCGTTTCTGTTAATAAGAATTCTAGATACAGCACAACTAAATATATTATCATTTGCTTACTGTTAAGTAGGATTTGTGACGGAATTACAATGGAGCATTATGAAAATAGGAAGTCGAATAAAATGGAAGATACTCATGTACTTTCAGGTTTAATACAAATTTCTGCCCAACTCTTAGGAGTATGGTGAACATTTAAACATAATACAACCACTCTTTTATAGACAAGAAATAAATTAAAGAAACTGTATCTTCATAACCTGTCTAAAGCTAAACCAGAATAGAATAATAAAATAGTTAGAGGAATTGTTGATCTTGGGTTCTAGGTAAAACCCCAACCCAAGACACATCGTCCTCAACCACTAAATCTAACCTATACATGGACATAAATATTTGGTGGTTCAGATACCGAGCTAATGATTTCAACGCATAATTTCATTTAAAAATCTACATAAGGAAAGAGATGACAACAACAGTTAATCCTCTCCATAATGTTAAAACTCAATCTCTTTTTATGCATGGAAGTGATATTCAACAAACATTTCAATATACCATTATGTGGAAGAATGAAAGAGAATGTTAGAATAACTCAAGGCATTAGCGGGGAGTTAAACCCGAAATAGAACATCAGTTGATATAATAGAACTGTAAATAATCTTTCCAATAAGAAAACCATGATTTAACTCTACATAAGAGGCTAGATAGCCATGACCTATACAATCAGTTGATTTAACAGAATAAAACTTACGGCAGTAAAATAAATACAATTACCAGTGTTCAAATAAAAGTCAATGAGAACAGTAGTGTGAAAGCACAGTTAAAATTATGATCCATTTCCCATTGAAATTACTTAGAAGAGGAAAAATAAACAAGTTACAAGGGACTCTGTCTTGCTTAGAAAAATCCTTACAACAAGCCTATGCAAATAAAAATTTGGTCCTGGTTCCTGTCAAAATACAAAACTCTATCAAGATTTAACTTCTAATATTCCATGAGAGTAGGGAAAGAACCTAGGAGATTAAGGATTGATGTATGTGTATAAATACCTGGAGGAATCTGTTGATAGTGTTATCCAGAACCAGAGTAACCGGAGGTAAGGAACTTTGAGATTTTCTCGCACTCCTTAACTGAAAAGGAAAGAGTCCGACCCATGGATTGCAGACCTGTAGCTAAGTCCGTCAAGGAAAAAATAAAAATAAAGAAGGAAGTAGTAAGTTCTCTTGCCATAAATTGATAATCAAAACTCATAATACTTCGAAGAGAATACAAAAAGAAAAAGAAAAAGAAAAAACAGTAGTAGAAGAATACCAGAATAGATACCTGTAATAAAAGCTGAAACTATTCGAATCTATGAAGTAGACTCTGCTTCTTCCAGTTCTCTAAATATGTAAAGTAATTCCCACCCTGCGCAAGGGTATGATATGATGGAAACAAACTCGAAATTCACCTTGAAGAACTGTGTAGGGTCCTGCGATGGCGGAGCCATAGTCCCCAAGGTAGTTGAGTGGACGCGAAATGAAAACAAAATAAACTCTTCTTAGTTTGGAACTCAGAGACATATGTCGGGAGGAAACTAGAGTTGGTGGAGTATTCTAGACAACTCACGCCCAAAATATTAACCGTAGATTTGGCTGTGATGCATAGTGGAGATCACAGGAGGATGCATGGAAAGTCACAAAATATCTCAGTGAATTTCCAAGTTGTACCATGGAATTAATGACCCATACCTCGAATCATTAACTAAGCCAGAGGTTCCAGCGAATTCCATGGTAGTAGCAATGACTATAGTTATTCAAGCAATAAAAAAATGTAATGTCACCATGTGGCTTAGCTATATAAAATCTCCATTCAAACTTAGTATCCAATAAAGTTTTATATGATAATGTGGATCATATTGAAAATCTAAGACTGTGTTTAATTGAAGTGTTACTATTTTCTTTTTAAGGTTGAATTGAGTAATGTTGAGTAACTATAGTGGGCAATTAATAAATGTGAACCATGTCTTGAGTATTGAATTCTTATCTCAAGGTGTAAAATAAGTAAATTTGTGTTTAATTGAAATGTTACTATTTTCTTTTTAAGGTTGAATTGAGTAATGCTGAGTAACTATAGTGTGCAGTTAATAAATGTGAATTCTGTCTTGAGTATTGAATTCTTATCTCAAGGTGTAAAATAAGTAAAAAAAAAAATTATGTTTCATACTGATGTGTGTGACACTATTACATATACGCATTTGAAAAAGATTACTATATTTATTTATATGTGAAAGATCTTTATTATGGATTGCTTTGGCCATTTCACTTACATGTTTATTTATATATTTTCTAACCAAAATGTATTTATATAAAATTTTAGTTGAAAATAAAATTACTTCATGAAAATAAAGACGATATTTCTTATTTAAAATCAAGTTGTAAATACAGGTTTTAAAATTAAGATTTCTAGGGTTTTGGATAAATGGTGATGAGGCGGGTTGTCGTTCAATTCCTTTCCTCGATGGGGATGATGTATCTGGACATGTTGATGATGGAGTAAAAACAAAAAAATTGAAAAGAACTACCAAACATACAAAAAAAACATAGTGTTTCCATTTAAAATTAGGTGGCAAATTAAGATGTATATATTGGTTTCAAAATTCAAATGTATATCATGTCAAATATAAATTATATGGTCTTATTGTATTTATATAAATATTTATGTTGATTAGTGTATTTTTTTATTATGTTACTATGGTTGTAATTTAATATAGACTTACCCATTCAGTCAATGAGTTCAAAGGCATCTAACAAGTATTACAACACATTGACATAATGTACTCTTGTATAAGAATGTAGCTAATAATGTTCAATCCTGTTTAATAAATTCATAGAAACAAATGGCCATCCATATCTATATCTCTCACAAATTAATCGATAAGATATTATGCGCGTACTTTTCCTGTTTTAAGGATACAAACATTAGTTAGAGCACCAAACTACCAAATATGAATCCTTATAAGGAAGAATGTAGTCCTGAGAAATAGAAAATTCTTAGGATAATGAGAAACTATGCATTGGCATATGTCATTAAACATTCGAGGATTCGCTTGGCTTGTAAAATCTGAAACTTTTTAATTTTTAAAAAATAAACACGATTAGCTTGTGAGAAGCTCCTCGATCTTTCTGAACAGACGAAAAATAGTCGTAAAGACAATAAAAGTCCACCAATAGAAAAAAAATTAGGTAACAAGAAAACAATGATTGTATTTAGTATTATTAAAAAAAAGGAAAGAAAGTGAGAAAGAGATGCAAGTAACAAATTATAAAAAATGATTACACAAAAACACAGAAACAAAAAAGACAATAGCCTTTCTATGGACCTAGTGATGATGTCTTTATGTAAATGATCATGTACTGTTTTAATAACAAACAGCGTTTTTTCTTTTTCTTTTAAAAAAAAAAGCAGAAAAAAACAATAGATGCTGCTGCCAATTGCAGCGAGGTGCTTTTTACGTTGGGAGACGAGCCACAACTTCTTTATCCCTCAACCATGGAGGTAAGATTTAAGCAGTATTTGTCTGTGAAATTGCCTGAGACTAGGATTTATATGTGGGAGGTCATCATGCTAACGGTTTCAATATTGAAATTATATTCAATTGTAACAGTGTTTCTAAATAACCTTATTAAGAAGCACATATTGATCTATCTAGATGTACTTTATAAAAGAAGATGCGGCCTTTAATTGAAGATTCTTTTATTATAAAGGTATATTGGCTCATTTAGATGTGTTGTCTATAGAAAGAAAGAAAGAAAAAATCTCTCAATTATTTATTCATCTAATGAAAATATAGAAAGGATTGATAGGACTTTACCTTAAAATATATTGGTAATATGTTTTGGATTTTTAATGATGCAAATGGTTAGGTTAGGATGGGATGTATCATTTTTTTGGTTTAAAAACAAGAATCTGAATAAATTATTTTGAAG
Source organism: Pinus albicaulis (assembly GCA_034641835.2). Taxonomy (NCBI): domain Eukaryota; kingdom Viridiplantae; phylum Streptophyta; class Pinopsida; order Pinales; family Pinaceae; genus Pinus; species Pinus albicaulis. The sequence goes on from CM076581.1 coordinate 1,173,462,359, forward strand.
ATAATTACTAAATTTTGTGTTGATATTTATTTGGATAACTAGAAATAAGCTCTTAGAGGGAGAACAAAAGTTACATTGGATTGTTGTTGGAGCTTTAACCTATCTTTTTTAAAATATTTTTAATTTCCTATAGCAAGAAGTTTGGAAGGAAGATAAAAGAGGATCTCGATGTTCAATAATTGGAAATATTATCCTCCCTAAATTTACCTTCAATGATTAGAAATGGAGACCTGAATAATCTCTATATGCTTCATTTGATGAGGCTTCTACATAAGAACTCAAGCGCTTTAGGAGCATGGAGACAAATCACGAATAAGACGAAATAGATCATGATGGGTTATAAAGAAAGAATAAGAAGCCTGGAAGGAGGAGATCTTTGATATATATTGGCCTTCCATCCTCCAAGTCCAAAATGGGATGATAAGGAAGGGACCTAACTTCTACTTCTTTAGTAATTCCAAGCAAGCCATTCCTGAGTAATTCCAAACAAGCCACTGTACAATTTCTTTCCAAGCTTCCCATATTATTTTAACAACAAAAGAACCATGAATTTTGAAATGACGAGGGGAGCCACATAAAGAAAAATGACACTTGATGTTACTGGCATGACTATTGAGCTTAATCCCATGAGAGAGAGAGTTCAAAGGAAAATTTTCCCTTCCAAAACACTGAATCATCCAATCTGCCAAAATCCCCTGCATGTAAATGTCAAAAAATGAAGGCACCATCTTAATTTCTAGAGTAACCAATGAAAAAATGGAACATTTCTCGCTCCTCCATACTCAACCCACAAAATGAGCCTCAAAATATTATACAAGTTCATAAATTGAGGCTTGGTAAGAAACAAAAATGAAGAATACAATAGATGACTGGCTTATAAGATTTGTAAATAATTGTAAACTTCCCAACAAATTGCAAGTTTCTGATCTTAGTTATATTCATTTGTTGGAAAATAATAAAATTACTATACCTAATCTTATCTTTCTATAATTCCATTGTCAAAGATTTTTTCACGGTCTATCTTAGCACCACTCCCACATGTCAAAAGGAGAAAAAAAATTCCTATATCTCATCCATTCAACACTATTACAAAATGAAATACATTTGATATTAATTTATAATCACACAATTCATGGCCTTTGATTATATCCTACACAACAATGCATGCAGATAAAGTTGTTAAGATCAACCTAAACCTATGGTGTATATATATGTTGCTTACCAAACGAGGAATTACATCAAGTGGCTATGCAGGGGAAATTATAGAAAAGGAAATAAGGAGTATGAACCTGTTAAATTTGGGTCACATGTTTCTAAAGTTGACCACTGCATTGATTCAACATAACATTTTAATAGTGTGTTGTATTCTTATATTGTAAGGAGTTATCTCAACCAATTTCCACCAATGTTGTTGAGAAAATTTTAGCTAGTTCTATCTAGCAAGTTCCCAATTCAAATCCCCCTAGGTGAGGCACCCTGATATCCTAAAATTTCGAGAATATCCCTTGGTTTTCCAACACTTTTTTTCCATACAAATAATGGTTTCTTTCATGAATTAATTGATTATTATATATCTCTTCTTTGATGGGCCGACAAGAGACATTTTGGAGAATGTGTGAGTTAATCATTACCTATTTTGAATGTGGCCTATTATTAGCTTTGTATATGATTTAGCTTGAACTATCTTCTCCATAGTACTAGGGTGCACACAGTCATCTGATACAATACCATATCGACACAGTTGCGATAAGGTCACACTTATTGTTGTTCCATATAGTAGCAATTATGGCAACCATTTTTATTGTTTCCCATGCATTGTAGAGATCAAATTATGTTTCTATTTTTGCCGACATCATGCTATCTCGATTTAGCAGTTTTAGTTTTTCTAAATCTAGAAATATATTATAGTAAATAAAATATTTTTATTGTCCAAAAATTACTAAAATAGTTCAATGGGATGTAGAAGAACAATTTCCAATACTCTACTTAGTCTTAACAACATCATATTTTCTAACATGGTTACCGATTTTTTTTGAATCGCGTCAAACAATACGATTCGAATACTTAATAGTACATGTTGTTAACATTGTGGATCACATGAAAAAAATCCATAGTTCATAGTTTAGGCTCATGTAATATTAATTCATTGGCATAGTAAAGGGAAAAACCTCCCTAAACACAAAAATATAGATGCAAGATGGCATGCATGGATAAGAAAAACAAAAAAATCATGTTTATGAGACTTATGGTTTATTTAGATTTTGTAAGTTAGACTCCCAAGTGTGTGGGTTGATATATGAGTAATAGCAACTTTGATGTTACTAGGATGGAATGCATGTTATGAGAGATCCTAATTTAAAGGTTAGTCATAAGGGAGAGCTACTAGCATTGATGCTAATCCATAATCTTATTCTTTTTCTCATCAATTTTTTTCGCAACGACCCAAATAGGTGAAGCTGAATTGGGTATGCAGAAGAAAAGGACATGGAAGTACTTGTAAAATATGAAAGGAGAGAATTTTTGAAAGTAGTCCAATTTTTATAAAAAGTGATTGGTTTTTCTATAAAATAGAATTTGAATATCAACTTTCTAAATGTGCATCTCCTATTTATCATAGAAGGATTTTACATAAATAAATTTTGAAATTAGGGAAAGATCTTAATTCTAAGCTTTGAAAAGAACATAGGTTTTAGAGGGAAGAGGTGGGTGTAGGTTTTGTTGGGTGAATTTTGTTTGGAAGAAATTTTTATTATTCCCATTTAGACGTTATTTAAACTTCAAAATAAATTAGAACGAAAAAGAGCCAAATACATAGCTCAAGGAAAATTTCTAAGATATATTATATCAATAAAAACATTTAACATATATATTATCCAATTTTTTTCGAGTTGAAATATTTTCATTCAAATTGTTATAGTGTCTTATGAAATTCGAATCCAAATTTAAACTTAGTAACTATGTCTTATAAACACCAAAAACAACACTAATAAACTCCATTGTGATTTGTGAATGTCTATGTCTGTTAAAAAAAGATTAAAGTTTTAACTCACCAAAAACTGCTAATGTTCCACGGTAATCATATGTCCCTTCTAAAACATTGTCAAAAGTGACTTCTTAAGAACAACAATTTAAGCAATAGCATGGGTTTCATTTATAAATATAGGTCGGGTATGCTATTTAATGATTGGTTGTGCCTCCTCTACTCAAATCAAATAAAATTTATATGGAAAGAGTGTAATTGTATGGAAGTAATCGAGACATTTTATGATGTTAGCCTAATGGTGAAACCGAATCACATGACATGTATTCAACGTTTGAAATATGACTAGCGAATTTAACTATTATTATTATTATATTTATTATATTTCTAAATTGTCTCAATAATATACCTCTACTTTTACATAGTTGGATTCATACATACATATATAACAAATAAAACTCACTTGATGACAAAAAATCAAAATGGGTATTCTTGAAATAATCATAGTTGACTCCTACTAATCTAGAGTCATCTTGTCATGATTGACTTTTATTTCTCCGAAATCATCTCTAACCTCTTCTGAGCCTGCAGTAAACAAAGTAAATAATAGTTGTGCGTGCAGAAGGAAAAAAAGGATGTTTCAGTGAGGCTACGTGAAAAACAACCAAAATGCTAAATATTCATATGTCGACTAAACATAAGAAATCAAAATCCATCATGTTTCCTTCCTTGAATTTGGTTTCGTTGCATATTTTATGGAAAAAATAATCATAATAGAGATGTGTGCAGACCATGAAATATCTCCTTTTAATGCCTTATTTATCCCTTAGTGTCCTATTGGTTTTACCTCTCACCTATTACAATTTGAAAGAGAAGATACCATGCCAAACAATCCACAAAGTAATTGAGTTATAAACTAAACCGTTGAAACCATTCTCATGTTCTCTTATTACGGAGCTATCAACATAAGCCGAGGAGTAGACAAGTAGAGGCCAATAAGGAACCATGGACAAGACTTATTCACCTACAAGCATGGTAGAAACCTAGTTGGGAAAATGAGGTACTAAGAGAGAAATGAGGAGTTCTAGTTACGTGATTTTTCCCATACCTAGACAGATGATGAATTAGACATGTAATTTGTATGCAGGTCATGTCCACTTAGTAAGTAAGGTGGCACCCTATTTTTTAAATAATTATTTTTTATATATCTATAGATATTATTTCGTATATATTTATGCATATATTTTTTTAAGTTATTAATTGAATCAGGAAATGTATACTAAGCCACAAAAATAATTATTCAAAAAATAAATATTTTTGTTTTTAATAATATAAATAAAATATCTTCTAAAGTAGGCTTGAAGGGAATGTCCACCTGTATCAATTATTATTTAACGAGGCAATACATAAATACACCATAAAATTGTTGTATGTGAGGATGATATTAGTAAACAGATGCCAAAAATGAAGATGAGGTATTTTGATGACAACAATGAAGATTGTGTGAAAGATGAGGACACATGATAAGAAGACAAGGGGTTATATGCTTTGCTTATACAATGACAGAAACAATTAGGGGTATATACTAATACTGATGTTAAATTTTAATATACATCAATATTTGCTTTAAATTTGTTTCATGGTCTATGTGATTGACCTTAAAAATAAACACATTTTTATTGAACTATTATTAATTTTCTCTCTCTAACCTCGAAAATATTTTTCCTCGCACTGAATAAAAAAGAGTGTGGTGTGTTATCTGCACTTACATTACATGACACAAATTTAGTGTGTTATCTACCCTTACATTACAATGAACAATGATGTAGTAAGTAATTAAATGTGCAAAGCAATGGCGCACAGAAAAAACATCAAATATATTATGAAAATTAGAGGCAAACATTAAACATTATAGATAAACATAAATCCTAGCACAACGCTCATAAGATACTGATTATTAACATATTCGAGCGAAAAATTTATTTTTTCCCTGCACAATACAAACTACTTCTGCTTCAAGAAGGCTAAATAGTGACAATCATAATCCTATAAACTTGGTTGATTAAGTTCAAATAAACCCACAAGTTTACTTTGGTCTCACTAGACACCCACTATTCATTTTTTTGCTATATGTGATTTGACTTTATTAATATACTTATTTATATATCAGTCATTTTTAATTCACCCTTTAAATTTACTTCTTCTATATTGGCATAATCCTTCTTATATACCTTCCTGGTATGGAAAACACTATAATCATATATTGGGAATTCTTTTTAAAACAAATGGTTACCTCCCTAGGAACATATGATATGATATTTGACTTTTACATTCTACCCATTTATGACTTAGACAACAACAGTATGACCATGTTATGGAAGGGTTTTTGGATTGTTTTTATATTTAGATTCGTCATTTGTAACATGAATATGAACCCATAGCAGAGTTCATGAAATTCAATTGTGATCTTTATTGTATGTCATAAACATTATCAAATAACCCGACATATAGAAAGGTTGATGTACGTGTTTATATCAATACTATCACCGCATTGGAAACTTGTAACTGTTATATTTTAATGTTGGAAGAGTCTAGAACCTTACAAGTTGTAATCCATAAGGATTTTGTGTGGAAACCTATGGAATCCTTAACATTGATTATGGTACACCTGACATGTCTGAATATCAATGGTTCACACACTCTAAGGTTCTAATGGACACTCTAAGGTTTGAATAGATGGTTGGGAGAAATTTGGATCATTTTTGGTGTAACTACTTTCACCCATTCTGTCATCCCAGTCTCATTTTCTCCTCCACTTGCTCGCAAGTGAGATCTACAACTACAAGACTTATCTTAACCCTTATTTCCTATGGTTATACCTCCATGGCTCCTAATTTTCTCTCTACTCAAGTTCTCAGGCTTGTAATATTTTGATGAAGGGTTCTCATTGAAGGTTAAGAGTCATGGACATTCTCCAGGTTACGTTTTTCATTTCCCCTCTTTAAAAGAATTCAAATCATGGTTATTTTGCAATTGATTTTTCATTCTCCTTGAAATTTACACCCTCACTTGTAATTAGGGTATTTATATGCTTATTCAGTTACTTGTATTCAAAGTCACACTACTTCAAGGGCTCTCACTAAATCGTGGTTTCATTCAACTGGTTATTCTTGGTTCTAAAGGTCACCAAGGCCTATTGTATGCTAAATCATTATAAGGTAACCCATATTTTCAAACCATAAGTTATTTTTCAATTCCATTTTGGATATTTAAACTTTCGTTCTTATATTAATATTCTTCTTTGTGATTGTAGGTACAAGATGGAAAGTCTCAGCACCTTTTCTAACTTATGGTATACTTAATACTTTTGACTGAATTGTGCTAAAATTATTTATGGGTATTCTTTTTTTATTCTTTTTTTTCAATGGCTCCATTTATCCAATTATTATTATTTTAATTTCCTCTTGTCCCTTAGAGGTTTTTCCCTCTCCCTGGAAATGAATCAACTTTGTTTTCAACCATATTAGCAAGGGTTATTTCAACCTACAACTCTCGAGGTTCTTACAAGGTCTTTATTGTTTGTCCAGGGTTATTTGACCATCAGGTTGTGAACCTTTATTTGGTTTTCTTTCATTCATTAGGGTCTGAATGAATAAGGTTCTCTTAACTTGTTTAGTCGAGCCTCCCTCTCAGTAGGCCTCCAACAATTTTTTTTTTTCAAACAATTTTAACTGTAATTATGTATACATTGTATTATTAAGTGAATATGGTCAGTCGACTAATTAAATTTGTTTTCGAAAAAAACTTCAAGCTTGTCTCCATTTTTGGCTTCAGGTTTGTTTTCTCTTATATTCAAAGTTTTGGCACTTATTAATGTCTCTTTAGACTTTAATTAATGTTATTTTCTAGGAATATCAACACACGGTCTTTCCTTTGTAGTAATAGAATGACATTAAAGCTTATTACCTTTTGTTTATATAAATTATTACAAAAATGTTTCTTCCTTTAGTAGAATTATTTCTATAATTAATATTTGATGTCGCATGTTGAAGTCACTATATATATTATGGAAATAAAACAAAATAATTGTGTGTATATTCTTAAAGTACTTCAAATTTTATGCATAACAGAATACTCTTTTTTTTCCATTTTTTAAAGTGTCAAACTAGTTTTGAATCTTTCTTGACAATAGTAGATATAACTAATGTATGGGAATTTATTTTATTTTTAAAAAGACTTGTACCCTTTATTTCATTTTTCTTTCATCTAAATTTTTATATTTTCTTTCTCTATACATAGTAATATTTAGTTATCGAGAGAAATGACTTATACATGTACAATATATGTACATATTTATGGTTATAAGCTATAGTTCAGAAGACTTGGAAGGACTTATAATGGGACTTTCCTTCTCTTCCTGTGGCCTAATTACTTAGAATCTAGGACTGTTACACAATGTTATCACCAAAAAATGATCACCTATCCATTTATAACTAGGTGGATCGAAATAGACCATGTAAGTTTAATTTTACAATAGTAAAATCACTTTCATTATAGGAAATAATTTAGTAAACCATTTTTATTAAATTATTTATGATTAAAATTTTAAAACCCAATGAGAATAATTAAGTAAATCATTATTTATTTAATTTTCTCTAAGAATAATTATTAAATCATGATTTGATAATTATTCCTTGTCACATTTGACTAAATCACCTAGGAATAATTAAATAAATCACTATTTAATAATTATTTCATTTTCGCACATTTCTTAATATTCGCGAAATAATTAATAAATAAGTTTAGTTGTTAATTATTTCTAAATAAATATTTTGGACCTCTTGACTATTTTGACTATTTTCCCTCTCCAAAAAATATAATAATTTTTTCCTAATGGTTAGATCTTGATTTGGTCAATAATATGTATTATTTCCCAATTTCAAGATTAACCCAATACTTTGTTATAAACAAGAGCGTTTTACATTCATTATCCACCATGATCATTATCATCATCACTATTAATGTATTCTTGCATTCAAGCTCACACTAGCATTCTACACATTGTTTGACTTTTTTCACATGTTCAGAGAGAGAATAAATCATTGAAGCATCAAGGACATCAAAGGACCCGTCCCATAGAGGGGGATTTGCATACCCTTTTCTAGATCTCCTTCACCATGTACTATCAATAAATATTTATTTATTTAAATTTCTTTTCATAATTGGGGTTGCATAATATTTCTTTTGGTGTTTATTATTTTAGATCACATACATATTTTTACCGCTTGATTTTATCATATTATTATTGTAGATGGGAAGTATAAGTAGCCACAAACTTTTGTTAGGGTCACTTGTCACCTGTGACTTTAGTGAAGTGTTTTTGGTACACCTTCCAAAAGCATTCATACTAACACCGAGTTAAAAAAAGGGTGTTTAACCTATCCACCTACTTATGTGATCACTAAGCTAGGTACACTTTCTAGTTTTAAATTATTTACACACACACACACACACACACACAAATATATATATATAAAGAGAGAAAGAGAGAGACCTTTGTACATATATATGCTTTACTTGGAGAGTTACCTTGAGCCACATCACTTCTTATTAATTTAATCATGTTAACTAGAAAGTCCCGACCGATATTTTAATTAAGAGAACTAATGTATTACCCTTTTGTAGCAAGAACCTTTACCTTTATAGGAACACATTTAAATAATTATTTGTAATGATTTACCCTTTTCACATTGTATTCTTTAGGTTCAATGATGAAGACTCTCCTATAAAAAGTTAGAACCATACCATTCTATGGCTTATTAAAAGACAATAATTTACACCATAAATACACATATTCCTACTCTTTAACTCTTCTACTATTTCTAAAAAAACCATTCAATAATAACTCAAGTATAACAAGATACTTATCTATTCTCCTCCCAAAAATGTATACATATCTATCACAATCCTCCTAACCGTAATTTGGTTTTCTCAACTTGCTACCCCCATGATCTACTCCTTCTTATCAGAGAAACATCTCAAGAACTTTTATTTTTCAGAAATTATTTCTTCAAACCCTTAAATCATTGTTCTACTTTATTTCTTAGGTTCCAACCAGTACTTCTCACCCAATGGTTACAGTTAGGAATCACTATGTTTCTCTCCCATGAGATTCGTAAACAAAGCCAACTTTATAGCATTTATCTCCAACTATGATATCTCCTCTCTCTTTGGTATGTCTTGCTTATTCTTCTGAACAATGAAAGAAGGGAGAAAATTCTATTCTTTTGTTTATGCCCTCTTCTTGGCCATAAATAATTCCAATTGTTTCCTTGACAGTTAGGAGTTAAGTTCCATATTACATCCCTTAATACATTCTCAAGAGTGTCAACAACACACATAAATTTATATTTTATCTACAACAAAATGTGAATATTTAAATAAAAAATATGAGTATTTACATCAATATCCTTTCCTATACATTTTAACTTTTTAGTCATATTAAAAGAAATAAATGTCATGAGTAATTAACTAGGGGTGTTACATCTACCCTCCCCTCAAAGGGACACCATCCTCGGTGTTTTCAAATTCCATTCTTCTTTGGAATAACACAAGGAAAACCTATCTCATTTCATTTTCCAATTCCTAGGTTGCTTCTTCAGGCCCAAAGTGCTTCCATTTCACTTTGACTTTCGAAATGGTTTTGTTTCAGAGAGTAGTTTCCCTTCGATCCAAAATATGTATAGGTTCAACCTAGAATTCTCCTTCTCATTCAACTTTTACAACATTCCAGTTAGCTACATGATTAGGATTAGATATATATTTCTTCAACAAAGATACATGAAATACATTATAGGTCTTAACATGAACTGGAAAGGCTAATTGATAAGCTATTGGCCCCACCCTGGCCAATATTTCAAATGGCCCACAATAACGAGTAGCCAATTTAGAACAACTCCCTAATTTCATTGAACTTTTCTTTGGTCGCACTTTCAAATAGATATGCTCCCCTACTTGGAATTATTTAGGGGTTATTTTCATATAAACATAGATTTAATTCTATCTAACTTGTGCCTCTTTCAAATTCTTTCTAATTCTCTTTACCATTTGTTCCATTTCTTATATATGGTCAAGTCCCAACACAACTTATTTTCTATATGGAACTTAAAGGTACTTGACATTTCATCCGATATAATTCCTCAAAGGGACTCATTTTCATTGAATCCTGGTAGCCATTGTTGTAGGAAAACTCCACCAATTCTAGCTAAGACTCCCACTTCATAGGCTAGTTCATGACATACAATCACAACATGTCCTCAAGAATTTTATTAAATATCTTAGCCTTCTCATATTTTTGTGGGTGGTATGAAGTAAACAAATTTAACTGTGTACCCATTCTGATAAATAATGGCTTCCAAAATTTTGAGGTGAACATTAGATATTTGTACAATATGACTACTCGAGCTAGATCTTTGTCCAATATGACTATTCGGTCTATACAATGTAACTTTAAAATGTCTTTCTTGAAAAAATAATTCACTTATACAACCTTACATGTGGATTGCACAAGAACAAAATGAGCATCATTTTTTAAGCTATCAACTATTAACTTTATGGAATCATGTTGTTTTCATGTCTGAGGCAATCTGGTAATAAAGTATGGGAAATCACTTCCCACTTCCACTCTGGTATGGGTAAGGGGCTTAATATCCCAACTGGGGGATAATGTTATATTTTCACTTGTTCGTATTATTGGCTCCTAGCTAAATATTCATCCACTTACTTCTTCATTCATGTCTAAAAGAATTTTTTTTAGGGTTTTAACCCATTTTTGGTATCTCAAATGGTCTGAAAAATATTTCTTATGGTGTTCATCTAGGATCAATTACTTGGATTTCTCCTAATATGGTATATAAAATCTTTTTTTTTATAAATTAATAGATCATTTTTTTATTTCATAATCAACCCATTTATCTGGATCAAATTTAGTTTCTAGATTTTCATATATCAGATTATATTTCTGATCTGTTAATGTTGTCTCTTTGAAAATTTTAAATAAGTTTGTTTCACTTTGAATGATATAAACCTCATATATTTTTTTTAGACTATGACTTAAGATGTATGCCACCTTATTCTCTTTTCATTTTATATGTCTAATTTTAAATTCGTATTCGCTTAGGAAATACATCCACCTAGCTTTCTTGTTGTTCTGATCGGGTTGGCTAAAGAAGTACTTCAAAATTACATGGTGCATAATTAAAGTGAATTTTCTTCCAATCAAATAATGCCTCTGCATTTTGAGAGCATGAATTACAACTGCTAACTCCAAATCATAAACTACATAATTTTTTTCGTGTTCTTTTAATTTTCGTTATTAATAGACCAAAACATGCCCCTCCTACATAAGCACACCTTCTAGATTTTATTTTAAGCACCAGAGAAACAATAAGTAGGTACTTCATATTTTTAAATCTTTCTTGACATTGTTGTGTCCATAAAACATTTACTTCCCTATTCTGTATGGAAGTTATAGGTTGTGCCAACTTGGAAAATATTTCTATGAACCTATGGTATAAACCATTTATTCCCAAGAAGTATCTTATATTATCCATATCCTTCAATACCACCCATTAAAGTATGGCCTTCACCTTCTCAGGTTCTATTGTTATCCCTTATTTTTAAATTATGTGGTCTAAATATTATATCTTATCCTAAAAAAATTCACAGTTACTAAATTTCACACATAACTAGTCTCACAAGGTTCATAACACTTTTTCTAAATGTTGTTTGTGATTTTCTAGTATTTTAGAGTATACCAGTATGTCATCAATAAAAAATAATACAAATGTATCTAAAAATATGTTGAAAACACTATTCATTAATCACTTGAAAGTGCCAATTTTGTTTGTGAGCCTGAAAGGTAACACTATGAATTCATAATTTCCATGTCGGGTTATAAGTGTTGTTTTTGGTATGTCTTCCTCTATGATATTTATATTTTGGTACTTGGACCAAAAATGTATCTTTTAAAGCATAACTTCCCCCTTAACTTGATCAAAAATATCATCAATACGAGGTAAATTATATTTATTCTTGATTGTTAATTTATTTAGCTATCGATAACTGATACAAAGCCTAAAATTTTTGTCCTTATTCTTAACAAAAAGGACTGGTGCAACCCATGGAGATACATTGGGCCTGATATACCCTTTACTCAATGTAACATCCCTAGTTAAAATATCATGTAATAAAAGTTAATAAAGGAAAAATAATAACCATGTTTATGGGACACGTATTCCAAGTTGAATGTTGGGAAAAAATTCTTAGTGTGGGTGTTCATTTGGTTTATTGTGGTTAATGAAAATGGAAAAGGCAATGGAAAAGGCTTTGGAAAGGAAAAATGGCATTTTTGGCAATTTATTTATTAAAATAATGGAAAATAGGAGAAGAGGAAGGTGAAATGTTAGAGGTTGCATGTGAGGAGGAAAATGAAGGAAAATAATGTAAAATTGAAGAAAATAGAGGCATCATTAATAAAAATGCTTATGAGGATTAGTTGATACCTTTTTTCAATTCGATTTTGGAGCTCTCTCTCTATTCACTCCCTCTCTCACTTTAGGACACACAGACTTTTCTTGGAGCTCTTCAACATTGGTTCAAGAAAATCAAGGAAGGAAAATAGGAAGCAAAGATCAAGTAAGGAAGAGTGGGATCAAGCGGCTACAACGGAATTATTTGCAGGTATCAAGTTGCATGTATGATTTCCTTGCTATTTTTTGCATGCAGGGTTATCCATGTGTGTCCTTGCTTCTTTTGTTGTTATTAGCATGGGTTTTTCTAGGTGTGATAGTGTTCTTCAGCCTAGCCTTTCTATTTCTAGATAGCCATGGTTTTATGGGTTCTCATGTTTTGGTTGAGTTGGATTTCAAGATGGATTCTAAACTGAGTGTGGTGGCATTTGAAAGAAAGAATATGTGGCCTAGTGATCCATGAACTAAACTATGGATTGCAGTAAAGCCTTGGTCTAGTTACCCTAAACCAGACTATGGGTTGCGGTAAAGTAGAATATTTTTGTGTTACCTTGGTGGGCCTACGAATACTCAAACGGTGAATGGCGAGATATATGGTGAACGCTAAAGGTGGGTGCCCTCGGTCATGCCTATTAATCCTTGACTAGTGAATGGAAAGATATATGGTAAATCCTAGAGGACAAAGTCTCGATTATGCCTAGGAATATAGACCGATGAATGGTGGGATATATGGTAAAGCCTAGAGACTAGGAGACAATAAAATTCCTTAGGGTGTAGGTGGAGAAATCTGGTGGCATCCATGCTTTTTTAGGGCCTAGTGATCTAGTGGGTATTGTGTTAAAGCTTGGTTCATTAATGAGGGTGAGGTGGTTTAGCCTTAGGAAGCCCCAATTGATTTATGGTTATGACTCCCACATTCATGCCTTGAAAATAGCACGGGGGTGATTGTCTTAAAGAAATATTTAGTTCAGCCAATATATGGTCGGGTGTTATGTCAAAGTCCCAAACCTGGTTGGATTTTTCATTCATTAATAAGAGTTCCTTTCCTTGGTATTTTATGTGAAAATGTATTGGTTAATATGTGGCATTTATGGATGTTGTATCCTTGTCATTTATGTCATTTACATGTTGGTTATGAGTAAGTTTTATGACAGTTATGATGTATGGATCTCATAATTTTTTTATTTTTAAATGAATGAACAATGAATATATGACCTAATAGATGATAATGTAGCTAATTTGATAAGGCGTGATTATTCTTAGCAATTCACAGATAAGTATGAGACCCCTAAGTGAAGATATGTTATTATGACCCATAGAATGCATATTTTTGACATGTTTGACAAAATTCATGCCATGGCTAGTTGGGGTCCCGTCAAGTAATTGGTAAAAATTTTTCACTAGTACCTTTGTCTCGGTGTTATTTATTATTCCTGATGTTTTCATAAAGTTTTGGGCAGTGGCCTGAGTCTTGGCCCTAAAAAAGAGACACAAAATTTGGGGTTTTTGGAATAGAACTAACTGAAAAATTACATAGTCGTTGGCTTGCCCTTGCTTTGGGAGTGATTGGAAGCCTAGATTCGCATGCATATATTGTCAAGGGAATGAATAGGGTGTTATATCAGTGAAAATTTAAGTTTTCTCAAGGGTTTGTCACCTGGAAAGGTTGATTAGCTCTTGGAGGTTTTGTAGCATGTGTGGAAGGTTAGTTTGGTTTTGTTTTGTCAATTCCACTTCCTTAACTATACATGGTGAGTTGAATCACATCATAGTAGCCTCGCATCAGATGTTTACCTAGGTGGACTAGTTATCTTAGGTAAATCTTGGAGGAGGGTTTTACAAAGTGGTATCAGAGCATGGTTAACCCCTTGGACTGGATGGGTAGTGTGTTGGTCATGCATTGATGATGGTTACAAGTGTGTTCCTCATAATTATGGTATATGTGATTTTTTCATATGAATGGTATTTTTCATGGTTGCAGTGGTGTTTCCATGTGGAAAGCGATGGTATTTTTATGGAATGTGTCATCATGAGTGTATGATTGGTTATGCATTGTTTATGCATGTTGGTGTTACATGTTGTTAAACATACATTGATATGGTTGTAGTTTTCATGCATGAGGTCGTGATGTGTGGTTGATATGGTCATGCATTGATGAGTGGACTATGGTTAGGATGATATCTATATGTTGTTATGATTATTTTTATACATATATTTCGCTAATCTGGTTAATCTTGCAAATGAGATATCCTCCCTGAATTATACTGAGGTACGTTAGTTTTTTATGATTTGGTTTAGCTGACACAATATGCCTTGTAGGAAATAGATCAAGATGAATAACAATATGGTAGACTATATTTCATGCGATTATCCTTATGGATCATATGAGAAGCATTGTGTTGGACACTCTTCTGACTTACCAGACACATTGAGAATTTTTAAGGAAAAAATAAGAAGTTGTAAAGGAGACAATGAAAGAATCATTCAGACATAGGAAAAACAACCAGAATTCAATGCAGTAATCCTTTAGATTTGGTCAGAATTTCATAGACAGGGGCCACCTTGGATCGGACGTGGGCAGGAGATAAGACTAATGGGGCATATGGCAGTAGGTCTCATGGTGGTCATAGGTTTAATAGAGATGACACGGTTAGAGATGGAAGGCTCTTGGATACTCTAGATAGGAGGGGTGATGGTCACATGTACTATTCTAGTTCTGGTTCTAACATGCATTATGATCATCATCATTATCACCCTTACAGGAAGGGTGACAAGGGATATTTGTCGTATGATTTTAAGAAAGTAAGGTTGCCTACTTTTGAAGGAGATTTTAAGAATCCTGAGGATGTAGAGGCTTGGTTACTTGGGATTAATAAGTTCTCTAAGTTGCATGAGTACACAAAGAATATGAATGACACAATAGCTATCTTCATTCTCAAAGGGAAAGGATACTTTTGGTAGGAAGATGTAAAATGGGTTAGAGACATCAAGATAGAATACTCGAGTTGGCATGAATTCAAGGGACTCTTTAAGAAGAAATACTTTTGAGAAAGGTACTACGACAACAAAGACAAGGAATTATATGAGCTTAAAATGGGATCAATGACAGATGAGGAGTATATGACCAAGTTCCCGAAACTATTGAGATATGTACTGTATCTTAAGGATGAAAAGGCTAAATTTCAAATATTTGTTAATGGACTATGATTAACATTTAGAGATTATATTGAGTATGATGAGCCTCAGTCACTTGAGGAGGTCATTGCCAAAATGAAACATTTGTGTGACAGGTGAAAGCATAAGAATGAATATCAGCAAGGATGGAAAGGGAAAGATAAAGGTAAAGGTAAATGGAAGTCGAAAAGAAAAATGCCTTGGAATTCATAAGAGACAGAAAATGTTACACCATATAATAAGTTCAATGTAGTTAGATAGGGACATGGGTCACAACAGAAAAATAGAGGTGATGTTAGAGGAAGGTTGGAGTGTTGGACATGTGGTAAGGAACATCTTAAGAGATATAGTGCATAGGAAGTGCGGACTATTAGGGATTTTGGGCAAAGCATTTCTCATATCTATGCAACATTGGATAGTAGGTAGCCAGATCACCAAGAATCTATCATTGAGATGTACAATAAGCTTTTTGATCATTTTTTTTCTATTTTGATTAACCTTGCATCTAATTCTATTTATGTTAACCCTGACTTGGTCATGTCCTTATGAAAGAAGGACGGATAGTCTGCTATGAATCACATAAACTGAATGAGCACGAGCATAATTATCCAACACATGATCTTGAAATGGTAGCGATCATCCATGCGTTGAAGAAGTGGAGGCACTATCTTCTTGGCAGGAGGTTTGTATTGATGAGTGATCACATTGGGTTGAGATACTTGTTTCAACAACCTAATTTGAATGACAGGAAAGCTATATGGTTGGCTACGATTAGTGATTTTGGCTTTGAGATTGTAGAAATTATAAAACATGCATGTATATCTTGGATTTAGCTGATATAACAATGTACTAAAGTTAAATATTGAATCGCTTCTACAAATATTTTGCGGAATTAAAAACACAATCGCTAATCACATGAACATGAAGAAATATCAATCACACACAACACAGATAATTTCCTAGGGAAATCTTATAGCTAAAAACCCCACTATCCTCTATTTTATATTAAACATGGATCATGAAAAAATTATATACAAAAATCTTCTCACAAGGTCCCTCTAGTACTCAGCTAATTGTCTCACACTGTCATATGCAAAACTGACCAACACATAGCCAATTTTGAGCCTCCAGACAGCCTTCCTTTCTTGCACAATCCCTGATGGTAAAGATCCCTAAAAGATAGGAATCATTGCCTGACTTGACTGCACAAGCATCATGGGCACTCCAATGAGTGTTTGGTTGCAAGTATGTAAGCCAATAATCCTACAACTGATAATCAACTTCCATTTCACCTAGAAATCAACTGGGTCTTCACTGGATCTGACATGCATGTATCTAATAATTTTAAATCCTTAGTTGCATGTGAGATCACTGATTGTGAATTAATTAATATTTAATTCACTAAATATCTCACTAGTGTATCTTCAGTTACAACTAGCACAATTGAGTTTAACTCACTTCAGTGTGTTAAACTATTTACAACTTGCATTAACTAATGCACAACTACACTTCGAACTTTGTTACAAATAGAATTACTTTGCATGCCTCACCAACTACCTATAACTCGAAATCCACTAGCTACCTGAATTTATCACTTTCATCTAACTCATTCAAGTCCACATTTATAATAGATTATAGTTCAATTTCCATCTTAATTACGGGATAATCAAAATAGACATGCACGGAAAGGTAGCACTATGGGCTCCACCCTAGTCTGGGTGCTTAATGCAACGAAGTGCTTGATGCACTAGGCATGGGTGTTGAATATTATTTTTGAATCTCAACAGAGATTAGGTACATCAAGGGTAGAGAGAATAGGGTTGCAGATGCTCTTAGTAGGCAGATATAGGTGAATCATATAGCAGCTATGAGTTCTTATTAGATAGACCTATAGAATCAAATCTTACAAGAAGGACAACAGGATAATAGGTACATGGAACTTAGGCACATGTTATAATAGAGTATAGGTAAAAGTACAAGGAAAGGTAGTGGGACATGTACATGTACAGGTAGTGGTATAGGTACAGGTGTAGATACGAGTGCACAAGATGTGTACTATCATCTTATAGTAGATGGCTTGATCATATTTAGGGAAAAGATATATGTTCCAGACATCAGTGATCTCAAGAAGGCTATCTTGAGAGAGTTTCATATGAAACTATATTCAAGTCACCCGAGATACCAGAGGACACTAACAATAGTGAAGGGGTTTTTTTATTGGTTGAATCTGAAAAAGGATTCTGAAGATTTTGTGAGTAGATGTTTGGGTTGTCAATAGGTAAAGGAAAAATGTAAACATCCAGGTGGATTATTACAGTCAATTCTGATCCTAGAGTGGAAGTGAGAGGTAATTTCCATAGATTTCATCACATCTTTTCCAAGGACATGTAGATAGCATGATTCCATATTGGTTGTGGTGGACAGGTTGAAAAAGGTAGAACATTTCTTTCCATTCAAGACTATGTATTCATAGTGATGTGGCAAAGGTATTCATCGGATATGTGGTCAGACTGCATGGTGTTCCAAAGAAGATTGTGTCGGACAACGATGCTAAGTTCCCTTCCAAGTTTTGGAAGGAGTATTTTACAGGATTGGATACAAATTTTTCCTTGAGCTCAACTTATCATCTGTAGGCCGATGGATAGACATAGAGGGTCAACAGGATATTGGAGGAGATTTTGAGGATGTATGTCATGCATCCGCAAAGGATATGGGAGGAGTACCTTCCATTGGTGGATTTCTCTTACAACAATCGTTACCAAGAGTCACTGAGGATAAGTCCATTTGAGGCATTGTATGGGAAGAGTTGTAATATTCCCATCAATTAGAGTGATATGGTGAATAGGGTAGTGATTGGACTAGACATGTTGGAAAAAATGGAACAGGAAATGCAGGTAATAAAGAAGAATCTAAAAGGAAACATAGGACGGGCATAAAATCTATGCATATCAAAACATGTTGTTCAAGGAGTTTCACGTTGTAGAACAAGTGCACTTACACATCAAGCCCAAGAAGATATCCTTGTAGATTGGATCGTGTGCCAAGTTGGAAGCTCAGTTCTGTGGACCTTTCAATACTCTTAAAAGGATAATAATATTATCCTATCGAATTTCACTGCCTCTGATAGTGAAATTTGATGATGTTTTCCATGTTTCATTGCTTAAGAAGTATGTTAAAAAATTTTATTATGTGATTGACAGGTCTGCACTGCAAGTGGACTCTGAAGGAGAATTCTAGCTGAAACCACAGTTTATTTTATAGAGAAGGATTCTCGTGCTCCATAACTAAGCAATCAAAAAGTTTAAAGTGCGGTGGAAGAATTTTGGTCCCGATGAGGCTACATGGGAGATGATGGATCATATGTGGGCTATGTATCCTTCTCTATTCCCTGGTTGAGTGAATGTTTTGGTATATTTTTTTATCTAACGGTTTTATATATTTACATTTATATATGGATGTAAATAATGCCATGATTTGTGTTATAAAGCTCCAATAAGTGGTATGCGTGTCATGTCATTTTGGTTATCATGTTGTTATGTTGTCATGTTGGGTTTCTTCTCAATAGGTTGAGCATTGTAAATACTGCAACGAGTAAATTTATAAAGCTCTATCGGAAATATATTTTGATATCAGCAGTCTTGTTGGTTATAGGTGTCATTGAACACCAAGGATGGTGTTCCCCTAAGGGGGAGGGTTCTGTAACAACCCTAGTAAAAATTCCATGTAATAAAATTTAATGAAGGAAAAATAATAACCATGGTTATGGGACACTTATTCCAAGATGAATGTTGGGAAAAACATCCTATTGTGGATGTTCATTTGGTTTATTATGGCTAAGAAAATTGGAAAAGGAAATGGCAAAGGCTTTGGAAATGAAAAATGGCATATTTGGCAGTTTATTTATCAAAATTAATGGAAAATATGAGAAAAGGAATGTGAAAGGTCGCAATTTTCATGTGAGGAGGAAAAGGAATGAAAATAATGGAAATTTTAAGAAAATAGAGGAATCGTTAATAAAAATGCTTATGCCAGGATCATTTGGTACCTTTTGTCAGTGTAACTTTTTGTCAGTTCAATTTGGAGCTCTCTCTCTATTCTCTCTCTCTCTCTCTCACTTTTGGACAATTAGAATTTTCTTGGAGCACTTTAGCATTGGATCAAGAAAAGAAAATAAGGAAAATTTGAAACAAAGCTCAAGAGAGGAATAGAGGGATCAAGTGGCTACAACAAGATTATTTGCAGGTATCGAGTTGCATATATGATTTACTTGCTATTTTTTCCATGCATGGTTATGAAAGTGTGTTCTTGGTCTCTTTCTATCATTGGCATAGGTTTTTCTAGATGTGACAGTGTTCTTCAACCTAGCCTTTCCATTTCCGTATAGCCATGTTGTCATGGGCTTCTCATGTTTTAGTTGAGCCATATTTCTGGATGGATTTGAAACTCAGTGAGACGGTCTCTGAAAGAAATAACACATGTCCTAGTAATCCCTAAATGAGGCTGAGGATTGCGGTAAAAAATTGGCCTAGTGACCCTTGAACCAAACTTTGGATTGCCTTAATACAAATTTTTTTTGTTACCTCGGTGGGCGTAGGAATCCTCGAATGGTGAATGGAAGGATATGCAGTAAATCCTAGAGGTGGGTTCCCTCGATCAATCCTATGAATCCTTGGGTGGTGAATGGAAGGATATATGGTAAATATTGGAGGCTGGAGTCTTGATTACAAATAAAAATCTCGACTCATGAATGGTGGGATATAGGGTAAAGCCTAGATACTAGGAGAAAGGAAAATTCCTCATGGTGTAGGTGGAGAAATCTGATGGAATCCATGCTTTTTTAGGGCCTAGTGATCTGGTAAGGATTGTGATAAAGCATGGTTATAATGATGAGGGTGAGGTGGTTTAGCCTCAGGAAGGCCTTGTTGATTTATGGTTATGATTCCTACATTCATGCTTGAAATATGGCACTAGGGTGATTGGCTGAAAGAAGTATTTGGTTCAACCAATCTATGGTCGGGTGGTACATGGAAGTCTCAAACTTGGTTGGATTTTTCATTCATTAATAATATTTCCGTTCCTTGGTATTTTATGTGCAAATGTATTGGTTCATATGTGGATTTTATGGTTGTTGTATCCTTGTCATTTCAGTTGTTTATATGATGGTTATGAGTATGTTTTATGACATTGATGATGTATGCATCTCATCATATTTTGATTTGTAAATGAATGAATAATTAATATATTACCCAATAGTGGTGAGCCCTGGTATTGCACCAAGAATGCTGCAACTCCCAGAGGCTACCCTACTTTACTTTATCAACCCAAAGTTCGTACACACTTGGAGGTGACAGTTCTATATACATGGGAGATTCATTCTACTCAGGTCATCCTCTTCTGAGATTTACGAAAGGGTGCTACTTATAGGGTTTCTGGATGAAGTTTGTCACACTTATGAATTTAGGCCTAAGACTACAAATGATTCAAATAAATGGCGCTATCATCAAGTAAAAAGCTACACTACAAAAAAAACATTATATCTAACTACTCTGCAATAAAAGAAATCTACTCATTAAGCTATGATAAGAAATGAAATCAAACTACGAATCTTGCATGAAGTAAATTGTTGAATAAAAATTGCATAAAGGAAACTAGCCTAGTCACACTTTGTTGGGCCAAATGGATAAACACATTCTACTCACTCTATGCTCTGGCTATCATGCTTTTAATCATGCAACTAATCATCATCTAACTATGCTTGTAAATGTGTTATTTTGCAGCTAGGAGAATAAAGTGCTAAGGTGGCTTATGGAAGGCTTGAACACATGGGTGCAAGAATGAAGGTGTATGGGTGGTTTTGGTAGGACTAGAGTATGTGGATGGTGGTTTCTGGGCTTAAGGAGGGGCCCAATGATGCTACTTCAAGTGTTGTTACAGGTTTCCTGAAGTGCTACCAGAAAGTCCTGAATAGCTACAAGAAACAATCTGAGGGAAATATGAGGCCAAAAACAAGTGGGAAAAGGGTAGGGAAGGTTGACTGAAGGTGGATTTGGATGAGTGGAAGGTGGCCTGCCCCTTGGCCAAGATCAAAACCTCTTTGGAGGCATGTCTTTCACCCCTAGGGTTTTCTCACGGTGTAGGGATGAAAAATCCAAAAACAGGGCAGATGGCAATTTTGATGGAGATAGGGTTGATGAAGGGTAAGAGATGAAGCTGAAGGTGCTAGTCAAGCTCTCCTTAGCTATACTACCTGAACTTGCATGAAAAGTACATGTTCATGCAATAAAAATGGACATATTCTTGACAAATACAATAGAAAATATGACTCGAATTTGGAAAGAAAACCCAATTTAACCTGCAAACAAAGATCTAACACAGAATTCTAAACATATCCATGGAACTATAACAACCTAAATTATCTATTCCAAGAAATCATAAACTAAAAATAAATTTTAGTCTGCGGGGAAGGTCTACCCTCCTCAAGCTCCAATGAAAGAGATGAGAGGGGGAGGCTTGACAAACAACTTTATGAATTTATAACCTATTCTACCAACATGTAAGCAAGATAAATCTACAGCAAAAGACAAATGGAAGAAAATTAAAAACAACGAATGAAAGTACAAGCAAACTAGCTAAATACTCATAAGAAAAACTAGCTAAAATGACATGAAAGGAAAGAGTGATTACACAAGACAAACTAAGGCACATGGATTAGGCCCTAGCCAACAAGTCTAGCTCTCTGAAACTAGGTTAGTGAAGCACAATCTGAATACTCATTTTATTTCAAAAGATAGTCTCATTACATCAACATGAAATTCTTAAAAATTGATTACAAGAGCAAAGAGCCTAATGGATTTCTCCAAATTTTGAATCATAATGAGCTCTTTCTCAGCCCTATTTAATATAAAGGGTAGCTGCCAACAGCTCCCTAAAAAGTAGGCGATGAGTCCACTTGACTGCAAGTGAATTATGGATTTAGTGCACTTGATCTTGAGTTTTCTTGGTTGCCTTTGATTTTGAGATGTTGGAGAGAATATCAAGGATCCCTTGGATGCCTTTGGGAGTTAAGGAGGGTGTAAAATCCCCCTAGAATATCTCCTTGTTTTCTACTCTGAGTCTTAATGAAAAAATCTTCACCAAAATTGCAATACCTTCATGATTTTCTTGCATTTAACTCATGTTAGGTACTCGAAGTATGATAAGACTCAATCACCATCTAGACTAGCATCATAAGACCATAATATAATTAAAATGAAAGAAAAAGAAACTTAATAAGGAAAAAAGTGACCATTAACCCCTCCAAATGTACCTAATGATGGAGCTCATCATCACTCCACTATTAAATAGTTTCTCATCCTTTGAGAAACTATTCCTCCTTCTGCATTTCTTTTAAGGATTTGATGGACCCTCTAACTTCCCAAGGAATAAGTGTGGGAGTTCATTCAGGAGGGTAAAAACCATTATTATTTTCTACTTCCTCCCATTATTTCTTATGCTCATCTTATTCCTTTCCGTCACTCAAACCTGACAACGAGGGTGGACTGAGCTTCAAGCCAAGCCTCTAAATATTTTGGGCCAGCATGACCCTCTTGTATAGTGGGGCTCTCTCCAAGGCACCCCTCAATATTTCTAGTGTGTGGTACTACGTGTTTCTATGGCTATGATGGAGGTTGCTCCATCTCCTTTTCCTAGCCATTATGCACTCATATCCCAGCAACCTAGAAACGTCATCAAAGTGAGTCATTTCTTGAGATTGTGTGTGAGGGTATCTTTTTGCAAGTTCAAGATCCTTTTCAATATTTAGATGGCTATTGATGACTCCCCTAGGGATCCTTTTCAATATTTATATGGCTATTGATGACTCCCCTAGGGCCGAAAAATTATACCCTGATGTCTATGGGTTCTCTGTTTTCTCTTATCATAACCCTTCTCATCCCTTGTGCTCTTGTCTCCTCTTTAACCATCCATGATGCCAATGCCATTAATTTCACATCCCCCATCCTAGGATTGGGGTCCCAAACATCTAAGTTTGTCAACACAAGGTTATGCATGTAAAACTCTGCCATTTTTTCTTTGTCTTTCATACTTGCTTGGTTTGCAATAAATGAATTGTCTATAGTTTTGGAAAGGTAAGGATCCATGGGAGGATAATGTTTTAATTTGAAAGAGGAGCCACTACTCCTTGAGGTAAACTATATATGAATCTGAAGGATGTATGTGTTGAATGGCCTTCATGCAAAATTCTTGCATGGTGGACACTTTTTTACCCTTTTTTTTGAAGTTTCCATTGTAGTGCTACATTCTCTTCCTGTGCCTTCTGAAGCTGATCCTTCAAAACTAACTCTCTAAGCCTCACGTCAGATAAATCCTTCCCTAACTTAGCTACTTTTCCTTCCATGACCCCTATTTCATACACTCCTTTAGATGTGGCAAGCTTCATCCAATGATGAGTGTGTGCCCTTTCCTTCTCCAACTGATATAACAAAGGTATTGTGAACTTTTGAGAAATTAGTCTACCCCACTCAGTGTATGTGTAGTAGGAGTTGAGATTTGGTGAGGTGGCCTCTTCCTTATCATATTTTCCTCCCTATTTTTCATCTTATTTTTCCTCTTGTGCCTTGTCCTCATCTTCCTTGACCTCTTTCCCCTCTATGGTGGTCTTTTCCTCCTCAACCAAGGCCTTCTTCTCCAAATTTGTGCTTGCTAGAGTTTCCTATAGCAAAAAAATATTTTCCTCTACCAAACTCTGTTTTTCTTGCTAAAGACCCTCTTTTAATTTTTCTTCACTCTTTTTCAGTCCTTGGAGGGTCTATGGTGGTTGCATGAGGTGTATGGTATTCCAATCTGGCTAAATGTCTTCTGATATATGTTACAAGGGTCCTTATATGTGAAGTGACCTCTAGCACCCTTCCTTCCTATAATATGATTTCTTCCTCCTTATTTGGGGATTATTCATTGGTAATAGGGCTCTTGGTGGGAGTTTTTGGTTTTCCCTACCTCACTCTCTGACTCTTCCTAGTTCTGAAATACATAGGTGTCCGCCTCTTTTTTTTTTTTACAAGTGTGCTTAAAGTAGTTAGGGTAGTAGCTACCTCTTGATATGTGATTTCTGGTGACATGCTAGTGTCTTGAGGGGAGGTTCCACTGCCTTGGATAGGGCCCAAATCTTCCTTTTCCTCAATCCTTCCTTCCTCCTTTCCCTCTGCTTTTTCTTTCTCTCTTTTTTGTCTCTATGTTTTTTCCCTCAATTTCCATCTCTTCTTTTTCTTCCTCTTTTTATACCTCCTCTTCCTCTTATTACACCTCCTCTTCTACCTCCTCTTCAACCTTTTCTTCTTCTCTTTCTCTAAGTCTAGAAGTAGGCATTTTCCCTGTTTCGGTAGCTATAAAGGCTTCCCTATACATGTCTATGAAAGAAGACCAAGATACAGATAGGTTCAACCTTCTCAAAGCATCATTTACAATTAGTTTTATTAGGCCATGATGGGCCAAGTGTTGATATTTCCTTTGCCTCACTTTATGTCTCATGTCAGTTATGGAGTTTAGGAGGAAGTGAGGGACACTTAATCTATGTTCAAGTGGGAGCTATCCCTGAAACCTAAGTTCATTTAACGATATGAAATGATACCCATAGACTACACTAATTCTACATTCGCAGGAAATAAACTTCATGATGTGGAAGGATACTTCATCTCAAGGGTATGGAAGGCTTTCTCTCCTGACTCCTTTTTTTTCTTCAATGTACTCCTCTCCTGGTAGAAAGAAATTCTTCTTGGTTGTAGTGCTAGGAATTATTTCCTTACCCTATTTGACACCTAAGGGAAAGGTTGTAACTCTGCTTATGAGTTCAAAGATATTGTGATGGCTAGAAATCTAACCATAGTGGTGGTTGTCTCTTATGAATGTGACTGCAGAGCCACTGTAAATTCCTTATCTATCTTTTCATAATAACCTTACAATAACTCAAAGAACCCTAGCCATTGGTGATTTTGGAATGTTTCCATAACCTTAGGTTGTTTCCTAATTCTCTTAGTGTCAGTACGATCTCTTCTGTTGAAACCCCCTCCCATTTTAATGGTTGTGATATGAGGGTGGTGAGAGGTTTGAGAGTTATGTCTTGGAGATGGAGGTCTTGAAACAAAATTTAAGAAAAAATTCTTTTACCCTTTATCTGTCAAACTTAATTTTTTTAATGGGAATTATATGGATAAATTTCAGTGCTGGAGGATGAAAACCACTTACCTTGGTCATTTGTTGTTTTGGTTTGAGATATGGAGTCTCTAAGAAGAAAATTCATCCACAGGTGACTCTGTGTTTCCTTCTAAACCCTTGTCGATCTGCTTCTGAAATTGCTTGTAAAAAAACTCTGTTTCATGTAGCACGATGGTGCATGTACGATAAAACTTTGATGTTTATCTTCTGATGGCTCCCATTGCTCTCCTCCTCTTACTGCTCTTCAAAATGCTTAATTCAATGGTCAAAATGAGACAAATCTTACCTTTATTGGATTTTTAACTAAATTTGGAGTGTTGTGGTGACTCATACTTAACACGAGTTTTTCTATTTTATACTGATGGCCCCACTTCAGTGAATCATTGATGAGCCTCATGATCACTTCTCTTTATACCCATCCACTCTCTCTTGACTTTATTTTAATTTCCCAGGTGACATGTACTTTCACTTTTCCTCTAGTTTCACTTTACGAAGGTGGCCAAGTTAACTGGCCACCTTTTTTCCTTTTAAATTTCTAAAACTCAACATTAAACCATTTTGGCCATTATGGATGCATATCCGGAGGTGAGAGGCCATACCCGAGCTTATCTCATGTTGGTGAGGTGTTGAAGGAGCTGGTGCAAGGATTTGAAGCTGCTGGTGGTAGCCTTGGTCTTTTCTTTGCTATGTCTTCATTTTTTTTATTTGTTTTATGAGTGAGTTGCTTAACCTCTTCTTGTTTTTTTTCTTTTTCAGGTGCTTCATGGAGGTCTTCAGTTTGCATGGTTGGTGTGATTTCCTTTCCAGAGTCTGTTGTTTGTATTCTGGATTCATCCTCATCAACTTCCTTCATCTTTGGACTTGTTTTGCCACACAAAGATTTTCTACAGGAAACCTTCTAATACCTCTAATGTTCTATTTCTTACCTCTTCTTGCTTCAGTTTGCTCATAAATGGAGGGATATGGTTCATGGAGGCTATGGAGGAATTCATGGAATGAATTGATTAGAGCATAGGCAATTTAAAGGTGTCCCATGCCAATTTTCCAATGAATTAGCCGCTAATGGTGCAACATAGGGTTTAGATAGGGAAATCTTGTGCATGGAGTGAAATAAGGGTTTGGGAATGGTAGGTATGGTAAAAAAATGAATTATCATGCCCTTCTTGAAATTCAAAAATACCTAGGCAACCTTTTTCCTTCATAAACTAGTTTCATGTAGCATTTACAAGAGTTTCCTGTAGTTCTATAGGAATCTTGTACCTGCCTGATTTGTCTGTAGAAATTACAGTTTATGGAAAAAAATGAAATTTTTTCCTATCTGGTGGGTGAAATGGATGAAGGGATGTATGATCAAGTGGCTTATGGAGTGTGATAGCAAAGAATAAGAGAGAATGAAGAGAAATTTCTCCTTTGGATCCCAAAACCATCTTTAATCAGTAACTTGCAAAACATAAAAAACACATAAGTGCATAGGTATTTTTATTTTTATTTTTTATTTTTTTTGGAGGCAAGTGGGCTGCCTCCATAGAGGTTTTCAACCCATGGGCCTTCCTTGGGCACCTCAGAGAGGTTTTCACCCAAGGCTCTTTTATTCTCTATTTTTCTCTTTTTCTTTATTTTTTCTTGCTCTGGGACTGCCTCATGGAGGTTTTCAACCTTGGAGTTTTCCCTGGGCGCATCAAAGAGGTTTTCACCCATGCCTCTTTATTTATTTTATTTATTTTTATCTTTTCTTCTCTAGGAGGCACTAGAAACTATGGAGTTTCCCATGACATACACCTCCTTGTTTATGGAATTTATAAATTATTCCTTTACATGGGATTCTTGTAAACCTTAAACCTGCAACCATTAACAAGTAGGGGAATTCCTTCCTCATCTATGGTTATGATCTAAAATGTGCCATTATCATAACATTTTTCCACTTTGTAGGGTCCCAGACATATTCTTATCAGTTTTCCTTTGAAGTCCTTAAACCTTGATTCATACAACAAGACCCAATATCCTTATTGAAAGGTATTTTCCTTAATGTTCTTGTCATGCCAGACCTTCCTTTGCACCTTAATTTCCTTTTTGTGAAGGAGTGTTTGCATTCTAAACTCATCCAATCCATTTAATTGCAGAAACCTCTATTTTTGGGCATTTGATAGATCTAGGTCTAGCTCAGCTACCATCCTTAACTTGTTGAATTCAAATTCAACTGAAAGAAAAGCTTTCTTTCCATAGACCTAGTCATAAGGAGTGAATCTTGTTGTTGTTTTCCAAGTAGCGTTGTAGGCCCAAGTAGATTCTACCAATTTTTCCGCCCAATATTTTCTACTGATGCTCATAACCTTGGTGAGGATGTTGTCCAATGCTCTATTGGTCACTTCCACTTGGCCATTCGCTTGAGGGTGGTAGGCAGTAGAAGTCTTATGCTTTATCTAGTTCCTCCTTAGAAGATTCTCAATGAGATGAGATGTGAATTGTGCCCCTTCATCAGTGACTACTTCTCTGGGGTATCCAAATTTTCAAAACACATTCTCCCTCAGAAATTATTCTACTTTCTCATCAGTTTCTACCTTCACAACTTTTGTTTCAACCCACTTTGTGAGGTATTCAGTGAAGACTATGATATACTTTTTATGTTTGGATGGTGGAGCAATATGACCAATGAAGTCCATGCCCCATTTTTCAGATGGCACAAGAGCCACCTGAGGGTGCAAAGGAATCTCATACCTTTGTGTAGGTTTCCCCATCCTTTGGCACTGGTCACACCCACTAGTGTATCTTTTGGAATCCTGGTGAAGGCTAGGCCAATAGTATCTCCCTGAAAAAATTTGAAGGTAGTCCATTTTGCATAAAAGTGGCCTCCACAAATGTTATCGTGACATGCAGAGAGGATATCTGAAACTTCTTCCTCCCTCACACATCTTCTGAGAATTTGGTTAGGGCCTAGCTTGAAGAGATTTCCCCCAATCCATGTGAAATGGGTGCTTTTTCTAATGATCTTGTTTTTCTCCTTGAATGAGAGATTAGGAGGGAAATTTAAAACAAACAAGTAGTTAGCTATGTCAGCAAACCATGGTGAGAGTGTTGATATAGCAAAGAGATGTTCATCTGGCAGTTGGTCATCCACCATTTCTTGTCCATATGTAGATAGAGCTAACCTGGATAAATGGTTAGGTCAAACTGTTGTAATAGTAATAACCAACCAATTATCCTAGCATTAACATCTGGTTTGTTCATTAAATATGTGATGGCTGCATGGTCATTTTGTACAAAGTTCTGATACCCAGTGACATAATGTATAAATTTTTTTAAAGCATGAACAATGGATAACATATCCTTCTCTGTGATAGTATAATTGAGTTCGGCCTTAGGAAAGTTCTTACTGACGAAATAGATTACATAAGTTAATTTTTCTTCTAACTGCCCTAATGCTACCCGCACAGATTTGTTCGATGCATCTATGTGGATGTGGAAAGGCAGAGTCCAATTTGGACCTCAGAGAATGGGGGCAGTATTTAACTTTCACTTAATGAGCTCAAAAGATTCTTGACAAAGACTGGACCAAGTAAACTCAAAATATTTGGCCAATAAACCAAATAGTGGCAAAGCCATCTTATTGAAATCTTTGATGAATATTCTATAATAACTAACTAACCCTAAGAATCTCCTGACATCTCTCTGATTTTGAGGAGCAGGTACCCTTTTGATAATAGTGATTTTTCTCCAGTCTACCTGTATTCCTGCTTGGGAGATTGAGTGTCCTAATACAAATCCTTCTCTTTTCAGGAATTCACACTTTTTGGGCTCAGGGAGAGATGCATCTCAATGCACCTAGTTCTCAGCACTTTTCCCAAATTGAAGAGATATTTATGAAATTCATTCCCATAGGGTGTTAAATAATCCATGTATATTTCAACTGATTCATGGACTAACTCAAAGAAAATTCTAAAGAGAACTCTTTGGAAGGTAGTTGGGGCATTGCACAACCCAATGGGTAGGACTTTGTAAGCAAAGGTACCCAAAGGGCAGGTGAAAATAGTCTTATCCTGGTCTTCAGGGCTAATTTGGATCTAATTATACCCACTGAACCCATCTAAGAATGAAAATAACTTCTTTCTTGCAAGGCCATCCAGGACTTGTTCTATAAAGGGAAGAGGGAAATGGTCATTCTTGGTGGCTTTGTTAAGTTCCCAATAATCAACACAGACTCACCATTTTCCATTCTTCTTCGAGACTAGGACAAGAGGAGATAACTACTCATTGTCTGATATAAGATAAATAAAACCTACATCCAACAACTTATGTAGTTCTTCCTTCACTATGTCCTTTAGAGATCGGTTCATCCTTCTTTGGGGTTGTAGCACATGCTTGCATCCTTCATTAAGGTAAATATGATGTTTTCATACTGAAGGATGCACCCCTTTATGTCCTTGTAATCCCAAGAAAATTCATCTAGGTTTTCTTTTAGAAGCCGGCATAGCTTCTTTTCTTATCCATATGAGAGGTTTGAGTTTATTTTCAGAGATATGGATGGGCCAAACTCTGTAGCCTTCGGGTTTTTAGAGGTTGAATTGACTGCGTGAAATTCCATCCAAGGTTGGCTTTCATATTCTTTGACTAGGCTTTCAAGCAGAATATTATTGGGGGACAAGTTTTGAATGACATGGTCGATGAGTTCATCTTCATCAGGTTGTCCCTCTCTAAGAAAAACATCTATGGTACAAATGGAGGTAGTGTTATATAACTCATCTTCTTCATCATCCAACCATATAGGTAGATAATTATCAATGGAAGGTTTGGCTGGAGGATATAATACCAGTTGTTTAGACAAGGGCCCATTTTTAATAGTTATGTTTCCGGCCCGATAACTGATATCGGCATCTACAGTGGCTAACCAAGGTCTCCCTAAGATGAGAGGATATCCACTGAACTTGGTTTTTGTTTGCAGAACCATGAAATTTGTAGGATACTCCTAAGAGTTAATTTATACCATAACATCCTCAACAATTCCTTTCGGAGTTACTGTGGACCGATCTGCAAGTTGCAAAACTATTTTGGTTTTCCTCAAAGTCCCTTGGAGGTTGAGTTTCAAAATATTTTCCTTGGTCATGACATTAATGGAAGCCCTAAGATCAATCAGAGTATTGAGGGTTATGACACCATATATGTGCACATCTACAACTAGACTGGGAGGGTCCAGGTACTTTGGAAAGATCATCCTCCCAAAAATTAAGTCAGACAACTGTCCTACCACATTAATTGTGGGGGTATCCTTCTTCTTTCTCCCAATTTTCTTGAAGCACTTTTCCTTGATGAGCCTATTGTAAATAGGGACATCCTTAATGGCCTGGAGAAGCAGTATCTTTACACAATTTTTTTTCAATTCTCCCATAAGTTCAATCTCCTCTAGGGTGTGTTGACTATAGTGGATCAAGCACTCGGGAAAAGGAGGTTGTTGGATCTGAGTGTTACTTTATTCCTTTTCCTCCTAAACCTCTACAAGTGGAGATGGAGGGTGGTTTTCTGGGAGTACTCTTATCGAACTAAGATTAATCTCCTCTATCTCCATAGCATAAGTTGGATAGGATGTCTCTCCACTATAATCCTATTGTGAATGTCTATTTTTTGGGTTTGGATTGGGTTGTGCAAGCATCTGAGGAAACTTGGGTCGAGTGGCATGATTAAGTTGAGGTTGATATTGGGGTGGAGGAATTAGAGTAGGTGGTTGATTATGTTGAGGCCTCCACCCTTGGGATGGATTGTTCCATTGAGGTTGCTGAGGAACATATTGTTGAAATGGTTGGTTCATAGGCCGAGGATGATATGGAGGGTTGTAAGGCCAAGTAGGAGGTGTAGGCCTGGATGGAGGAGTTGGGGTGTACCAAGGTTTCATGGGTGCATTCTAATTATTCTAATAGTAACAGTAAGGTGCACCTTGCATACCCTTGTGATATGACCTAGGACCTTGAGGCCTTCTCTGGTTGATGAAACAAAGTTTCTCTGGCCCTACTTCCCCACCTTTATATACAGCTTTGAGTCCAAGTAAGGAGGGACACTTTTCTGTGGCATGATTCTCCTCATAGAATAAGAAAACCTCTATGTAATTTAGTGGATATTCATTTCTAAGGTGATTTTTGATGCATCTAGGGAAAAATATAGCCAAGGCTCTTTCTTCTTCCTCTTGCCTCCTTTTGACTTGCATTATTTCTATTTGCAAAGTAAATGTGTGCAACATGTCACTCTTGAATTCCTCCAGCATATTTCCAATCTCTTGTTTGATGAAGGTGGAAGAGGAAGGGGTATTGGTTGCACTTTGGCCAACTCTAACTTTCTTCCTAGCTGCCCTAGAATGGTTCCTGAAGATAGTTTTGATTGTTTCATAATGCAGTTGGTAGATATCTCCTCCGGATAACATATTGAGGGTTTCTATCACCTCCTCTCTCATCCCTCGGAGAAGTAATAGTTTAAGTGATCCAGGATCAAGAGTACAATTGGATCTCCTATAGCTTAACTAAAGCCTCTCTTCATAGTCTTCTAGGGACTCATCTGGCACTAGTGTCATCCTGAATATCTCATCCTTATTTTCCTTGGACCTCCAGCAGTCCATGTACTTGTTGAAGGCTTCTTGAATCTATGCCAAGGTAGTCATGTTGTTCCCAGGTAGACCCATGAACAAGCACAAGGCTTCATCCTTAAGGGTAGATGGGAATAGATTTAGCTTCTGATCATTTGAGGCATAGTCATAGGTCCTACAAACAACAACAAATTCAAACATGAATGTGTCAGGATCTTCCGATGTAAGTCCATGAAAGTGTGGAAGGGCTGAGGGGATAATGTTTTTCATTTTAGTTTCCCCATATGCCTCTCTAATGGGAAAGGCTCCATCGACTTTAGTGTCAGCCATGGTTGAGATAAGTGAAACAGGTTCCTAAGGTGAAACAAGATATTCTTCTTCTCCAACACTTTCTTCAAAATTTTCATAAGGCTCGCCTATGGTGTGCTCAACCTCAAAATCATTGAAGAAGAGTGAAGGGTGACTATGTGGTGATGTGGGGATTTTAGGTAAAACATTTCCTTGAATATCCCTACTCCTACGAGGAATGAAAAAAAATGTGTATTTTTTTCAATAGTTTTGAAACAACAGGTAAAGGGAAATCAAAAAATAATGGTAAAACAAAATCAAAGCATCTAATAGAAACCTCCCCGGCAACAGCGCCAACAAGTGGTGAGCCCTGGTATTGCACCAAGAATGTTGCAACTCCCAAAGGCTGCCCTACTTTATCAATCCAAGGTTCATACAAACTTGGAGGTGATAGTGCTATATACACATCAAATCCAATCTACCCATGTCATCATCTTCTGAGCTTTACGAAAGGGTGCTACTTCTAGGGTTTCTAGATGAAGTTTGTCACACTTATGAATTTCAGCCTAGGGCTAAAAATGATTCAAAACCATGGTGTTATCAGGAAGTACAAAACTACACTACAGCAAGAAATTTTATCTAACTACTCTACAATGAAAGGAATGTACTCATTAATCTATGATAAGAAATGAAAGCAAACTAGGAAACTTGCATGAAGTAATTTTTTGAATGAATATTGCATAAAGGAAACTAACCTAATCACACTTTGTGGGGCTAAAGGGCTAAACACACTCTACTCAATATATGCTCTATCTATCATGCTTTTAATCATGCAACTAATCATGACCCTACTATGCTTGTAAATGTGGTTTTTTGCAGCTAGGAGAAGAAAGTGCTAAGGTGACTTATGGAAGGCTTGAACACATGGTTGCAAGGGTGAATGTGTATGGGTGGTTTTGGTAGGTTTATAGGATGTGTATGGTGGTTTCTAGGCTTAAGGAGTGGCCCACTGGTTCTGCTTCAAGTACTACTATAGGTTTCTTGTAGTGCTACAGGAAAGTCCTAAATTGCTTCAGGAAACAATCTGAGGGCAGTCTGAGGCCAAAAATAGGTGGGAAAAGGGTAGGTAAGGTGGAGTGAAGGTGGATTTTGATGAGTGGAAGGTGTCCCACCCCTTTTCCAAGCTCATAAACTTCTGGGAGGACTATCTTGCACCCCTAGGATTTACTCACGATGTAGGGATGAAAAATCCAAAAATAGGGATGGCGGTGATTTTGATGAACAGAGAGTTGAAGAAGGGTGAGAGATGAAGTTAAATATGCTAGTGAAGTTCTCCTTTTTTGTGCTTCCTAAACCTGCAAGAAAAATACCTGTTCATGCAATAGAAATGGACAAATTCATGAGAAAGACAATAGAAAATATGACTTTAATTTGGAAAGAAAATCTACTTTAACCTACAAACAAAGTTCTAACACAAAATTCTAAACACATACATTGAACTAAAACAACCTAACTTATCTATTACAAGAAATGATAAACTAAAAAACAAGTTTGGTCTGTGGGGAACATATACCCTCCTCAAGCTCCAATGAAAGAGATGAGAGGTGGAGGATTGACTCACAACTTTCTGAATTTATAACCTATTCTACCAACACGTAAGAAAGCTAAATCTACAAAAAAAGACAAATAGAAGCAAACTAAAAATAGTTAATGAAAGTACAATCAAACTAGCTAAATACTCATAAGAAAAAATATCTAAAATTACATGAAAGTAAAGAATGATTAAAAAAGAGAGACTAAGGCACATGGATTGGGCCCTAACCCACAAGCCTAGCTCTTTGAAACTAGATCAGTGAAGCACAATCTTAATACTCATTTTATTTCAAAAGATAGTCTCATTAGATCAACATTAAAGTCTTAAAAAATGATTACAAGAGAAAAGAGCCTAATGGCTTTCTCCAAAGTTTCAATCATAATGTGCTCTTGTTGAGCCCTATTTAACCTAAAGGTTAGCTACCAACAACTCCCTAAAAAGTAGGTGATGATTCCACTTGACTGCAAGTGAAGTATGGCTTTAGTGCACTTGATCTTGAGTTTTCTTGGTTGCCTTTGATTTTGGGTTGTTGGAGGGAATCTCAAGGATACCTTAGCTTCCTTTAGGAGTTAAGGAGGGTGGAAAATCCACCTATAATCTCTCCTTGTTGTCTACTCTGAGTCTTAATGACAAAATTTTCACCAAAAATGCAATATCTTCATGATTTTCCTACATTTAACTCATGTTAGGTACTCGAAGTATGATAAGCCTATATCACCATCTACACTAGCTTCATAAGACCATAATATAATTAAAATGCAAGAAAAAGAGACTTGATAAGGAAAAAAGGTGACCATTAACCCCTCCAAATGTACCTAATGATGGAGCTCATCAAATAGATGATAATTTAGCTAATGTGATAAGCCATCAATTTTTCTTAGCAATTCTCAAATAAGTATGAGACCCCTGTACTCAAATCTGTTATTATGACCTATAGAATGAATATTTGTGATGTGTTTCATGAAAATAATGTCATGGATAGCACAGGTCGAGTCAATTCAATGATAAATTATTTGCATTGTTACCTTTTTCTCACTGTTATTTATCACTCCTGAAGTTTTCATGAAGTTCTAGGAAGTGGCGTGAGTTGTGTCCCTCAAAAAGTGGAATAGAATCTGGGGTTGTTTGTATATAAATAAATAAAAAATTCCACAGTCACTAGATTCTTCTTGTTTTGGAAGTGATTAGAGGACTAAAGTCATATACATAGCTTTTTAGGGGAGTGATTGGGGTGTTAGGTCAATGAAAGGATAAGTTTCCTCAGGGGTTGGTCACTTAGAAAGTTTGGTTCACTCCTTGAGGTTCTGTATGATGTTTGGAAGGTAAAATTGTTTTTTTTTATTGGTTCCACTTCCTTAACTATGCATGGGTAGTTGAATAACATCATAGTAGCCTCTCGTCACATGTTTGCCCTAGTGGATCAGTTACCTTGGGTAAATGTGGGAGGAGGTTGTTACATTCAACAACTCCTGCAATTGTATTTTTAATTCCATGAGTCTCACTATGATCATTCAGTAATGGGATTTGGATACTGGTAAAAATCCATGTATCAAGTCTATAGAGAAATATATTTCCCTCTTGGAAGGCAGATCCAAAATCTCATTCATAAATACATCTTGGAAATCTCTCACCACCTCGAATTTTTCTATCAAAATTTTTGACTTGTCTAAAGACTGGTTTTCTATCTTAATGGCAAATATTTGGCATCCTTTCCTAGATATTTTCCTCCACTGTAATGTTGATATTTGATGAATCAAAACTAGTCTGAGTTTTCCCCTTAAAACTTGTATTTCACCACTATACATTACATAAGTAACTATTATCTCAAGACAATTAATAAGCTCTTTATCACTTTCCATTCAATCCATGCTTATTAGGACATCATAAGATCCTAATGGAAATACATTTAAATTGAATATACTATTTTTTCCATCCAATACAATCAAGCAAGATTTAATCCAACTAGCAAATCATTCTTTTGCACTCGTAGCTAGTTGAAACAGTAAGGAATTTTTATAATTTCCAGCCATTAATTTATAATTGTCTATGATTTTAGGACTAACATAGCTTAGAATAGCACCAAAATATATTGGTATAAAAATAGATTGGTCAATAATAGTACATTCTACTTCCACCATAGTGGGTTAGTGTTTCGCCTATCGTTCCGCCAAAGTTGCGCTAATGTGTGGAATATTCCTAGCTTTGTCATTGATGGTAGATTTTGAAGGTGTTGAATTGATTGTGTGTTGTAAGGGTAGTTTTGTAAAAATTTGGGGTTCACTACAACCCCATAATTTTAATGGCTCACTTTATTTCCCATTAGGCCCCTTACTGGGTACAGTCTACTTGGACCCAATCTAAGTCTACCCCTGATAGCCCCTAGTTAATTCTCCATGTAAGTAAAATAGGACCAAGGTCATGAGACACATATTTCAAGATGAATGTTAGGAAAAAAATAGTGATGGGTATCATTTGTGATTAATTAATGGCTATGGAAATTGGGAAATGAAAAGAGGCAATAATTGGCATTTTATTTATGAAATAAAGGAAAACAGGAGAAAAGGAAGGCGAAGAGGCGCAAATTTTCATGAGAGGGAAATTAGAGGAAAAATAAAGAAAATAGAAACTTCAATGATAAAAAGGATTTTGAGGATGAGTTGTTAACCTTTTTCAATTTTAGTTTTGTTCTCTCATACTCTTGCACACTTAGAGAGATCTTGTGGCATGCTTGAATCCCTCTAGTATTCACTTGGATTTGGAGAAAGAATGATAAGGAAAGTAGTAAAGTGCAAGGGAATAGTTGGATCAGTAACTATAGCTAGACTTATTTGAAGGTAACAAGTTCCATGTGTGATTTCATTATTGATTTATGGATGCATGGTATATGCATGTGTTTTTTTTCTTATTTTCTTTCATTGGCATGGAGACTTTCCTAGAGTGATAGTGGCTTTAGCCTTTCCTTTCCATTTCCTAGATAGCCATAGTGTTGTGGGTTTTTCCACTTTTTTTTCTAATTGGTTCTTGTGGTCTTGATGGTTGTGGGTTCAAAGAAACACTCTAGAAACCTTGGAACAACTTGGGTTGATTTACTAGTCCTAGAGCCTAGGTTGGGAAAATTCTTTGGAGCCCTAGAAGGTTGTGGGTTGAGTTAATAGTTCCTAGAGCCCTAGACAGCTTGGGTAGAGACCGATTTGGTTGGTGTTAGTGGTGTCATATGGTAGAGGTGGAATCACTGTGGTTGAGGGTTGAGGTGGTTTGGCCTCTGGAATTCCTGGTTAGTTTTGTCTTTGTTTATTCCATGAAATCCCACATTCATGCTTAGAATATGGTGTGGGGGTGATAATTTGGATGAAAGATAGATTTGGTTCAACCCAATCTATGGTAGGATGGTACGTGGAAGTCGCTGACTTGGTTGGTATTTTCATATATTAATAAGAGTTTTTATTCTATTTTGATTCGTGTATACTTGCAGTGATTATGTTGGTGATATTATGGTTGAGTTGTCATAGTCTCTATGCTGGATATTTGTTGGTTATATGATGGTTACATGATGTATATTATATATGGCTCGAGTCAAGATTTGTTTAGTTATCTAATGGTTGATGAATATATGGATTAATAAGTGTTGTTGCAACTATGTGGAGAGGGAATAGAGACTTCTTGGTCATTCTTAGATGAATCTCAGACTCTTATGATCATATATGCATTCATGACCTATAGCTTACATGTTTTCCATGTGTCTGACGAAATTTCTACTGTGTTCTAGGAACTCTAGGTCAATTTTTACATTCAACTTTGAATTATTTTATTTTCGTTATGAGAAATATGATTCTATAAAGCTACATGAATTTTTGGGAAGTGGTCTGAAGACTAGCCTAGAAAAGTGGCTCAGATCCTGGAACCACATGCACAGAACTAGAGATATGGGGTCATAATCGCATGGATAAAGGCTTGTGAGTGTTGTTGGATGCTCACAACCACATGCAGGTAGTATCTAGGGTGCTTTTATATGTCTAGGTATGTGAAACAGGGTCCCAGCTCAGGGATTAACCACCTGGGGTGTTTCTTCAACTCCTGGATTATATGTAGTCCCTGTACGATGTCACTTTGTCATCAGTTTGTAGGCTCCACTTCCTCAACTGGAACTAGGAGTTTGGTTCAGGTCATAGTCGAACTCCTCTCATGTTTACCCTAGAGATGTGGTTGATTTTGGGTAAATGTGGGTGGACGAGTTACATGGTGGTATTAGCGTAAAGTTGCAGCACTGTACCTTGAGGTAGGTGTGATTGTTATCTTTGTATGTATAATTGTTTATGTGTTTATTAGGCATTCATGTTGGTTTTTTCTCGTGATGATAATTTTCGCAATTGTGCAATCATGTAGAGGTTGAGGATGTTGGTATGTTGTAATAATTGATACGTTGATATCATATATATATATATATATATATATATATATATATATATATATATATATATATAATAATAATGCAGACTTATTTGTGCATACGAGATAGCTTCCCCTGAACTTCATTGAGGTATGTTTGATTATGTTTATATTTGTTTATATGACATGGTATGTCTGTAGGAAGAAGAAGATGAAAGATGAAAAGAATAATTGTGGATTACATTTCATGTGACTCTCCTTATAGATCATATGAGCAACAAAGAGATGAGTATTCTCTTGACATGGTAGATACCTTGAGAAGTATGAAGGAAAAAGTCAAAAGTTGTAAGGAAGATAATGATAAGATAATTTAGTCATGGGAAATAATTTCCATAGCATAAGAAAAGGAAGTATATGTTAATGCAATTATCCTTCAGAGTTTATCATATTTTTAGAGATAGGGATATTGACATATCAGTTATGGACAAGAAGAAAGGGAAAATGCGACATATGGTAGTAGATCTCATCGAGGACATTGGTCGGACAAGGATGGCACAGTTATAGGTGGCATATCAATGAATACACCTAATATGAGAGGTATTGGTTATGGGTTCTATTCTTTTATAGATCAGAAAGACAACATGGCCATCATCGCAATCATCCTTATAGGACGAGTGAGAAACAATACTCTCTAGATGAGTTCAAGAAAGCCAAACCTTGTACCTTTGATGGAGAGCTAAAGAAACTGGAAGTTGCAGAAGCATGGATACTTGGGATCAAGAAGTTCTTCAATCTGCATGACTATAAAAAGGATAATCCAGTGTATCCATTTTAGTGTTAATGGAAAATTGGACCTTTGGTGAGAAGATGTGAAGCATGTCAGAGGCATCCAAGTAGAGGAGTTTAGTTTGAATAATTTTAAGGGACTTTTCACAAATAAGTACTTGTTAGAGAGATAATATGACAGTAAGGGTAAGGAGTTTTATGAGTTGAAGATGGGTTCTATGATAGATGAAGTGTAAACAACTATGTTCTTGGAGTTGTTGAGGTATGTTTGATATCTAAAGGATGAGAAGACAAAGGTTCAAATATTCATTATTAGATTTCCATTTGCATTTAAAGATTGGATTGAGTATGAAGAGCCTTGGTTATTAGAGGAACTCATTGGAAAGTTGAAACATTTTTATGAGAAGTCTAAGCATAAGCAAGAGCCTAAGAAGGGTTGGAAAGGTA
Source organism: Pinus albicaulis (assembly GCA_034641835.2). Classification (NCBI taxonomy): domain Eukaryota; kingdom Viridiplantae; phylum Streptophyta; class Pinopsida; order Pinales; family Pinaceae; genus Pinus; species Pinus albicaulis. The sequence goes on from CM076581.1 coordinate 1,173,502,315, forward strand.
ATGGCAATACTAAAGGAAAGAAGGTATAAGAAGAGAGGAAGAAATCAGGATACATGTAATAAGAAGAATGCAGCAATGTACAATAAATTCCATTTAGTTGCTAGAGGACAGGGATTTCAGTCTAAGGAGTAGAACAAGGGTGATGGAAGGAATACTTTGCAGTGTTTTACTTGTGTTGAAGTGCACCATAGGAGATATTCCCAACAACATCAAGGTGGAAAACCTCATATTTATAGTGCTCAAAAGACAAAACAATTGGGGACATTGGGTAAATTATTCCTCAGATTTATGTTGCATTGGATAATAGGTAGGTTGATCATCAGGCATCTATTATCGAGATAGAAGGTAAGATTTGTAATCAAGTTGTTTCTATTTTTATTAACCTTATATCTAACTATAGATATCATTCCTGACTTAGTGGATAAGTGTTGCTTGAATAAATAAGTACATGAAGAATCTTAGTTGGTGCAATTGGCTACATGTACCAAGATAAGAGTTCATCATTGGGTGAGATCTTGTGCATTTTATTTTAACGATATGCTTACATCAACACATCTAATTTTTATTTTGTTGGGAAAATACAATATCATGTTGTTGGGTATGAATTGGTTTTACATTCACAGGACCAAGGTAGATTGATATGACAAGGATATTGAGATCCTAGATGATGATGGAGAGAAAAGAATCTTACAAGGAAATAAGAATACTATATCAGTGAGAATGGTTATATCTATGCATGTAAAGCATCATTGTAAGAAAGGATGTATATTGTTTGCAGTTTATATTTCCAGTGACAAAGGAAAGGATCTTGAATATGTGGAACTATTGAATAGGTATTCGTTTTTTGCAGCGATTTCAAGATGTGTTTCCAATAGAGATTTAAGATTGACCGCTACATGGGGACGTAGACTTTTCTATTGATTTTATTTCATGAGAAACACTAGCATCAAAGGCACCGTACAGAACAAGCACTCCACAGTTGGGGAATTGAAGTTGCAGCTTAAGGAAATTCATGATAAGGGATAAATTGGGACAAGTGTGTCGCCTTGGCGTGCACCAGTATTGTTTGTGAGGAAGAAGGATGGTACTCTCAGGTTGTATATTTATTACAAGAAATTGAACAAGTTAACTATCAAGAACATGTGTCCATTATTGTCGATTGATAATTTGTTTGATCAGTTGAAGGGAGTAGCATCATTCTCCAAGAGTGACTAGATATTAGGATATCATCAAGTACGCATCAAATAAGAGGGCATTTGCAAGACCACATTTCGTACCAGGTATGGGCATTATGTAATAGTTACTTTTGTTCTTACCAATTATCCAACTAATTTCATGTGTTTGACGAATAGTGTGTTGCATCCTTATCTAGACAAGTTTGTGATAGTAATCATTGTTTAGATATTGATATATTCTAAGAATGATGAAGAGCATGCATAACAAGTAGAAACAATGTTTATATTACTAAGAGAGCATCACTTGTATTCTAAGCCTATCAAGTGTAGTTTCTTTTAGACATAAGTTCATTACCTGGGACATGTTATTTCCAAGTAAGATATAGCAGTGGACCTAGAAAAGATCAGAGCTATCATGGAATAAGAAACTCCTAGAAATGTGGATGAGGTCAACTCATTCATGGGATTAGCAGGTTACTACAAGAGGCTCATCGAGAACTTCTCACGTATTTCCTATCCCATTACATGTTTTAAATGAAAAGGGAAGAAGTTTGAATGGATTGAGGAGTGTGTAGATAGTTTTGAGCAATTGAAGCATTTTCTTACAAATGCTTTGGTCTTGAAGATTACATATACTGACAAAGAGTTTGTGATATGTACATATGCTTACAAGAGGGGACTTGGTGGATTCATGATGCAGGAAGGACAGGTAGTACGCTATGAGTCAAGGAAGTTGAATGAGAAGAAGTAGAACTATGTAACTCATTATTTTGAGTTGGAAACTATCATTCATGTCTTGAAGATGTGGAGACATTATATTCTTCACATGAGGTTTATTTTGATGAGTGATCATAGTGGGTTGAGGTGTTGTTTTTACCAACCTAATCTAAATATCACATAAGATAGATGGTTCAATACCCTCAGTGAGTTTGAATTTGAGATTAGATACATCAAGGGTAAGGAGAACAAAGTTGCAGATTCTCCTAGTAGAAAAGTGCTAGTGAATCACATTTCTGCGGTGAGTTCTTATGGGATATATTTGTAGGAGTGGATATTGAATGTAGGAAAATGTGATGATAAGTATTAGCAGTTGGGGAACAAGCTACAATATCAAGGTGAAGGTGATAGGGATGAGGATCATCACCTCACGACAAATGGCTTGGTCATATTCAAGAAACGGATTTATGTGCCAGATGATAGTGAGCTCAAGAAGCTTATACTGAGGGAGTTGTTGGGTGTGGAGCCTTCTTATCTTCCTAATTTGGAGATCTTGTTTTAGACAGTTGTATACCCCAAGAGGACTATATACCCCTCCACGCGGTTTCTCATATTTTTAAAATGAATTCAATAAAAACTATTTCAAGTCTAGTGGTAACATAATATTTTCATATTCAACAATTAAATTTCAAGACAACCTTTCTCCATGGGGATTTGGAGGAAGAAGTATATATCTAGCAGCCATAATATTATGAGGTAAAAGAAAATGAGAAATTAGTGTGAAAATTGAAGAAGAGATTGTATGGCTTAAAATAGGCTCCAAGGAAGTGGTATCTAAAATTTAATAGGTTTATGTCTAAACAAAGTTATACTAGATGTCACTTTGAGCATTGTTCTTATATTAAAAGGAAAAATTATGGCAGCTATATTATATTGTTATTGTATCTAGATGACATGCTTGTTTCAGGGTATAACATGCAGGAAATGAATTTTCTCAAAAGAAAATTGCCAAAAATCATTTGCAATGAAGGATTTGGGTGTTGCAAAACAAAGCCTTAGTATGAGAATAACTAGAGACAAAAAAAATCGCAGATTAACAATCTCTTAGAGTGAGTACATAGAAAAGGTGTTGGAAAGATTTAATATGCAGAATGCAAAACAATCCAGTGCACCTTTGGCTATCCATTTCAAACTAAGGAGATGTGACCCAAGACTCAGGAAGTGATGGATTATATGCGTAAATTTCCATATGCATCAACAATTGGAAGCTTAATGTATGCAATGGTCTGCACAAGGCCTAATATTGCACATCTAGTGGGAGTTGTAAGAACATATATGAACAATCCAAGAAAAGAGCATTGGATGGTAATGGAGTGGATTATCAGGTATTTGAGAGGTACCAAAAATCAAGCATTATGCTTTGGTGTTTAAAACATTGCGCTACAAGTATATTTTGATGCAAATATGGCAAGTGATAGAGATAACATAAGGAGAACCAAAAGTTATGTGTTTATTGTAGGTGGAACAACTTCCAGTTGGGTTTCAAAATTGAAAAACATTGTTGCACTTTCAACAACAGAAACATAGTATGCTCTTGCTATAGAGGCTAGTAAATAAATGATTTGGTTATAAAGGTTTATGGATGAACTGAGAATGAAGCAAGAGATGGGCGAGTTATACAGTGACAGCTAGAGTGCCATTCATCTTCCAAAGAAATAAAATTTTCATTCCAAGACTAAACATATAGAGATCAAGTACCATTTCATATGATAAGTGTTGGAAGATGGATAATTGAAGCTCAAAAAGATACACACTAGCCAGAATCCTGCATATATGTTAACAAAAGTTCTAATTAGGGAGAGACTAAGAATTTTCTCAAATTAAATTAGTCTTCAAATATGATGGTGATGACAAGAAACAACTAGGTCCAAAGTGGAAGCATTTTTCAGCAAGTGAAGCAGTGGTGGAATTTTTATAATCAGTCTCTAAGTGGGAGATCGTTGGGTGTGGAGCCTAATTATCTTCCTTATTCAAAGGTATTGTTTTAGTGGGGTGTATACCCCAAGCATAATGTACACCCATCCATGCAAGGGAGTGCAGAGGGGACTTGTCCCTCCCACGGGGGTCTAGGGGGGACCATGCCCCCTAGCTACGGGGTCTGGGGGCTAGTGGGTCCCTGACAGGGGTTTAGGGGTAGCACTCCCAAAGATAAAAATAGATGTAAAATTTCCTTGTAAAATATTTTAATTTCATAGTCAATCTAGGTAATTCATTAGGTGAATGATATGACGATAGAAGTTATGATAATTTAAGGTTTTTTTCCCTGGATGGAAAACCTTATCTTATATGAGGGAATTGTATTATGGTTTTGTATTATTATTCTGAGCAAGACAGAGAGAGGAGGTTGAGTGAGAGTGAAGAGGAAATTACAACAGATTTTTTGTAGGTTGTATCCCTTCATTTTGTTGGATAATATAAAATTAAGGATGATTTATTTCTCCACAGACGTAACCAAATTAGATGAAACACGTATATCTGTGTCTACTTTTATGTATTTCATATGTATTTCATATATTTTATGTATATTTTATGTGTCTATTTTATGTATTTAATATATGAAACACGTATATATGTATATATATATATATATATATATATATATATATATATATATATATATATATATATATATATATATATATATATATATATATATATAGATATATTATGTATTTCATTACTCGAATATTTAATTTTCTAATAGGAATTTCATGTTAAGATGTATGCTGGTCACCCAGGATATCATAAGACATTGACAACATGTAAGAAATTAGATCATTGGTTGAACTTGAAGAAAGAGGTGGTTTATTTTGTTGTTATATGTTTAGATTTTCAGTAGGTAAAATCAAAGTTTAAGAATCCATGTTGTTTATTGTAGCCGATTTTGATTCCATAGTGGAAATGGGAGGTCGTTTCCATGGATTTCATTACATATTTGTTGAGGTCATCGAGACAATATGATTCCATCATGGTTGTGGTTGACATGTTAAGTAATGTAGCTCATTTAATTGCAATTAAGTATACTAATTTAGATATCTAGGTAGCCCAGATATTGATCAAGGAGAAAGTGATATTGCATGGTGTTCCTAAGAATATTTTATCCAATAAAGATTCCAATTTCACTTCCAGGTTTTGGAAGGATTTGTTTGTAAGTTTGGGGACAACGTTGGCCTTCAATACAACTAATCATCCATAGAAAGATGGATAGACATAGAGGGTTAACAAGATTCTTGAGGACATGCTGAGGATATATGTCATGCATCAATAGAGGAAGTGTGAATAGTATCTTCCACTAGTAGAGTTTGCATATAATAACAGGTATCAGGAATCTTTGTGGATGACTCTATTTCAGGCACTTTATGGGAAAACTTGTAATACTCCTATCAACTAGAGCAATCTAGTGAAAAATATACTGATTGGACAGGACATGTTGGTAGAGATGGAAAAATAAATGTATGTTCTTAAGAGGAATTTGAAGGAAGAACATGAAACACATAAGAGTTACGCATATCAACATAGGGTATTTAAGGAGTTTCAGGTTGGGGAGAATGTGTACTTGCGCATAAATCCCAAGAGGAGATCCTTGAGGATTAGATCATGTGTCAATTTGACATGTAAATATTGTGGGCCTTTCAAAATCCTTGAGAGGATTGGACCAGTGGCCTACAAACTTGCACTGCCTTCGATAGTGAAATTCAATGATGTTTTCCATGTTTCATTAGTTAAGAAGTATGTCGAGGATGTTAATCATGTGATTGAATGGTCTATATTTCAAGTGGAATGAGAGGGATAATTTCACCCATAACCACAATGCATATTGCAGTGGAAACAACTCGCGCTCCAGAATAGAAAAATCGAGCAGGTTAAATTGAAGTCAAAGCACTTTAGGCCCAATGTAGCTACATGGGAGATGGTTGATCAAATGTGGGATTTATATCCTTCATTATTTGTTGGTTCAAGAAAATTATTTTTTTGTATATGTATATGTGTATCTGGATGTTGTTGTAGATACCACACTGAGTTGTGTTATAAAGCTCGAACTAGTATGATTGTCAGGTTTTTCATGTTGGTCATGGCTTGTAGTAGTTTTTCATTTTAAATATTACATTGAGCTATCTTATAAATATCCATGGGTAGTATGTGATTTTTTTAGCGGTTTTTTGGTCATAGGTATCATAAAACATTAAGGATGGTCTTCCTTTAAAGGGGAGGGGTTTGTAATAGCCCCTCGTTGATTTTCCATGTAAATAAAATAATACCAAGGTCATGGGACATGTATTCCAAGTTGAACATTGGCAAAAACATAGTGATGGGTATCACTTATGATTAATTAATGGATATGTAATTTTACAAAGGAGAATAGACAATAATAGGCTTTTTATATATGAAATAAAGGAAAATAGGAGAAAAGGAAGGTCAAGAGACACACATTTTCATAAGAGGGGAATTAGAGAAAAAATGAAGGAAAATTAAGAAAATAGAGGCCTCAATGATAAAAAGGCTTATGCGGATCGGTTTTTATCCTTTTTTTAGTTTAGATTTGTTCACTCATACTCTTGCATACTTAGAAAATTCTTGGAGCATGATTGGATAACTCTATTATTCACTTTGATTTAGAGAAAGAAGGCTAAGGAAAGTACAAAAGTAGAAGGGAACAATTTTATCAACAACTACAGTTGGATTTCTTCGCAGGTAACACATTTCATATGTGATTATGTTGTTGATTTTTGGATGCATGGTATATGCATGTGATTTTTTGGTTATGTGTTGTCATTGGGATTGAGACTTTCCTGGATTGATAATGGCTTTATCCTTGCCTTTCCATTTCCTAGATATCCACGTTGTTGTGGGTTTTTCCACTTGTTTTTTTTCATATTGGTTCTCATGTTCCTTATGGTTTTGGGTTGGAACAAATTCTCTGGAAGCCCTAGAACAACTTGGGTTGAGTTACTACTCCTATATCCTAGGTTGGGACAAATGCTCTGGAGCCCTTGGTGGGTTGAGTTACTAGTCCCTGGAGCCAGGTTGGACAAACGATCTAGAACCTTGCAAGGTTGTGGGTTGAGTTAATAGTACTTCAAGCCCTAGATAGCCTTGGTAGATACCAATCTATTTGGTGTTAGTGGTGTCTGATTGTAGAGGTGGAATCAATGTGGCTGAGGGTTGAGGTGGTTTGGCTTATCGAAGCCTTGATTGATTTTATCTTGTTTTATTCCATGAAATCCCACATTCATGCTTTGAATATGGAAGAGGGGTGGTTGGCTGAAAGATATATTTGGTTTAACCCAATCTATGGTCGGGTGGTACATGGAAGTCCTTGACTTTGTTGGTATTTTCTTATATTAATAGGAGATATTCTTATATTGTGATTCATGTATACTTTTAGTGATTATTTTGGTGATATTATGGTTTAGTTTTCATAGTCACTATGTTAGATAATTGTTGGTTATATATTGGTTACATGATGTATGTTATGTATGGCTCATGTCATGATTTTCTTAGTTATATAATGGTTGATGAATATATGTACTAATAAGCACTTTTGCGGCTATGTGGAGAGAGCATAGAGCCTTCTTGTTGATTCTTCTCAATGTTATGATCAGATACGCATTCATGACATGTAGCTTAGATGTTTTCCATCTTCTTGACAAAATTTCTAGTGTCTTCTAGGTAGTCTAGGTCAAGTTCTACCTTCAATTTTGCATGATTAGAATTTTCGTTATGCGAAATATGATTCTAGAAATTGACATGAAGTTTTTGGCAGTGGTCTAGAGGGTAGCCTAGAAAAGTGGATCAGATCCTAGAACCACATGCACTGAATTGGAGATTTGGGCTCATAACCGCATGGAGAAAGGCTTGTGAGTGCAGTTAGAGGATCATAACCACATGAAAGTAGTGTCAAGGATGAAATTATAGATCTACGTTATTGAAACATGGTTCCAACTTAGGGATTGACCACCTGGGGTGTTTCTTGATCTCCTAGGTGATATTTAGTCCGTGTAGGATGTCAGTTTTCGTTCAGTTTGTAGGCCCCACTTCCTCAAATGGAACTACGAGGTCAGGTCATGTTATAGTGACACTCATCTCATGTTTACGCTAGAGAGATGGTGAATTTTAGGTAAATGTGGGAGGAGATGTTACACTTTTTAGTCCTTGGATTGACCATTATTCTTTTGAAGTTACGATTAAGTCCCCCTTTACCGATTTTCCTAAAGTGCCCACTTTTCCCCCTTTAATATATCATATGCCTCATTATTTATTTTTATTAAGCCATGGTTTTAACTTATCATTCTTTTTTTTAGCTTGATGGTAGAAAATCCTTGATTTTCAAATAACCTCATCCATAGTACTAGGGTTATCATACTCGATTTCCTCTTTGAAGGAGTATGATGAATCTTATGAACCACTAAATTATTTCTTTTTATTCTTTTATATAAGGCACATAATGCAAAAGATGTGTAAATTTAGTTATAATTTTATTCATGAACATTTTTCCTAACTTTAAGTCATGAAATTCCTTCATCTCATCATCAAAATATTATTCTGATAGGTACTTTTCCTTGAATGATCACTAGAATTCCCCCCAATTAGCTTCTTTTTCATCCAAGTTGGGATCTTTTTGAACTGTTTCCCACCAAAGGGATGCTTTCCCCTACAATTGGTAAGTGGTTAACTTAGCCTTTAATTTGGTAGTATAATCATAAACCTAGAAACATCATTTTATGTTCAGTAGTCATGCTTTTGTTTCCTCCTTAGATTTCCCATCATATCCTGGGGGTCAGATTTTTCTGAATATTCCATGCAACTTTGCTTTGGGTTTCTTCTCTGGTATACTTTGAACCTTGAACTGGCTATGTTCTTATCCTTCACCTTTTTCCCTTTTACTTTTATTTTCTTCTTCCACTATTTTACATTTAAATGTTTCCTCCATAGTTTCTCCTCATTTCATTGCCTCCATAGGGTTAGAATTAGTTTTTTTGTCAAATTCTTAATTCTTTTCTCTTGCTCCACACTATCTTTTAGCAATCTTTAATAATAAACATAGAGGTTTAATTTTTCATTTTTTAATTCCTTCATGATGTTTAACTGTTTCATGGTGGCAACTTGCACTCGTCGCCTAAGTGCACATAAATGTATTCTTCACCAATGTGGCCACCCTTAGGAGGTTCTTCCATCATGTAATTCTTTATCAGATCCTCCTCCTTTGTATCAACTATAGAAAATCCAAAAAATAATAATGTTAGACTAAAATGGAATTCATGATTAGCCGAACTAGGCCTCAATTTTAAACTTGTACTCTGATACCCACTTGTAACATCACTCGTAAGATATTGATTATTAACACATTCAAATGTAGGAGGATTTTTGTTTTGTACATTTAATGATAAGAATAATTTCACAATACAAACATTTTCTTCGAGAATGCTAAATAGTAACAATCATAATCATATAAACTTGGTGGCTTGAGTTCAAATAGACCCACAAGTTTACCTTGGTCTCATTAGACACCCATTGTTCATTTTTCATTAAATGTGATTTGACTTTATTAATATACTTATTTATATATAGGTCCTTTCTAATTCACCCTTTAAATTTTTTTCTCTTGTTATATAAGTATATTGGCATAATCCTTCTTACACACCTTCCTTGAATGGACAATACTATAATCATATAGTAGGTATTTTTTTAAGAACAAAGGGTTACCTCCCTAGAAACATATGATATGATATTAAACCTTTACATTCTACCTGTTTATAACTTTGGAAACAACAGTATGACCATTTTACAGAAGTATTTTTAGTTCTTTTTTATATTTACATCTGTCATTTGTAACACGAATATGAACCCATTGTGGATTTCATGAAATTATGACCTTTATTTTATGGTATAAACAATACCAAATCACCCAACATATATCAAGGTGGATGTATGCGTTTATATCAATATTATCACTGCATTGGAAACTTGTAACTATTATGTGTTAATGTTGGAAGAGACTAGACCCTTGATAGTTGTAATCCATAAATATTTTGCATGGAAACCTATGGAAAACTTGAAATTGATTATGGTACACATGACATGTATGAATTTCAATAATTCATGCACTCTAGGGTTTGAATTGATGGCTAGGAGTAAATGGGATAATTTTTGTGTAACTACCTTCATCCATTATGTCGTTTTGGTCTCATTTTCTCCTCCTCTCACTCTTCAGAAAACTTTGAACCTACAAGAATTATCCTAACCCTCTTTTCCTCTGGTTTTACCTCTATGGCTCCAGTTTTTCTCTCTACTCTAGTTTCTAGGCTTATAATCTTTCGATGAAGGGTTCTCATTGGCAATTCAAAGCCATGGACATTATCGAGGTTAGGTTTTTTGTTTCCCCTCTTTATAAGAATTAAAATCATGGCTCTTCTGACATTGAGTTTTCAATCTCCTTGAAAATTACACCCTCATATACAATTATGGTATTTATTTTCTTGTGCAATTACTTGTATTGACAATCACACTACTTCGAGGGCCCACACTAAACTGGGGTCTCATTCGGCTAGCATTTCTTGATACTAAGGGTTTCCAAGTCTTGTTATATGCCAAACCCTTTTTAGGTAATCCATAATGTAAAAAATTTAGTTAGTTTTTTATTCCAATTTAGATATTTTAACTTTCATTCTTATATTTATGTTCTTCACTTTGATTATAGGTATAAGATGGCCAGTCTTGGTATCTTTTCTAACTTAAGGTATATTTAATACTTTCACTGAACTGTGCTAAAGTTGTTTACGGGGATTATGTTTTTCTTCCTTATCCTTATCTTAATGGCTTCATTTATCTAAGTATTCTCATTTGAATTTCCTTGTGTCGCTTACAGGTGAATCCCTCTCCCTGGAAAGGGATCAACTCTTTTTTTTACTATATTAACAATGGTTATTTCAACTTGAAACTCTTCAGGTTCTTATGAGGTCTTTATATTTTCTTCAAGGTTCTTCGACGACGCAAAAAAGGACCCTTTCTTGGGTTTTATTTCATTTGCTATGGTTTGAATGAAGAAGGTTATCTTAACTTGTTTATTCGAGCCTCCCTCTTAGGAGGCCTCCAAGCAAGGTTTTTTTGAATGATTTTAAATGCAATTATCTATACATTGTATTATTAAGTGAATATGTCCAGTGGGAAAAATAACTTTGTTTTCCAAGAAACCATGAAGCTTGTCTCAACATTTGGCTTGGGGTTTGTTTTCTCTTACAATTGAAGTGTTGGCACTTCTTATCTTACCGTAAAATGTCTCTTTAGACTTTAATTATGGTTCTTTTTAAGGACTATCAACATAGATTCTTTCCTCTCTGGTGAGAAAATGACATTGTGTTTTATTACCTTTTGTTTATATAAATTATTACATAATTGTTTCTTCTTTCAGTGGAATTTTTTCTACAATTAGTATTAGATGTCTCATGCTGAAGTCATTGTATATATTATGCAAATCAAAGAAAATATTTTTGTGTTTCTTCTTACATCACTTCCAATTTTCTGCATAGTATAATACTCTTTTTTTTTCATTTTTAAAAGTATCAAACTACTTTAAAGCTTTATTGAAAGTAGTGGATATAGCTAATGTATGGATTTTTTTTTTTTTTTTTTAAATACTTGTACCCTTTCTTTCACTATTATTGTTGGAATACTGAGAGGGGGAATCAATTTTTCCCTTAATTTTTCACAATTGGTTAATTTATCCTTTTAAACATTCATAGAAAAAACAAAATCATGAAACATCATCATATCAATGAAAATACACAATGCCACTGTTGTTCTTGCTACTCACCATTGTTTCTATTACTATTTTTATAGTATAATACTACCTCTTTTACCACTTCCAATACCACACTACTACCAATTGATGCACCTTTGTCACTACTATACTACAATCCACTACTTTTCACTCTCTACTACAGTCTTTACTACACTAATATTTCACACTGACTCAGTCACTTGGCCTCACAATGCTCTACTCAAGGAAAGCACAATTAACTCTACCATATATAAAAGTTAAGGTCAATCACACTTGCATCTATCACATGTCAGGGTCAATCACATTTTCATAGATTACTATCACTAAAAGGTTACATTTTAATATCCCTACTATCATCAATGGTATCTCTCACCATTATCACATCATTGTCTCAATCATTCATCAATATAATGGTTTTGAAAACAAATTAACTATCATTTGGTCACTGTCACAAGACACTATTATGAGCCTCATAAAGGATGAAAGATACTATTCACATCAAGTACTCATCAAAAACATCAGCATTAGTGCATCCAACCTTTGCAACAGCCGCAAAAATGGTATTTCATTTCTTCAATATTGTAATAACCCTAGTAATTGATTCTAATTCAAACTCTGATTCTAATCAAATATTCCTCTATCAAGTAGCACATCAGGAATGTATTGAGGTCAAGCATGCATACTTTCACATACCATTATTAAAGCTACATCATTTTGAATACTTCATACTATCAAATTCATATCAACATGTCAATGTCATGCATCAAGGTTTGTCATACAATATTATTTCCATCTCACTGGGAAATGTTATCATTCATCAAGTACATTTCCAGATATATATAATATATATATACATATATACATACATATATATATATATATATATATATATATATATATTTATATATATATATATATATATATATATATATATATGTATGTATGTATGTATGTATATACACACACTTCCATGAGTTATATCAATTACTTTCATGTATCAAGATCATTTCTATTCTAATTTCTACATATGTCAACTAGTGCCATATAAATACTCTCTCTCTGTGAAGGTGAATGATCCTACAAATCCTTCAAATCACAACAGTCTCCATAGATTTTCAACGTACTTTCCTTAGAATATTACAATCCAAAAATCGACCTTAACATTTTCAAAATGAGATCCTTGTCTAACATACTTCCAAAACTAAAGCATACATCAAATGTATAGTGAATCCTTAATCAAAAAAATTAAAATGTTCCCTATCACGGTGATTATTTTCATAAAAAAAACTCAGGTGAAGATTTCATGAACTAATGTCAAGGTTTTTCTATCAAGTTAATTTTAGATTTTATTTCTTCATAGTCTCTCATAAAATCACCTAGGAATGAATTAAATTCTCTCAGATGTTTGCATAAAGGATTCAAACTTCCATACTACTTCTCAATGAAAACCAACTTCTGCTACTATAATATGACAGTGAAGATACTACTACCAACCTTTATCTACTGTGTAAAAATATGATAATTAAACACGAGTATCATAAACTATTTCCAACAAATACCTTATGTGTTCTATTGTAGGTTGCAGAGACCTTTGTACAACGATGACTAGTTATCATGAGTTCTTATCATTAGGATAAGGAAACTTGTACATTTAAGTTCATATGTACCATAGAAAAATTTCAATAATTTCAATATAATTATGACTGTGAGAATAGATGAAAAATACCTTCATATGTTATTTCTAAGGTATCAAGAGCACTTAATTAAACATACTTCTGAGATCAAGAGACATGGATTTGCACCTTGCACTTTAGATATATTACATTGTAGTGATATTTCCACAGTTTGGATTAATTAGGTTGTAAACACATGTACACATATATGTATCAATCAACAAACAAATGCAATCATGCTACTAACATCAATATAAATTGTGCTCAAAACTTTACAAAAATTTGGATCTAGACTGCATCAATTACTTGTGGTTTTTCTTTTCCATTTCAAAATGACTTCATGGTACAAGTACTTCTGGGAGCTTCAAAACTCATAGGTAAATGGTCAACAACTTATGCATAAACTAGTCTAAGGTTGTTGATGTTTAGAGGATTCAAAATCTTGTCCAAATCTCATAGATAGATATACCTTAGGTGCTTGTTGACGGTGTTGGATTCCTCCAACAATAGGGGTTCTCCCTGATGTGAAGTCTAAATTAGACCTCACATCATTTATAGTAGGAGCTCCATCTATATTATTGATCCTTTACCAGAATTTAAGGTTTTCCTTAGCTTCAATGAATAACATAAGATATCACACACATAACCTTTGAAATCAGAAACTAAGTTGACATTGTTAAACACCAATTGTAATTTGTAAAAGGATACCTTTATGAGATGGAAATAAGGGTGAGTCTCTAGAAGGAAAGTAATAGTACTATCCTAATATAGGCACATGAGAGCAAGGAAATATTCATTAGTTATCTAGAAGAATAGTTCACATTGACACAGTGATGATTAAAGAAAATGCAACATTCATCCAACAAGATAAGAACAAAATTCAATGAAATAGATTATTAAGAAACCAGCTCCAAAAATAGAAGAAAAGAGAGATCAATGCCTTAGAAATCAGCCACTTCGAGGGGGAAACCTCCAATACATTACATAAATGAACAATTCTTGGATGATACAAATGACAAAACCTCCTTTCTATATATAGGAGTCCATGGGGCCACAATGTAATCCTAGTGGGGCCACAATGTAATCCTAGCCAACCTAACAATAATAGTTTAAGGGCACAATAATAACAATATGGGGGTTACAGGGTACAACAATAACAATAAGGGGGTTACACTAATAACAATAAGGGACTATACTAGTAATATAGGGACCTAACATGCTCCTCTCCTTCAAAAAAGTGTTGTCCTCAATGCTGAGAAGCTCCAAGTGCTTCTGTGATAAAATTCTCATCCTCCCATGTAGAATCTTCAGTGGGTAAGTTCTTCCATTTGATGAGATACTCTGAAATTGATTGATTTCGTAGCTGTCGAGTTCTTGTTTCCGTGACTGCTTCAGGTTCCAATATGGTTTTTCCTTCCTCATCAAGTTCTGCAATATTGTTTGAACTGGAATTTTTTCCCCTATAACCTTTTTTAAGCATGAAACATGGAAAATTGGATGCACTCTCGAAGAAGTAGGAATCTCCAATTTGTATGCAATAGTACCAATCTTTTTCAACACCTTGTAAGGACAATAGTACTTTGGCAATAATTTATTATCCTTCTTAGCTTGCTTGAGGGACATTTGTTTGTATGGTTGTAGTCGTAAAAATACCCAGTCTCCCACATCAAAACTTCTCTCACTGCGATGTTGATCTGTCTGTTGTTTCATTCGATTTTGTGTCAAATTTAGGTCATCCTTTAAGAGTTGGAGAACTTCTTGTTGATGCTCGATGTGATCTTCCACTGCTTGAACCTTAGATTTTTTTCTTAAATATGATGTGATGGGCGGTGGATGATATCCAAAAAGTGCCATAAATGGGGTCATTTTTGCTGCAGTATGGAAGGAAGTGTTATACCACCATTCAGCAAGAGGTAACCACTTGACCCATTTTGCTTACTTATCAGATACAAAACAACAAATATTTCCTTCCAAACATTTATTCATCATCTCCGTTGACCACTCCGGGATTGAGGATGATAAGATGAGCTATGAGCTAGTTGAGTACCCGCTAGAAAAATAATTCCGTCCAAACATTTCCTATAAAAATGAGATCTCCGTCACTTACAACCATTGCCAAGCCTCCATGTAGCTTTTGGAATTGTTTCCATAAATGCGTATAACTGTACTTGCTTTAAATGGACGAGATAATGCACAAAAGTGTGCATACTTGGTAAGTCTATCAACTACCACCATGATGAAACTCCTTCCTTCAGACTTAGGTAAACCTATGATAAAATCCATTGAAATATCCTCCCAACGTTGACTTGGAATGGATAAAGGTTGTAGAAGACCTGGGGTTTAAATTGTCTCAACTTTATTTTGCTCGAAAACCAAACATTCTGCCACAAAATTTTGAATATCAGATTTAAGGCCATCCTTAAAAAAATCTTTCTTCACCTTGTGGTATGTTTTTAAAAATCTTAAGTGTCCTCCTAAAGGAGAAGTGTGCAATTCCAAAAGAATATTTTGTTTTAGTTGGGAATTATTGCAAATACATAAGTGATATTTGTACCATAAGGAATCATTTTTCCACCTAAATGTATCATATGTACTAGGATCTTGCTGCAACTTTTGAATGACTGTCCAAACTTCTTCTTCCTTCTACCATTCATCATTTGCTTCGGTTATCCAATCTGGTTGGATAATAGAAATGGCACAAAGCAAGCTTCCACCTCTTCATCCTTTCTTGAAAGCTCATTTGCAATAACA
The DNA here is from genome assembly GCA_034641835.2 of Pinus albicaulis. Lineage (NCBI taxonomy): Eukaryota > Viridiplantae > Streptophyta > Pinopsida > Pinales > Pinaceae > Pinus > Pinus albicaulis. The sequence goes on from CM076581.1 coordinate 1,173,518,469, forward strand.
TTTAGCTTCCCTTTTTTGTAGATGATTTCAAAGTCATAACCCAACATCTTTGTGACCCATTTTTTCTTCTCTTCCGAAGATAGTCTTTGTTCCAAAAAGTGTTTAAGACTATCATGATCATTTTTTACCTTGAAGTGTCTTCCCATTAGGTAAGGTCTCCATTCCTTTAGTGCATGTAGTATTGCCAACGTTTCCTTCTCATAAATAGCCTTTTGTAAATACTTTCCTTTGATTTAACGACTTTCAAAATCAATGGGTCTTCCTTCTTGCATTAAAACAACACAAATTCCATTTCCTGGGGCATCACATTCCACAATAAAGGTTTTTGTGAAGTCTAGTGTAGCTAAGACTAATGCTAGACACATTTCCTCTTTAAGATTTTCAAACGCCTTAGTTGTTTTAGGAGTCCATGAAAATGCATCTTTCTTTAATAATGTTGTTAGAGGTGCTGCTATTCTCCCATAATTCTTAAAAAGCTTGTGATAATACCTTGTTAACCTAAGAAATCCATGCAACTAATTTATGGTTGTGGGGACTTTCCATTACTTAATGGATTTAACTTTTTAGGGTCTACCTTAACACCCTTGTGAGATACAATATGACCCAGATATTCCACCTCTTGTACTCCAAAGAAAAATTTGGATGTTTTTTCATATAATTGTTTCTCCTCCAATAGTTTGAGCACCCTGTCAACATGTTGAACATGATCTTTCCAAGACCTATTGTAGATTAGTATATCATCAAAAAATACTAGCACAAAATTTCTAAGGAAGGGTTTGAAAATTGAATTCATCAACCCTTGAAATGTAGAAGGTGCATTGGTAAGGCGAAAAGACATGACCAAAAATTCATAATGACACTCATGAGTTCGAATTCTTGTTTTTGGAATATCTTCAGTCTTCATTCTAATTTGATGATATCTTGAATGAATATCCAACTTGGTAAAATAAATTTCTCCATGTAACTCATCCAATAATTCATCAATCATAGGAATGGGAAATTTATCTTCAATAGTGATCTTATTAAGCTCCCTATAATCCAGACACATGTGCCATGATCCATCCTTCTTGTGCACCAATACTACTGAAGTAGAGAAAGAACTTTTACTAGGTTGAATTATACCAGCCTCTAACATTTATGCAATCATACGTTCAATTTCAATCTTTTGGACATAAGGATATATGTAAGGTTGGATGTTTGTAGGAACCCTTCGTGGAATTAAATGAATAGCATGATCATGATCACGAATAGGTGGGAGTCCTTTGGGAGTATCAAACACCTTGGAATGATTGTCCAAGACTCTTTGGAGATCTAGAGAAATAGATGATTTTGATGTTGGAACTTCTAGTGAGAATAATTGTGCAATTACGCCTCGTTATTCTTTCTTTAGAAGATTTGTCATGACATTAGAGCTTATTATCTTTCCTGGATTCCTTTTGATAGCCCATAATTCGATTTCCTTTCCTTCCGAAAAAAATTTCAAGAAAATTTCTTGAAAATTAAAAGCTACCATCCCCAAAGATTGTAACCATTGTACTCCTAGTACAACATCAGCACCTCCCATTGGGATGGAAAGAATTGGATTTTTAAATACATATTCCCCCATGGATAGCTTGATATTATGGCATTTTCTAGAGAAATTTATAGTTCCTCCATTTGCAACCATCACTTGATATTCTAGTGCTGGGTATAGGAGACAATTCAATTCCTTGGCTACCTTACAATGAATAAAATTATGGGTACTACCTAAATCAATCAACACTATTACCTTTTTCTTCTTGATATGTCCTTATATATTGAGAGTTTGAGGAGTGGTAATTCCTGCCAATGCATTACATGATATGCTATGATACCAAATGTTATAAAACCAGCGTCAAAAATAGAAGAAAAGAGAGATCAACGCCTTAGAAATCAGCGAATTCGAGGGGGAAACCTCCAATACATTACATAGATGAAAAATTCTTGTATGATACAAATTAAAAAGCCTCCTCTCTATATATAGGAGTCCATGGGGCCACAATGTAATCCTAGACGACCTAACAATAATAATGTAAGGGCACAATAATAACAATCTGGGGGTTACAGGGGTACAACAATAACAATAAGGGACTATTCTAGTAATATAAGGACCTAACATAGATCAATTTACTTAGTACATATGAACATAACATATACCCCAAAAATACAAAGAAACTAAAGAATTATACATGCATGAAAGTTTGTTAGATCAATGAGTTTTTCATAATTAAGTGAAATATCTAAGTACATAGTTACAATGGTGAGCCACTAGCTCCAATACTGGAACATTAAGTCACTTCTTACTTATCAAAGGAATTATCTTCTCTCATATGTCAAGCTATATAAGCCAAAGTTATCTCTCCAATTTGTAATCCTCCAAAAGCCATTTTCTTGAGTTATGAGGTTGCTTTTATAACAAGAGGAATGGCCTTTCATCCCTACTTATGACTCTTGAGCTATCCTCATGAATCTTGGACTCCTAAATGACCTTTGAAATTCTATTGACTCTTGCGTCCACATGTGACTTTTCACATTCCACATGTTTCTCTTGGACTCCCACACATTTACATTATGTCATTTTTCTTTTGATAATACATAGTTACATTCCATATCATATGGTGAGCCACATTGACGCATATAACATTGTGATGACACGTGTACAATCCATGACTTGGTATTGATGACATGGAACTTCATGATAATACGTAAACTCCAAGTTGCTCTCCTTTTTTCTATGTATTGAATTATTAATGATAGATCTAATCAATAGTTAATATTCACCTTACATAGGGTCTTGGATCATCATTAGGAATTTCTAAGTCATCATGAAATGTGTTTATTTTGTCATGGTATGAGATCTCTTCATGTCTTCATGATGATTCTTATTTTTTCTTCTTCTCTACAAGTATCTCTTTGCTTCTTCTCCTTAGCATCTTTCTTGAGCACCACCTGTTCATGATGAGATGGTACATGTGGCATTGAAGTCCACTCATCAAAAGGAATATTAGTCTTGAAATCACCTATCCTACTCCTACTTTTCTCATGAGAGAAGTTTCTTGTGATGGGAATGTGTAAGGACTGAGGAGGAGGGGCTTGTTGAGGATTACACAATTGAGCTTAGCAGTGGTTGTGGGAGGACACCATTACTCACTAGGAATGTAAAATCTGAAATGAGGAGGGTATCTTCAGTTCTATTGCAATGAGAAAGTGTAAGAGATAATGTGATGAGTTTGTTGACTGAAACTACGTAGTGCATATGGCTCAAGGGAGGGGAAGGTAGTGATAGTGACGTTGAGATTCAAAATGACTACGGGAAGTCCTCACCATGCACTAGAACTCTAAAATTCCCTAGGGATTTAGGGCAAGACTCAGTGGCTATGTAGAAAAGGATTTTAGTGGACAAAAGGTTGATGGATTGCTAACTAAAACTGTGACATACACTATAAATAAGAATATGGATTGAGGAAGAGCGTAGTTTTCTTCATAAGTGATATAAGAAAGGCTCCAGTGTCTAGTAAAACTATGAAATACACTAGGGAGCCAATCATAACAAGGTATGGTGTAGTGAGGGGTTCGAGTCAACAGAGGAGGCAAAAATAGGCACTAGAACTACGACATGCGCAGTGCTTAAGTGAAGACTTCTATGGTGGCAATGTTAAGGGCTGCAGTGAATCAAAAATGGAATAACTATACACTAGAAATTAATAATGTGCTTAGGGATGCTCACTATAGGAGGAGATTACGAAATTGTCTCACGCAAGCAACAAAAGTCAAGTTACTTTTCCTGGGGAGTTTTTACTACAATATGAAGGAAGGAGGGACTTTTCATTGCATAGTTTTATTTTTCAAAGGGATGAGGGAGGTCATTTCAATTAGTTAGAATTACTCCATGAAATATGCAAGGCAAAAGTTCTAAAAACTCAGTGCAATGAGTCAGTAAAATTAATAATGGTTAGGTGACCATGCCTTAAGGATTCTTAATGTGCAATCATAGTACATGACATTGAGAAAGACTCAGTGAAAAAGTATGGGAGGGAGAGATATTCATTAATGAGGCTCGTTAATAGGAAATTTTAATCACTTGGTGAAGGATTGTTTCTTTCATAACTTGCACTAACAAGGACGACCAAGAAGAGCTCCATAATGGCGAAGTGTGAGACTAGTAGAGTAAGAGAGAGAGAAAAGCATCTAAATGTTACTCAAACATAAATCACACACAATAATTCCATCAATACAATCCATAGGAATGAAAAATATTCATGAAAATAAATCAAACCATGAAACGACAGGAAAGAGACACTTATTTCCAAATGTGATAGTTAAAACATACCATTATAACACTTATAATACAAGTTGTGACACAAGTGTCGACTGCAACTATAAACTATGCTAAGTTTTGGGTGAGTGTCTAATGAATATTCCCATGATATATAAATTATATTAATACGAAAGAGTGTGATAGAGCTACCTCTAGTGATACACCAAAGTTTGACACATGCAGAAGTGAAAATAGCCAAAAGTAACATGTGTGGCCGTAAGAAAAAGTGAAAAAGGCACTTGTAAAAGCCAAAGAAAGTGAAAAATACACATGTCAAAGGGAAGATAACATGAAAATTACACTTGTTAAAGTAGGAAAAAAATCTAAATCAATATCCACAAAGGTTAAACCAACAATTATGAAATCAAAGGTGTGCAAAAGCGACAGCTAAGAAAACTCACAGGAATAGTAATGCAATGCAACCAAACCGATAGGGAAGCTGTCAATGAAGTGAAGAGTGTGCACTGAATATTGACATAATTTGCAGAGTTTAGCATTACTGAGCATTACATAAGCACTATTCCCTAATATTGTGAAACCCTTACTTTCAAGAACTATGTAGTGCCTATCTAAGCATGCATAGAAAGAAGTGTATGTCTAAATCCATCAAGGACTAAGCATGTGTGAGAAAGTGACTTTGACATTTAGATCTGAGAAGAAGAATTACAAAAATTTCAAAACATCAACCAACCATGAAGTGACCAGGGGATGAAATATCGTAATATACTCAATAGGCTCCAAAATTCAAGTGTAGCAAAAAATTTGGAGGGTGTTTTACATAACATCAACACTTGGAAACACACTAGAAGAACCTCATCTTCTTTGGTTAGGTCTTACCTTTAACCACATGGTATCACTATTCTAGGAATTATTGAATTACCATGTGGATTACCTCGTATTCTCCACCTATCCTGGATAAAGATATAGTTTCCTCTTTCCCTTCTCAACTTCAAACACATTAAAAAGACTAGTCATATCCCAATAGTTTAATCAGGAGAGAATACTGAGAAGTATACTAAGCCTCTGATATTCAGAGTTAACCACATTCCCTATTTTTTCTCTGCTTCCACCAAGCCTATTCAGCACCTTGGTAGATTCACCTCAAGGAACCACAAGTGTCACTTCACTTCTAGAATTCGTATTCAGTACCGTAACAAAGTTTTTTGCTTCACCTCTCTATGTAGGAAACCTTTCCCTTCTTTTCCATTTATTTTATTTTAAAGATATGCTTGAAGAATTTATTAAGCATTTATAGCACTAGTGGATGAAGGATCCTGACTTAATTAATTAAAAGAGAGGTTATTCCTTGTTTAATGGATTTTAAAGATATTTTAAACTCATATGCTCATTTAATTTTTCCTCTTTTCCCTTCTCTACTCAGTTGATTTGACAAGTTGAAACACCATTCAATACAATACTGAGTCAAGAATGAAGATTCTAGTAAAGATATGGGCTTCATAGTTTGGCCAAAGAATTTCCATATAAAAAAAACCATATATTCCATTTAGACATCATTGAATTTAAAATATATGTAAACTAAAATAGAGAATAGGGTAATTTATTAGCCAAGCATCGTTTTTCATCACAATTACCCTTTTCAAAATTTTCCACGTAGTCTTTGAGTCAAACATGACTATATTTTATTCACGATCTTAAATAAAACATAAAAGAAAATATGTGATAAAACAAGGAAGCAAGATCAAAAGAACAAATCAAATATAGAACTAAACTAAAAGCAGCATGCGATACAAAATAAGAAAATAAAGGAAATACTTAAGGAGATCAAGTGCAGAATGTTTGTGCAAGCGAAACTAGAATGCAACTAGACCTACTCCTAACCTAATCAAATAGAAGGTTAGAGTTAAGTGTAATGAAATTTCCAATGTAACTGTTTTAATTACTCATGAACTACAAAAACAAGGATACAATTGATTAAAACTGACATAAAATAATGTGCACAAGAAAAGATAAGAACTTAAATAACTTACACAAAATATTGAAGATCTTGGATATAGGTAGAAATATGTGTCATAAAAATTGACTTTGACCAACCTACAACCTTACCTTTTCAATTAAAACAATAATCCAACAAACCCCAAAGGTTTCTTGTGAGTGCACATTTATTTGTGTTGTCCTTCTTAGCAAACATCAAGGAAGATACAAGTTTTATTAGCATAATGGATTTATAAGTAATATGCTTGGACCTAATCATAAATTGGATCATAGAATTCAAAACCACCCTCTTGAAAGCCTATACATCCTTGAGAAGATGAATTTTTAATTAATTACATGTAATCAGAATGAGAATCTTGTGATATAAATTTATTCTAACCATGTTCATAAGTCTTGTTAAGATCGTGATGATCTGACATAACCATCAATGAAGGTTGAAGTGCCTCAACTGCTTGACAATATCCAAATAGTAAGATGATAAACCATCATTAGATACACTAGTAGGAAAATGGTTAGTTGGATGACATTTGTTAGAACTATTACTATAATCATTGGGCTAATTAAGGCATAAGATTATTGGTTAGTGGAAAATAAAGACAGATAAGTTTGAACAACTTTGCAACTGCTTTGAAAAATATAATCATCTCCCTCGCATGTTGGATGTAACTCGCCATTTCCTTGTAACTGGTTGCAAACTGGACCAACATCACAATCATAGAAAAAAAAAAAAATGAATGTTAGTATAAAAAATACATGAAAATAGTCAGGATACAAGGGGTGAACATATATATCAAGTAGAGGAATTTGACTCACCAAATAACTCAAGCACTCACAAAAACTTAAGAGGAGATATTGTTCCATAAAGAAAATGATTAGCATCATATAATTCACAAGAAAAACTAGGATCTTATTATTTTCAAAAGCATTTGATGGGTATGCATCCTTCGGCGAATGATAATATTGAAAAGGATCAGCTTCACAGCTCCATGGATCCATGAAAGGCATACACTCCAAACATGAGTTTGATACAAGATATTTGCATGAAGGTGATTGAACAGAAAAAAAAAAATGGATCCGATAAGAAACTTAATATTGAAAGTTAGAAAATCTATATCTGAAATAATAAAGATCTTCGAAGAAGGAATTTGCATTGAGTGAAACCATGCAAAGAAAATAATTTTGCAAGAAAATCTATATCTGACCTAGTTTGACTACCTCATCAAGATTTCAAGAACCTATCATAACCATCAATGGATGTTTAGTGCCTCGATTTCCTGAAAATTCCTAGAACTTTTAAGGGTTATAGAATGTCATTTCACATATTGGTTCATATCGTGCATGGTGTGTGGGAAACCACTACCAATAATTTCAATAATATCACTATGTCTACATCACTTATTTGGTTGGATTTTATAACTTTAACAAAAAAATTACCCAAGTGATGAGACTCTTTTGATTGCAAACTAAAGATGTATAAATTGGAGAAACTTCAAGAAAAATCTAAACTAAAGAATTTTCCATTTGAAAAACGGGAGTTTGTAGGTAATGGGAAGGATGATTGATGACCTAATTTCCCTTTTCTTCATGATTGATAACCTCACTAACTTGTGTTAATCCAAAATAATTCTCACTTGATGATTAACTTGAAGAGCATGGAGTATCTTCATTACAAGTTAATGTATCACAAATAGTAGGGAACAAGGGATAGTGAATTCAGGAGGAAGTTTCTGTAAGAATATCTTCTTTAACTAAATCAAATTCTAGATCTAGATATTTTTGATAAATCAAAGTATAAGTAGATGTACCTAGGAAATCATCACCATGTATATCAATAGAATCATGATCATCATAATGATACTTTCCTGAGGCTTTCTCCTAGTTAAGATTTTGGACTTCGTTTGATTGACTATCAAGATGAACAAGTTCCAAATCAACCAAGAGTGAAGGAACGTCATATTGACATGGAGGATTTTAAAAAAGGTAAGAAATATTGAAATAATATTCACCTCTCTGCTCCTCCACCTATGAAATGTGACTACTTTGCATTTGATCACTATTTGGATTATCAAACTGAAAATATGGGGAACTAGAAACATATTTTTCAATTCGATCAAGGGATAAGGGGTCATGAGAAAAGGCCAATAAATTATGATAGGTATCCCTTGACGAGGTTATGCTTTTAATCGAATAGGATTCAACATTTAGATTATTGGTGTTAATCTCATCTTGAAAATTCAAGGGATTAGTATTCACCTTAGGCTTCATAAACCATTCCAAGGTTTCATCCATTATATTTGGATCATGGAAATCAGATGAAGGTTGAAGGGACATATCAACAATTTGGTTTCAATATTTCCTAACTTCAACATCATCACGCGGAGGCACCCGAATTGATACTGGAAAAGGAGGAGGACAAGGAACAAATGAAATAATAGGTTCCTCCTCTTAAATTATAGGTGTCTCATGGTTTGTAAAATTTGAGAGTGCATAATCATCCATGGGTTCATATTTACAATTTTGTAAAGATATTTGAACCAAATGTTCAAACTTTTCTTTAAAGAAATCCCAATTTGTCACCTTTTCACGAAATTCATAAAAAAGGTGAAGGAATATATTAGAAAATTCCTCAATTGACCCATCGAGGTTCATTATTAGTTTATTAATCATTTTAAGAACATCTTAGTAATTATACCTATAAAAGGCTTGATGAAGCTCCTTGAGGAACTGATCAAATGAATGAATGGAAGAAAATGGTAAGGTATGACACCATCAGTTAACTCAACTTTCAAGAGTGAGGAAGAAAAGCACACAAGAAACATCTTCACAATCGGTTTCATATAATTCAAAAAACCTGAGAAAATTAGATATATGCTCAGCTATAAATGCTCCACCCTCACCATAAAATTTTAATTGAGAAAAGCTATAAATAGGTCCATCGGGGATTAAAAGTTCACCACTTAATATATTGGAAAAATACCACGAGATTATGATTTTGGGATGAACCATTCAAGGTAAGATATTCAAAAACATAATCAACGGGCACAACTTGTCTTCCACCCCTCCTTCTAGTGCCAAATTTGTTGACGGTGTTCAATTCCACCACTAGTAGGGGTTCTCCCCGATGTGAAGTCCTAGTTAGAACTAAAATTATTTGGAGTAGGAGCCCCATTTGGAGTTATCGGTTAGGATACCATATCTTAAGGTTTTCCTTGGATACAATTAATAACATAAGGTGTTACACACAAAACATTTGAAATCATCATGAAAGTTGACAATTTGAAACACAAATTACAATTTGTAAAAGGAGAACTTCATGAGAGAGGAGACAAGATTGAGTCTATAGAAGGGAATTAATAGAACTATCCCAAGACAAGCGCATGATAGTAAGAAAATATTTTTTATTTATCTAGCGAAGTAGTTTGCATAGAAACAATGATCATTAAAGCAAATAAAACATACATTTAACAAGATAAGCACCAAATCCATTGAAATATATTAATTTCTTTAGTACATATGAACATAAAATATATCGCAAACATTGAAACATTAGTCTTAAAATATTCACAATACTTTCATGAAAGTGTGTTGGATCAATGAGATTTTTATTATTAAGTGAAATATCCCAGTACATAGTTACAATAGTGAGACACTATCTCTAGTAGAGTAACATTAAGTCACTTCTTTCTTCTCCAAGGAATGATCTTCTCTCCTATGCTAAACTAGAGAAGCCAAATTTATCTCTCCAAAGTCTAAGCCTCAAAAATCCTTTTATCTAGTTATCAGGTTGCTTATATAACAAGAGGAATAACCTTTCATCTCCCCTTATGACTCTTGAGTTATCCTCGTTACTCTTGGACTCCTAAATGAAATTTGAACTTCTATTGACTATTGGATCCACATGTAATTTTTCATATTCCACATGTGACTATTGGACTCCCACAGATTTAAATTTTATCATTTTCCTTTTGATAATACACAATTACATTCCACATCATGTGGCAAGGCACATTGATACATATGATATTGTGATGACACTTGTACAAACCATGACTTGACATTGATGACGTGGAACTTCATGATGATGTGGAAATTCAAAATTTCTCTCCTTGCTTCTATTTCTTGCATTATTGATAATAGATATGATTAATACTTTATCTTCACCCTCTAAAGGGTCTTGGATCAACATTGGGAACTTCTGAGTCATCGTGAAATGTCTTAATTCTATCATGGTCTATGATATCTTCATGTCTTCATGATGGTTCTTATTTGTACTTCTTCTCTGAAAGTGGCTCTTTTCTTCTTCTCCTTAGCATATTTCTTGATCATCACCTAGTCATGCCAAGATGGTACATGTGAAAATGAAGTTCACCCATATAAATGAAATATCAGTCTTGAAATAATCTATTCTACTCCTAATTTTCTCATGAAATAAGCTACTTGTGATGGGCATGTGTAAGGACCGAGGAGGAAGAGCTTGTTGAGGATTATGTAGTTGAGCTCAGCATTGGTTGTGGGAGGAAACCACTACTCACTAGGAATGTGTGATGCACTATGAGGAGGAGATATTCAAGGTCTAGCACAGTGAGCAAGTGAAAGAGACAGTTTCATGAGCTTGTCAATTGAAATTTAACATTATAGAGGGATGAAGGGAGAGGAAGAAAGTGAAAACATATTTGAATTTCATAGTGACTATAGGAAGGCCTCACTGTGCATTTGAACTATGACAAATGCTAGGGATGCATGACAAGACTTAGTGACTATGAAATGAAGGAGTCTAGTGGACAAGGTTTGATGGCTTTCTGACTAAAATTATGACACACATTGTCATTTAGAGTCAATCTTAAGGAAGAGTTTAGTTTTCTTTAAAACTGGTCTAGGAAAGGCTCCAATATCCACTAAAAATATAACATTTTCTAGGGAGACAATAAGAAAAAGGCATGGTGTAGTGAGGGGTTTTAATCAACAAAGGAGGTAGAACTAGCAACTGGAACTCCAACATGCACAATTCTTGTGGGAAAACTTCTATGCTAGGATAGTTGAGGGTTGCAGTGTCTCAAACAGGGAATGTTTTTCCATTATAAATGTGTAATGCACTTAGGGAAGCTCACTGGAAGAGGAGATTGCACAATTGTCTGAGGAAAGCAACAGAAGTCAAGTCAATTTTCCCAAGGGGTGTTTACTACACTCTGAAGGAAGGAGGGCCTTTGCATTACACAATTTTATTTTTCCAAGGGATGAAGAAGGTCCTTTCTATTAGCTAAAAGTCCTCCATATACAATGTAAGGCAGAAGTTCTCAAAATTTAGTGTAGTTATTCAGTACAATCAAGAAGGGTTTGGTGACCATGCTTTAAGGGTTCTTAATGTGTAATTATAGGAGATGACCTTGAGAAATACTTAGTGCACAAGTCTTGGAGGGAGAGGTATTCATCAATGAGGTTCATTAATAGGTAGTGCTGATCATCTGGTGAAGGATTGATGCTTTCATAACTTGCACTGAGTAGGAGGACCAAGAAGAGATCCATAATTCTTAAGTGTGAGACCAATAGATTAAGAGAGAGAGATAAAAGCATTTGAACAAGACTCAAACACATATCACACACACGAATTCCATCAATATAATCTAGGAGAATGAACAATACTCATGAACAACAATCACACCTTGAAACGATAACAAAGAACCACTTATTTCTAAGTGTGACAATTAAAATGTAGCATTACAACACTTTTAATACAAGTTGTGACCCAATGATATCTAAAACCCACAAAAATAATTCCTCTCGTCAAATTTCCAATACATCCCAGGGTCGAAATTAGATTGAGAGCTCAATCACCAAATATTATTCATTGAATTGCATACATAACGAGGGCTAATCACATGCCTTTAAATATATTTCTCATTGACCTTATGGGTTGCCCCAATAGTTGAGTTGACTTAACATTTGTAGAGAAGGCCACATTTAAAATTCAAAAATAGTTAGAGGAAAAACCCCATTGATGAGGTCATCTACCTTTAGGAATTAGAAATTGATTTTTATTTTAAGTCAAAGAACCCCTTATGGCTTTATAATTCAAAAATAATTTTAGAGACCCTCCATAAAATATTTTAGTCATGGGATTTTGATGTAAAATCTATCTTTGTGATTGGTACAAAATTTTAGTTATAAATGGGGTGTCACATCATCTCCCCTACGAGTGTTTTTCCCACAAGATGGTTCCTTCATCTTTAAACAAGAATAACTACTAACCGTGAAGATTTTCACGGAATGCCACATACCACTGGAATCATCTAAATGAGTAGAATCCAATGGTGATGATATCCAAGTCAAATTCATTGATCTACATCGTGCACAATGCAGGGTATTACCATCACAAGGGAATCCAAACCCTAAGGCTAGGATTTCATCAATGCATCATCTCATCTATGAAAAACAACATACAAAGGACATCAGTTCTTTGAAATCTATGAAAATGTACTAAACGGTTATTTCATCTAAATTGTTTTATTTTATTTCTTTGTAAATTGTAATATTTAGTTATCTAGAGAAACAACTTATACATGTATAGGAAATTTACATATTTATGGCTATAAGATATAGTCCACGATACTTAGTAGGACCTAAAATTGGACCTTCCTTCTCTTTTTGTGACATAATTACTTAGAACCTAGGAGTATTTCCCTGTTAAAAAAAAGGGTGTTTAACCTATCCACCAACTTTTGGGATAACTAACTTGGGTTCACCTTCTAGTTTTAAATTATATATATATACGATTTTAAAATTTCCCTTGAGCCACATTATCTCTTACTACATTGATCATGATAACCATAAAACCCTAATTGATATTTTCATTAAGAGAAATAATTTATTACCCTTCTATAACAAGAAAATCTAACTGTATAGGAACACACTTCCAAATTTCTCTGATAACCATCTACCATGTTCACACTGTAGTCTTTAGGTTCATTGATACATCCTAACCTGTTACAAGTTAGAACTATACCATTCTATGGCTTAATAAAAGGATGTAATTTACACCATAATTACACAGATTCCTACTCTTTACCTCTTCTACTCCTTTTGTCAAAATAATTCAATAATAAATTGAGTATAAGAATATAATCATATAGTCTCCACCTAGAAATTTATAAATATCTATCATGGTCCTCCCAACTGTAAGATGGTTCCCTCAACCAGATACCCCCAAAATCTACTCCCTTTTGCAGAGAAATAGTCTCATAGCTTTTTCTTTTCAAAAATATTTTCTACTGAATCCTTAAAGCAACATCCTTCTTTGTTTCTTAGGTTACAACTAGTATTTGTCTCCCACTTCTTACAATCAAGAATCATTGTCTTTCTCTCCCACATGATTCCTAAATAGAGCCAGCTTCATGGTGTTTATCTCTAGCCATGGGATTTCCTCTCCCTCTAGTCTATCTTTCTTATTCTTCTGAATAATGCCAAAATGGAGAATTTTTTCTTATTTTGTTTCTTCCCTCTTATTGGGAATAAATAATTCCAATTGTTTACATGACAATAAGGAGGTAATTTCCACCCGAAAACCCTTAACACATTCTCAAAAGTGTTAACAACACACATAAATTTTTCTTTTATGTACAACAAAATGTGAATATTTATATAAAAAAATATGAGTATTTACGTTAACAACCTTTCCTAGACATTTTAACTTTTCATTCCTTGTAAATGAAATAAAATTCATGAGTAATTAACAAGGGGTATTACAAAACCATAACTAGTACAACCAATATTGTGAATTATACATATAGAAAAAAAATAAATTAAGCACCGTTAGCACCAAAGGAAGGAACAGGGAGAAGAGAGAATGGACAAACAACAAGAATTTCTTGCAATGAATGTTGGATATAGTGAGTAGCCAAAATGACAAGAAATTATTTCAAGGAATTTTGGATGGAGCGACCACAACCATAACAACAACAACATCAATAAGTTCCTAATATTTTTTCACAATCAGAAAAATAGCAACATCAGTAAGTTCCCAAGATCTTTCCATGCAATTTCATATTTAACATACTTTCCTTATACTTTTCCATGAAAATTCATAATTAACATAATTTTTCAACATAAATAATTAGAATGCATTTTTTAAACTTACCATTTCACTAATGTTGCAAAAATTCATTAATCATAGAAACAATTTGATATTTCATAAGAGAAGAAGTTATAACAATGCAAGTTTAAATGACCCTTACCATTGTTTTTTAGTTTCCTACTCGTTTGTGCCTTTATCTCAATTTGCATATGTTTATATCAAAGTTCTAATGTTCTAAATGAAAGTGCATATATTTCTACTCACAATTCTAATGTCTTTTGAATGAACGAATTTTATGTACAATAAGGTAAGAGGTGGTTTAGCAACAAAAGGGTTTGACATCTAAACATGTCTCATGAAGAGAAACCTTCCCCTTTCAGAACATGTGGCATGAAGGGAATTGTCTTTTTAATATAACTAATTTTGTATTCTTGAATTTTAAAACTTTGGATTTGCAATACAACTAAATATGTATTCGAGAAAATGAAACTTTGGATATTCATTAACTAAAAGCTAAGAAACTCATGATTTTCAAGATGGAGATTTGAAATAAGGAACCTGTAATATTCAAGATGAAATTTGAAGTAATATGCATTGGAAAATGATGCCAAATCGGGCATCGTTTCTCTATCATAAGCGTGAAATCCTTCGTATTCTCGATCAACCTTGACCTTCTCTCTTTCATGGGTATTTGATCTCATTTCAACACATAATTTTTCCCAAATACCCACAACACAACACTTCAAGTTCTTTATAAATCCTAAACAAAATATAAAAAAGCGCAATCAAACCATCAAACCCAAAATGTTTTATGGCCCCTTAATCACTTGAGATTAAATAAAAAAACCATGCGACTATGGATTGAGATCAAGGGATAAAGTTAAAAGGAATTATGAATTTCACCCCTCTCCAATGACACTTCCCTGCTATAAAAAAGTTAATGATTAAACTTTGAAATTATTTTTTTCATCTAGGGTATGGATTGATTAGGATGTACCATGATTTACTGCACCCTGAATGCTACCAGGCCTAGATTACTTGTCGACCTAGAATTTTCCATGAACTAGATATATTTCCAACCTATAACTATACCAATCCACTATTGAAGACTTGGGGGATCCAAGTGATCTTGATGTATTACCTTCCCTGCAACCCTGATGCCACTCCAATCTATATTCTACTAAGATATAACTACCTTACTCCTTTGCAGAATTGGATATACTCCATACGCAAGATATCTACTACACTCGTGATGATTCAACATACTTGAATTTCAACTTGTCAACACAAATAAATGTTATGAGACTAGATGTGTTCACGGATCGAGTGATCCACTCATCCGGTGTTCTGGAATTTCATTTTAATTCACATCGAGCTTCAGTTAATATATACTCAAAAATATGAATGTTATTTCCTTGAGTTGGATGTGAGTATTACACATTGCGATATGTTTAAGTCCTAGGGTTGCACTTTTGGTTTGACCCAGATAGCCAAATTTAAAATACAAATTATTCGAATACAAAATACATGGTCTTGGTTGTAACGTTGGGTGGGGGGGACCTTAATTATCTCAACAAAACTAATGGAAATTTCATCTGCAATAGATGGGAACTTTAAATGGGTTTTTCTTCACAAAGTATTTATGTTATACATCCCTGGCTTTGTTGAAGGTAAAAATTTTACTTGCAAAACTATATTTCCCATATATCATAGGATTTATCTGCAAGTTTGTCTTGCAATTACTCTTATGTTGACTTCAAGAGGTTGAGATAGAGGAGCACTTCATATTTTTTTTCCCCATTATTATGAGATTTGAGGGCAGTTTCATTGTCTATTAAATGGCTCTCCTTTTGTCGAGAAATAAGTAATTTCTTCTCCTTTTACTATGTTTAAGCACGCTCAACACAATAATAAGGAGGCGAAGCAAGCTCAACCAAATGGAGAAGAATTTTCAGTGGCACATCCCACCCAAGGAAACCCCATGAAGATGTAGGAAGTTTTGGTGGGATATTTCTTAGTTCTCTTAAACTATTGATTCGTGACCTGGGCTCATTCACATATTGGACTCATCTTGTTATAGGCTTTCCATGCATACATCTTTATGCTTATGAAGATTTATTGTTTTCTCTTATATCCTTCTACCATGACCTCATTAATTAAATCCCTAATGGAGCATAAACACATCAATTGAACATAGTTATTAGAAATAAATAAGGAGAAAAATCACACAAAATTTTATATTAACAAAATATTTGTAAATTATGGATTGATTTACAAAATTTGTTGTATTTTCTCTACCCTGGCCCTCTCCACTCTTCCTCTCGGATCTCACTTAGTCCCTTAGTCTCTCTTGGCTATCTCCTCTTCTCCTTTCTATATTCTATCTATTTAAATTCATTTTAAAATATCAATTATGTACAACAATAATCGTCTATTGATATCCACTAAAGGTGGATCTAATCTTCTATACAAGGAAAATATCAAATCTAATCTTAAACTATCTAACTCCTCAACTAATCTCTCAAAATAGTGCATTACATGCCGATGATGAAATACTTGTTCATTTCCTAAATAAACCTATATTTAGAGTAGAAAATAAAATCGTTATATTAATAACATAAATTTGAATTAAATTAAATTAAGGAAGCCCACTCCCTTTAGTAAAGGTGGAAAACTTCCTAGATCCTGTTAACCTGAAGAAATTCTCCTACATCAGACTCCAAAGGTGAAAAAGAAATCATGGTCGCCTGGTCATGAGTCTTTTGATTTCTTTTAATAGTTGTATTTTCCATCCTATTGTCTAAAATTTTTCAATCGCATGTGTATTTAATGCAATTATCTTCCTCCTAGATCCAAAAAACTATTTTTTTGTTTCCCATTTGCTTCTTGTAGATGTTGATTTTGTTTTTGTTGTTTTTCTCAACGTTCAACATTTCCATACTTTATTTTTCAATACTCCAATTGTCCTCTTGATGTACTCTCCTATAGTCAACTGATTTATGTTGTTTTTTATGCTCATCACTTCATTATGCCTCTTTTTAAAAATGTCTCTGTCAACATACTTAATTCACCAACTTATCCTTTTGCTGACATATGTCATTAGAATTTCTTAATTGCAACTTTGCTTCAAAATTTAAAAATTTTATGGCCTCACTTTCCATTTCATAAGCTCTCATCATCCATTCTTCATCGACATGAATCTCTCCAATTATGTTTAAGGCACTTTTTTGTCTCCTCCATGGATTATTTATAAAATAGTGGCTCTCATATCACAAACTCTCATTTTTTCCTGCATCTGCACTTGAAATAAACTTATTACAACAAATATTAAATCTCCAAGAATTACCATAAATCATAAGAATGATCAGTTCCTTGTCTTCACTATTATCTACAAAAATGTAGTATGTTGTCCCTCTATGTTCATTTATCTGTCTTTGAACCTTTAATTCTTATTTTACAACCTACCAGTGGCATTTACTACTATGTTCCTCACCATTATTACTTTTAGCAATCTCTACTTCCTCCTCAATCCTCACATTGACCAACTATTCTTCTAACATCCTACACTTATTATGTTGTTGTAATGCATTCCATGTGTTGGAATCTTCTTGTACATTTTATCATCATCTTGCTCTGAATGAAATAAAATTTCAATCCCAGGTTCTCTCAGCAACCTCTACATCAATTTTCTTGTCCCACAAAATTTAATTCACACTATATCAAAATGTTGTTCTTCGTCTCCTTCATCTTGTTGAGGTTGTTTTCATAAGCCAATTTTCCCCTATTCATTGCAAAAAAAAATTCTTGCAATTATTCTATTATAGGTATCTGATATCCACTCGTATTTCCTTTATAAGAAAAAAATTCCTTTTTGTTTCTTGTAACAAAATTATGATGATGTTATTCATCTATTGTTATGCCAATTTTTAGTGATTATCCTGGATTCATACATAAATCATTAGATTTAAAAACACAAGGCTTTCCAACCTCCTTTACTATCTTTGTTATCATATTTTGATGGTGATGTAAATATTTCAAGTCATCCATAATATTCTCATGACTTATTGCATCAAAATCCTCATGATCACCCACAAGGAATGATCCTTCGCTGGTTTAAAATAGTGAACTTCCTCCACCTCATACTCAACTACTTTGAGTTCCTCTTACTTCAACCAAAAACTCAACATGTGCCTCAACTTCTTCCTCAATTATTTTGAAAACAATTTATTAACAAGCCATGTAACACGCTTCTTCATTCTCCATTGACATCTCAAGTATTTTACTCTTTCTTATAGCAACACCATCATTATACTAAGTTGTTCATTCATCTCAACCATGTCTCTGTCAAATTCTCCTTGACTCATATTTTTCATCTTTATGCCATTTTATTTGGAATTATCCTTCATTGTTTTATGGCTACACTTAAAAATCTTTTTCATGACTACCGTTAATCATCTTCATTCTTAGTTATGAAATTTCCTCCTCCAATTTTGAGTTGTACTAAGCCTTTTCAATATCAAGTTTATTCCACCCTAATACAAGTACCTCACCAATTTTCTCTCCCTAAACTTGGGATTGTGTTAACACTGGTTTTCCTTATTTTAAATATTCTGAGCTCCTTTTCTCTTCTAGGATTCTACACCCTTCTCATTTTCAAGAGCTTCACATGTGCTTTTCTTTGGACAACTCTACCCACATTTGGAACTATGGAGTTTTCTTAAAAAAAATTATCCAACCTCAGCAAGAAGTGTTATTTTCTTTGTTATGAAATCTATGCTGCAACAATTACCATAATTTTCCTTCTTTCTCTTTGTTTCTACCTGTAATAAAAAATTACTTCTTCAAACTATAAATTGTAAATCATAAATACCATTATTTATCTGTAAAATATCATTAGATTTATAATTCAAGATCTTTTATGATTTTGTTTCTTCCCATTCCTGCAAGATGATTTTTGCTATCAGTATTCTCTAAGCTCCCTCTAAGTTTTTAATATCAATTATCCCCAAATTTTATCCTTGATTGGAATTTTCTTATCCCTTTTACCATATTCTATGTGTTTTGTCTCCTTACTCAACCTTCATAACTCCTTTATTTTCACCTATCAACACATACGAGTTCACATTTAATATTAAAATAAATAAATCTATTACCTTTGTGTTTCCTTCAATTTTTATATGCTTACATATTTCCCTTCAACTCTTTAGAAATTCCACTAATGTTTTCTAAAAACATGACCTCCTACATTAATCCCCTTCCATTACTTCCAACACTTTTTATTACTAAGAATTTTAACTTTGCTATGCTCTGATACCAAAAATTGATGCCAACTCGGGAATCATTTCTCCCTCATAAGCATGGTGGACTTATTATGCTTGATTTACCTCGACCCACTCTCTTTCATGGGTATTTGATCCTATTTCAATGCACATTGTTTCCCAAATATCGACAACACAAATATTTTAGCACTTTCTAAATCCCAAAGAAAATACAATGGCAATAAAACCCATGCTCAAACCCTAAATATTTTATGGGCTCTTAAGCACTTGCTATTTACTCATCAAACCATGTAACCAATGCTTTGGATCAAGAGATAAAGTGGAAAGGATCTATGACTTTCTCTCTTGTCCAAAAACTCTTCCCCATTCTAAAACCAGCCTAGATCCATCTAACTCTGGATCTATCATGCACCAAGAGGGATCAAATATCTTGAGGTGCAAACCTATTTTTTGAGTGCAAAACTTGAGGAAAGGTTTGCAGCTCAAGAGATTTGATATCAACGTCACATTTTTCAGATTATTAAATTTTTTGTATATTTTTGAGATGTACATCATACTTTGAAATTTTGAAGATTAGAAATACAAATTATAACAAATAACCTATCATATCATTGAAATGTGATATGAAGAATATATTGAAAAATACATAATTTATTTAGTATTTAACCTTAACCTAACTTCTTCTTCTTTTCTCTTAGAAACACCGGCACATTTTTCCCTCTTTTCATATCGATCATATGGAAATGGTGGTTGAAATCGAAGACCATCCAAAGATTTAACTCGAGATATTACAGTAAAAGTGAGACCTTGTCGCTCTGTCCTTCCAATATCAATAGTTGCCTTTTCTAGTGTCAATCCCTGGGACTTATGAATTGTTAATCCCCAAGCAAGTCGCATTGGAATTTGTCTATTATTGCCTCTTTCAATAGGTATAATAGGAACAGTATGATGGAATAATTCATCCCACACAACTCCAACATATTTATCAAATGTTACTAAAACATATGTAGGAGGATTAGGAGGTGATGTTCCAGGATTATACACAATATCTTCAACTACTCCAAGAGCACCATTGACAAGTCCTGCATTAGTCCATAAATTTGAAGTTAGCATAACCCTAGCTCCAACAGCAAGAAGGACCTCATTATCCAAATTTTCCTCATCTGCTTCCAATTTGTTGTTGTTATTTGATCTTGTAGCAACACTACGTGCAACAGGGTGATTTAGGGATACCAAGCAACGCTTATTGTGATTGTACACATCATCATTTGTTGCAAACAAATGTGTAGCCTTATTAAATGACTCTTTTGTTGAAGCATCCAATTTGGAATCTGTATGTGTCATTAGTACTTTCCAATCTTCTATTGCTGGAATCGCATCTCTAACGTTCATTAATAAATGATGAAAGAATCTTTGATCATTGCTCTGTCCATCTTGCCTGTATATTGTATCAAGAGTTACAACAGTTGTGAATAAATTCCATAATTCTTTTGCATGACCTTGACATGCATATGCAGGTCTATCCATAACAGGAGGTAGTTGTCCCAAATCACCAACCAATATAATTGATATACCTCCAAACAGGACTTCTTTATTATGAGGAAAATCTTGGCGAAGTCGAGAATCAATATGTGTCAACAAATTTCTCCCTATAAAAATCATCTCATCAATAAGAATGTACTTAACATGTTTCATCTCCTCTTGTAAGGTAAGAAAATGTGACCCTTGTAAATCAATGAAGTTCCTTACTGGTATATAAAGAGCAAAGTGTATTGTTGATGCATATATGTTGAATGCTGCAACACCGGTAGGGGCCAAAAGAAGCAATGGGCTCTTATGAGGAAGAGATTAAGTTTCAAGTCTTTGTTTTATTGCACCAATCAAGTAAGACTTTCCAGTACCTGCTGTCCCTTCGATAATCATAAGCAACTGTTCTTCCTTTTCATCTCCTTTGTAATGATCAAGAACTACATTAAATGCTATTTTTTTCTTTTCTCCTAAACTTTCAAATGAATATTTTTTTGATGATTCAGTAGTAACAATTGCATTCACTTTTTTCTTATCAAATATGAAGTTCACTGCACGTCTTGATGTCTCTTCATCAACAAAGTTAGATCTCCAATTCGTCATAACATCACGATCCCTAAATCCAATCATGTCAAATTCGCTCGCATGTATAAACTTATTCTTATACAAACCTGAAATAATCTCCCACTCATGTTGCTTAGAATCATTTTGTACATGTAAATCATCTTGATCCTCATCTAGACATTGAGCTGGATCCTTTGAAGGTATTGGATTATGATCAATATGCCAAGGATTATAGGAAAAAATTTCCCAATTTTGTATGATGTCATCATCTCTAGAACCAATATCTGTATGAAAATTACGAAACGGCTTGTACGATACTAATTCAGACCAACAAAACTCAACAAAACTATTATTTTCACGAGGGGGAACTGAATGAAACTTAGGAAATACTCGTACAATGGCTGCATTAACTCGTGGTAACCATTTCTCATCATGGCGACATTTGTCATATGACCAAGATCTAGAAGCTTCTATCAACGAAAGGTGCTCCATACTCATGGGTCTCTTCCTATATGCATCAATAAGAGAATTATCATTATGGTCATTATTTTCATCAACTTTTACTTGTTTGAAAACATTTATCCCAACATTCAAAGCAATGAATGTACGACTACATTCATTAAGAGGAAGCTCCAAAAGCATATGACATGTTTCTTGTGCTCCTATATCCCTATCAACGATAGACTCACACAGCAATGTTCTATATGCACGTGCTGCTGGTTCATTTGGATTTTGAATAGAAGAAATACGCATCAACGTATCATGGAAGCTTTCTGACCCTTTTTCTGCTTTTGATGCATATTTTTCTATGTAGTTAATCACAACATGCCTAGAAAGAACAGGTTTCCAATCCATATTTTCACGCCACATCATCAATGTTTCACGATTATGTGTATTTAATCGATCATCATTTCATCTAGGTTCATATATTTTTTCTCCACCCTCATCAACATAAAGTCTTGACATTTTGCATAGCTCCCATGGTGCCTTATATCTACACACCAATTTTCCACCCTTCTTTCTAAGGCATGACTTCTCATTGCAAGTGATGTGGCGCTCAACACAATTGAGAAGTTGTTCATAGTCCATCATAGGATCAGATTGAAATATTTGTTCAGTGTTCTTTAAGCAAGGATGATCATCATCGTTTCGTTGAATAGGGATCTTTATTTGATATTCATTGCGTGGATTGAATGCATGGACAGATCTATCAAAGTATTCTTTTGCAAATCTAACTTGATTCGGGTCATTCCAATTCAATTTGTCCATATTGGGAGCATCTTTTAGCCAAAGAAACCCATGGACATGTGGAGATCCACGATGTTGCCATTCATAATGACACCAAAAATCTGTAGCATGATGAAATTTTGAAAAAATCTCATCTCGAAACAATGTATGTCTTAAATGCACATAACTTGCTACAATGTGAGGATTATCAATGACATTCTGGCGTCTCCATTTTCTTGCTTCCTTTGGATCTATAGGAGAGGTACCTGGCATCAATATATGCAAATCAGGCCATTACATATCTGCCACACTTAGTGTGAAGAATATTGTAAGAGATCCAATTTGTTGTACTAAGTCACATAATTTGCCACGACATTTGCTCCAATATGCACGTGTACCTCTTAGAACATGTCCAAATCTCATCAATCTATCTGCAATTTTAGAATTAGGAATATTTTGTGAATTCTCTCGTAACTCATCAACTATTGTAGGTATTTCTATCATATTTTTTTTAACAAATACTGCATAAGACGATTGAGCACGATGTCTCATGATGATATTGAGTAAAAAGTATCTAAATCGAGGATGTCTCCCAAACCTATTATCACGAAATCTGAGGAGATGTTTTTCATACTCATGAAGATGCACGTTTCTTAGTTGTGCTTGTAACCAATCGACTTCTCCTCTAGGGAATAATGTTGGAAATTCCATATCAAATAACCCTTCAGTATTGTACTCATTTATTGGAGATGAACCAATTCTAGGCCAGTTAATGAAATTTGTAGTTTCACCATCTAGTTGGTTTTCTTCTCTATTAGGATTATCTGCCCATGCACGAATAAGTTCGATTTCCCTAGGTGCATTTGGAGGCCTTACAACAAAATAAGTTGTATCATAATCGTCTAAAGCATCTTCACGACCTGGTGCACTTTCTAACAATGTAATGTCTATGTCATTGTCCATATCTGGTAGTATAACAGAATTAATCATATGTGACACATTTGTTGTTTTTTCCGGTAACTCGTCCACAACATGCATATCAATTTCTACACCTTTATAATATGGATCATTTTGAATCTTATAAAGTAATGCATCGAGTACCTTTTTCCTTCTAACAGTGAAATCATAGCTTGATCCTTGCTGACTTTATTTTCACACCACCATCATTAAATCCAAGTCTTTAATATGTCGAGGCAATTTATTGGCAACATATTTAACATCTTGAGGAAAACTGATTGTGTGTCCTCTTTATTTGTATTGGCCACCTATTGAATGCATTACCTGCAAAATTGGACTTGCTCTTGCTATCAACATTTCCTCAACTTGTGTAAGACTTCCAAGGATCAAAGGCTACAACCCCAGATTCATATGATTTTGTGATGAAAATCTATGTCTATTACCCTCTTTTTTACATCTTGTACACATTGGACCTGTCTTTGTAGTCACCACTTGAATGCTAGGATATGACTCCTCACACACATGGCACATTTGAGGATGAGCTAATTTATCAATTCTTTTAGGAAATATTTTATGTGCATTAACTTCATCTTCCACTGGTACATTGGAAATCATTTCACATTCATCGTCACATTGTTCCATTGGTTGATGATTTTGTAGATTCATACCTATAGGAGAATGAACCTCAATTGTTGGCCCTAGATCACTACGACCTTCGATTTGTCTTTTTCTATGTGATCTTACATATTGTTGTCTTTGTTTTCTTCTATGTTCTTCTTTTTCGTCCTCATCCATTTCTTCAAATTTCATTCTTTTTCTTTGACCTTTATTTATTCGTTCTGCTTCCCTTTCATCCTCATTTTGCCTTTCTCGTTGCCACCTTTTTCTTTCATGTTCCTTCTTTCGTTGTTCTTCCCTTTGATCATCAGTCATATTTTGTCTTCGCAATCTTCGCTGCTCATTTTTTTCTTCCCTCTTCTGCTCTCTTTCGATTTCAATTACTTGTTTCATAATATTTGATCCTTGTCTTTTAACTCTTTCTCTCTTTACACTTCTCATTTCTTCAATATTGTTATTATTAGTTTCCCCATTATTAGTACCCACGATATTATAATCCTGTACAAAAAAACCAAAAACATCAATTAACCATATATATATAATACCTAACTACAAAATATCAAATATCTAACTACAAAATATTTAATACACTTTCTATATCTATAAGGCAATTGCAGTACACCTACAATATTGTAAATTTGCAATTAAAACCATGATGGTTTGTGGTGATTCGCAAAGAGGTAGAATATATATTGAATTATTTCAGAATAAATTTGCATTCAACCATTTTTAAAAGAAAAAATTTAAAATTAAACCATAAAAAAGTTAGAAATAAATTAATATTAAGCAGAAGAGAAACTGAAAGCTTACATCTAAATAATTTCAGAGAATCTAAACCCACCAATCAAACTTCAAGGCAATCCTAAACCGGTGTCTCATGCAATATATATTAATTATATATATTGAATTATTTCAGAATAAATTTGCATTCAACCATTTTTAAAAGAAAAAATTGAATCCTAAAATGGTAAAACGGTAATCCTAATCACTTGGAAAAGGGCAAGTAAAACTACAATTATCATAAACTGGAAATATCGTAATCTAGGAACCAACCAACCACTCTGCGGTAAGAATGTGAATTCAACCATGAAGTGTAAGCTATTACATGAGTGTAAAATACTTAAAATATACATGTGAGTCACAGGGTATGCGAGATATTAGAGATATATAAGTGCCACAAAGATATGCGAGACAAAGTCATTGATTATTAGCAAAAATGAGCCCATAACTTGTATATCAAGTTATTGAACATTGTGTGAGTTACCACAGGTGTGATAGAACCATCACAAAATTGTCAATGAGTCACAAAGATATAGCACGATCCTAAATATAAACTGCAAGTCTTTGTGTATATATAATGTATGCCATTCACTGTGTTTGTGATGCCACTTTCAGACCATAGCATAATGTATGGAAGACAATGTAATAGTATACGAACCATATGTGATGGCACTGTGTTTAATTTAATGTAATAACATTGTGCAGGTCAATACAAACTGTTACGTGCCACAAACCATTGTTGGAATAATGTGATGCAGAGAAATATAGATTCCATGCCATCATGCAGAATATGCGATTCCAAATCACTATAGAGTACGCAATTCAATGCCACTGTTCATAGCAGAGCGAGATCATACAAAATTATGTAATTAGCCATATGAACTATCATTATTTAATAATGATAGTTCATATGGCTAATTACAAAATTTTGTATGATGTCACCGTGTGCCGAATTTTAGATCACTTCATAGATTAAGCGAGCCATATAACGAATCATTTTATGCTTAAAGCGAGAGCCATATCATAGTGCGAGGGAGGGAATTTCATCATTGTGCGAGGTCTTTGTATTGATCTGTCCCATACTGTAATTATCCATAGATCTGAGCCATATATATGAAATTGCAGATCTGAGCCATGTTAGTACATGATACCACCGTGATGTAAAGTAATGCCACAAGAATGCAATGTCATGAGCCTTAGTTGTAAGTCTTCGAGCCACACAGAAACCAATATATGCAAGCTTCTATTGAGCAATTGAGAAATAGAACTGAAATTATTGTAAAGCATCTTTCTCCAAATCACTTGACACAAAGTAAAGAGAATTAAGCCAAATGCCTACATTTTATTTGAAATTGCTTTCTCACAATATTCGAGCAAGCTTCTGAATATTACATGTTCAAAATCCAAAAATTAAACGGTTTAATTTATCTACAACTAAAAATAGGACCATAGGCAGGGATTTTGACTTGTTTAAGTATTTTGACATTACCTAAGAGAACTCGAGCTCGGGAGCTTCCAGTTTGAACTGTGCCACAGAACCAAATACGACTCACCTCTATGCTCGATCAGAGCTGAGTTGTTTTAATTTTTTTTTGTTTATTTATATGATCATTAAAAATTATTTGTTAAGACGACACTTATTTTTTATTTTTATTTTAATTTAAAATTTCATCCAACATTGAGGACGTGACCCACCTGACATCGAGGTCATACTGGGCTGTAGATGCGCCTCTCAGCGCAATAAAAAATAATAGCATTTAAACCTTAAAATCAACACACAATGTTCTTACCTAGTCTATTCATCCAAGGTCTATATTGATCTGGATGTACCATGCTCTACTACACCTTCGATTTTTTCAAGCTTGGATTACTTTTCAATCTAGAAATTTTCATGGACCATGTATATTTCTAGCCTCCAAATATACCCATTTGTTATTCAATGACCTGGGGGATCCAAGTGATCTAGATGTATTATCTTACCCACAATCCAAATGCCACTCCAATCCATGTGATGCTAAGATCCAAATACCTTGCTCCATTATGGAATTATATGTACTCCACACATCAGATTTCTACTTCACTCGTGATTATTTAATCCACCAAGATTTCCGCTTGTAAACTCATATTTATGTTATGGATATCGTATGTGTTCATATACTTGGTGATCTAACCCTCTGGGGACCCAACCCTTAATGCTACTTCCCACCTCTTCAACTATCAGATACTATATGAGCCAGGTGTGTTGACCTTGAGCCAAATGTGAGTCATACACCTTGTGATCCACTTAATTCTTAGGTTTGCACTTGTGGTTTGGCAAGGGTAGTAGAATTTACAAATACAAAATAATGGATCTTGTCTTGATGATGGGTCTTGCTTTAGACCCGAAACATAGACTGAAAAATGAGAACTGTGGAGATTCCTAGCTCAGATTCTGGAAATACAAAATATTTGAATGAAAAACACATGGTCCTGGCTAGAAACTTGTCTAGGTGGAACCCTATCTATGATAACCACATCAATGAAAACAGATGACAGTTTTCACTAAAATAAATAAGAACTTTAAATGGGTTTCTATTAATGAACTCATTATGTTATACATCCTCAACTATGTCGAAGGTAAAACTATAACTTGCAACACTTGTTTTCAGTATCATAGGATTAGCTTGCAAGCTTGATCTTGCAAATATTTGGGATATTTCTTGGTTCTCTATATATATTTATACATTTTACCTCCTCATTTCATTTTCATATCAGATTCAACTCATCTCACTACAAGTTTTCCATGCATACATTTTCATGCTTGCAAAGATTGATTACATTCACTTGCAATATTATACAACAACCTCACCAATTCAATCCCTCATGGAGAATAATCACATCAATTGAACACAAAGATATACACAAATAAGGAGGATAATCACAAAAAAAATTATATTAACACATGATCTATAAAATATGGTTGTATTTACATAGTTTATGGGCTTTTCTCCACCTTGTCTCTCTCAACTCTTCCTCTTACATATCTCTTGGACCCTCAACCTCTCTTGATTATGTCTTCTTCTCTTTATCTTCTATCTCTCTAGTTTCATTTATAAATATCAATTATTTACAAGGGAAATATAAAATCTAATCTTAAAATGTAATCTAATGCCAGAACATGGAGAATGAATGGAATTATCCTTTTAATACAACTAATTATGTATTCACGAATTTTAATACTTTGGATTTTCAATACAACTAAATATATATTCAGGAAAATGAAAATTTATATATTCATCATCTAAAAGCTAATAAACTTACAATATTCAAGATGGAAATTTAAAATAAGTAACTTGCAATATTTAAGATGAAATTTGAAATATATATGCATTGGAAAATAATGCCAATTGGTGCATCCTTTCTATATCATAAGTATGGAAGCCTTATGTTTCTCGATCAACCTTGAAATTCTCTCACTCATGGGTCTTTGATCTCATTTCAACAAAAAATGTTTCCCGAATACCCATATTGTAACACTTTGAGTGCTTTCTAACTCCCAGATAAAATACAACAATGTGCAATCACGAGCTCAAAACCTGAATGTTTTATTGTCCCTTAATCACTCGAGCTTAACGTAATAAACTATTTGAATAGGGTGTGGGATCAGTGGATAAAGAGAAAAAAAATTATGCCTTTCACCCCTTTCCAATGAAACTTCCCTATTATAAAAAAATTAATGTTTAAACTTTGAAATCATTCAGGACATTTGCAGTCTCGATGGATTTGAATGTACCATGCTTCATTGCACCCCCAATGCTACTAGGCCTAGATTACTTGTTGACCTATAATTTTCCATGGATAATATATATTTCCAACCTGTAACTCTACCCATCCACTATCGATGATCTGGGGAATCAAAGTGATCTTGATGTTTTCCCTGTAACCCGGATGCCACTCCAATCTGAATGCTACTAAGATTTAACATAATTATATATACTACATACATTATATGTGTATTGCACTTGTGATGATTTAACTTACTTGAATGTCTACTTTTCAACCCAAATAAATTTTATGGGCCTATATGTGTTCACGGATCCAGTGATTCACCCATCCAGGGATCTCACCTTTCATGCGACTTCACATCAAGCATCAATTAACAGATACTGCAAAAGAAAAATGTGATTTATTTGAGCTATATGTGGGTATTCATCTTGCAATCCGCTTAATTTTTAGGGTTTCACTTTTGGTTTGGCCTGTAAATTCAAATTTTCAAATACAAATTATTCGACTACAAAACACATGTTCCTAATTGGAACCTTAGGTGGGTGGAATCTTGACTCTGACGATTAGTTAAAAAAACTAATTGGAATTTCATCTACAATATATGAGAAATTTTAATGGGTTTCTCTTCACAATTTCCTTATGTTATACATCCTCGTCTCTATTGAAGGTAAAAATTTCACTTGCAACAAAAAGTTACCGATATCATAGGATTGATTTGCAAGCTTTATCTTGAAACTATTCGTGTGCCAACTTCAAGAGGTTAATATAGAGAAGAAATTCATATTTTGATGTCCCATTATTATAAGATTTGAGGGTGCTTCCATTTTCTATCCAGAGGATCTCCTTTCGTGAACCAAGCATTACATTCCTCTCCTTTTACTATGGTTGAGCACATTCGACACAGTAGTAGAGGAGGAGAAGCATGCTTAACCAAATGGAGAGAAATTTTGTGTTGCACATCCCACCCATGGAAGCCCTTTGAAGATGTAGGAAGTGTTGGTAGGTTATTTCTTAGTAATATGAAACTATTGATTCATGAAATCCTCGGTTCATTCACATATCAAACTCGTCTTGTTACATGCTTTCCATCCATACCTTTATGTTCTTACAAATATTTATTTATTTCTCTTATATCCTTCCACCATGGCCTCACTAATTCAATCCTTCATGGAGCATAAACACAAAATTGAACACATATATGAGGATAATCACACACAATTTTATATTATCACAAGCTTTATAAAAATATGGATTTATTTACAGAGTTTACAGGATTTTCTCTACCCTATCCCTCTCCACTCTTCCTTTCAAATCTCTCTTGGCCCCTTAGCCACTCTTATCTACCTCCTCTTATCCTTTATATATTTTATATCTCTACATTAATTTACAATGATCAATTATGTACAACAATAATGGTCTATTGATATCCACTAAATCTAGATCTAATATTCTATATAAGGAAAATATCAAATCTAATCCTGAAACCTCTAACTCCTCAACTAATCTCTCTAAATAATGCATTACATGTGGATGAGGAAATACTTGTTCATTTCCTATATAAACCTATATTTCGAATAGAAAATCGAATCCTATCTTAATAACGTAAATTTTACTTAAATTAAATTAAGGGAAACCACTCCCTTTAGTAAAGGTGGAAATACCTTCTAGGTCTCGTTAACTTGAATAAGTGCTCCTGCATCAGACTACCAAGGTGAAAAAAAAATCATAGCTTCCTGGTCAAGAGTCTTTTGATTTCTTTTGATAGTTGTATTTCCCATATTATTGTCTAATATTTTTCAATTGGAAGTGCATCTAATGCAATATCTTTTCCTCCTATATCCCAAATTCTATTATGTTGTTTCTCACTTGGCTCTTGTAGCTGTTGATTTATTGTTGTTGTTCTCAACCCTCCATGTTTCCATAATTTATTTTGTAATTCTCCACTTTCCCTATTGATGCACTCTCTTATATTCAAGTGATTCATGTTGTTTTTTTTCTCATCACTTCATTATGCCTATTTTTAGTGACATTTCCATCAACATACTTAATTCACCAAATTCAATTTCCAACTTATCCCTTTGTTGTCATATCTCATTAGCATTGCTTAACTTCAAAATTTCTTCAAATTTTATAAATTATATGGCTTCACTTGCCATTTCATAAGCTACCATTATCCATTCTTTATCAACCTAAATCTCTCCAATGATTTTTAAGGAACTTTGTTTACTCCTCCATGTCTTATTTATAAAATAGCGGCTTTCATCTCCCAAACTCTCATTTTTCCTACATATGCACATGAAATAATTTTATTATAGCAAATATTAAATCTCTAAGAATTACCATCCCTCATAAGAATGATCAGGTCCTTACCTTCACTATTGTCTACAAAAATGTAGTATGTTGTCCCTCTATGTGCATTTATCTCTCTTTGAAACTCATACTCTTTACAACCTACTAGTTGAATTGAAAACTATATTCCTTTACATTCTTCTTTTCTGAAATCTTTATGGCCTTCTCAATCCTCAGATTGACCAACCATTCTTCTGACATCCTACACTTATAAGGTTTTCGTCTTGCATTCCACGTGTTGGAATATTCTTGTACATTTTATCATCATCTTTCTCTTAATAAAATAAAATTTCATTCTCAGATTCTCTTACCAACCTCGCATAAATTTGATTTCCCTGCCAAATTTCATTAGCACTATATCAAAATGTCATTAATCATCTCATTTGTGCTTGTTTTGGTTGTTTTCATAAACCTATTTTACCATGTTCATTACAACAACAAATTCTTGTAATTGGTTGCTTATAGCTATATGATATCCACTATGATTGACTTTATAAGAAGATTCTACCTTTCTATTTCTTGTAACAGAATTATGATTATGTTCTTCATCTACTCTTATGACAATTTTTAATTATTATCTTTTATTCATACACAAATCATTAGTTTAAAAAACATAAGGCTCTCTAGCCTCCTTTACTATATTTGTTATCATATTTTCATGTTCATATAAATATTTCAAGTCACCCATAATACTCTCTTGAATCCTTTCATCATCATCCTCATCATAATCCCCAAGGAATGATCCTTCATCTACTTGAAAATAGTGAAATTAATGTACCTCATACTCAACTACTTTGAGTTCCTTTTCCTTCAACCAAACACTCATCATGTTCCTCAACTCCTTCCTCGACTTTTTTTGCAAACAATTTATTAACAAGACATGTAACATGCTTCTTCAATCTGCATTGGAATCTTAGGTATTTTACAGTTTCTTGTAGTAGCACCATCATTATACTAAGTTTTTCCTTCACCTCAACCATTTCTCTATCAATTTCCTCTTGACTCTTGTTTTTCATCCTTATGCCATTTTATTTGGAATTATCCTTCATTATTTTATGGCTTACACTTAAACCTTTTTCATGACCATCATCAATCATCTTAATCCTTCTTTATGAACTTTCATTGTCCACTTTTGGGTTGCAATAAGACTCTTCAATAGAAAGCCTGTTTCACCCTCATACAAGTACCTCACCAATTTTTTCTTCATAAAATTGGGCATGTGATAACATTGGTTTTCTTTATTTTAAACCTTTTAAGCACCTCTTATATTCTAGGGTTATACACTCTACTCACTTTCAAGAGCTTCGCTATGCCTTTCTTTGGAAAACTCTACCCACATTTTCAACTATGGAGTTATCTTAACAACTTCTATCCAGACTTAGCTAGAAGTTGTTCTTTTCTATGTTATGAAATCTTTGTTGAAACAATTACCACAATTTTCCTTCTTTCTCTCAATTGCTACCAGTAATCAACAAATAATTCTTCAAAGTATCAATAGTAAATCATAAATACCATTATTTACTTGTAAAATATCATTAGATTTACACTTCAATATTTTTTATGAGTTTTTTTCTTCACAGTGTTGCAAGATGAATTTTGAATCAGTCTCATTTAAGCTTCCTCCAAGTTGTTATTAAGAATTATCCCTAGCTTTTTTCCTTGGTTGGAATTGTCTTATCCCTTGTACCATATTCTATGTGTTTTGTGTCCTTACTCAACCTTCATAGCTCATTTTTTTTTCATGTGTCAACACATACTCACATTTATTATTAAACAAAATAAATCTCATTTGTGGAAATTTTAGCCTAAAAGTTCCCATGAAATTTTTGCATACATAATATGTAAACCAAATAAAATATTTAAAATTGAAAAAAAAGTACATGTAATTGTTTTGGAGGGAAAATTTAAAAAAATATATTTTTTTAAATGTATTTTTAGTTTATCTCCTTATAGGTTTATTCAAATTCCAAGTGTAGACACTCGTTGGATGCGGAATTAAATTCTATCCAACGAGTACCCATTATGAATACTTGTGAGAAGACCCACATGGATAAAAAAATGAAGATACATTAAAATATCATGTTCAACATGTTTCTTTTAATGTATCTTCAATTTTTATCAATGTGGGTCTTCTCAAAAGTATGCATAATGGGTACTCATTGGATGAAAAATTTAATTCTACATCTAACGAGTATTTACACTTGGAATTTGAGTAATTTTATAAGGAGATAAGCCAAAAATACATTGAAAAAATGTAGTTTTCTTCTTTTCCCTCCAAAATTCATAACTCGTATTTTATTGTTTTCCTATTATTTTATTATTGTTCCTTAGGATGACACTTTTAGGATGAAATTCACTTTAATATGATTTGCTTTGTGCTTCCTTTAATCCTTATATACTTGCATATCTCCCTTACACTCTTTAGAAATTCCACTGATGTTTTTTACAACTCGAATCTCCTACACTAATCCCCTTCAAGTGCTTCCAATAGTTCTCTATAAGAAGTAGGAATTTAAACTTCTCTCTGCTCTGATACCAAAAATTGATGTCAACTAGGGAAGCCATTCACCCTCATAAGCATGGGACCTTATTATTCTTAATAGACTTTGGTGTACTATATTTCATGGGTCTTTGATCTTGTTTTAATGCATAGTGTTTCCCAAATACCCAGAGCACAATGCTTTGAGAACTTTCTAACTCCTAAAGAAAATGCAACAAAGGGAAATCTGACACTCAAACTCTAAATATTTCAAGGGATCTTAAGTAGTTTTTCTTAACCAAACAAACCATGTGACCAAATCTTGGCATCAAGGATAAAGAGGAAAGGAAATAATCCTTTTTCCCCTATCCAACAGCACTTCCCCATTATAAATAAAAAATAATAGAATTTAAGCCTTAGAATCAACAGACAATGCACTTACCTAGTCTGGTCATCTGAGGTCTGTATTGATCCAGATGTAGCATGCTTTGTTGCACCCTTAATTTTTTCCAGCTCAAATTACTTGTCAATCTAGAGATTTTCGTGGCCTAATTATATTTCCAACCTCCAATTCTACCCATCCATTTTTTGGTGACCCGAGGAATCCAAGTGATCTGGATGTATTATCTACCCCACAACCCAAATGCCACTCTAATCCAAATGATGCTAAAATAAAACTATCTTAATCCTTTGCAGAATCCAATGTAATCCAAATGTTGGATGTTTACTTCACTCGTGATGATTTAATCCACCAATATTTCTACTTTCCAACATAAATATATTTTATGGAGATCAGATGTGTTCATAGATCTAGTGGTTTTTCCATCTGGGAATCTGACCCTTTATGCTACTTCACACCTCTTCAATTATTGGATACTCTATAAGCCAGATGTTCTTACTTGGAGTTGGATGTGAGTCTTACACCTTGTGATGCAATTAATTATTAGGGTTGCACTTATGGTCTGTCATAGATATCCAATTTTCCAAATACAAAGGATTCAACTCCAAAACACATGGTCCTGGATAGAAACTTCTGT
Organism: Pinus albicaulis; assembly: GCA_034641835.2. NCBI lineage: Eukaryota > Viridiplantae > Streptophyta > Pinopsida > Pinales > Pinaceae > Pinus > Pinus albicaulis. The sequence goes on from CM076581.1 coordinate 1,173,553,408, forward strand.
GGGTGGAACCCTGACACTAATGACCAATTGAAATTTGCTATATTTGACATAAAAATGATGTTCTTGCAATGTTTGCATAAGCATTTTGTAAATTTTTTTTTATTTTATTCCATATTCTTCGAATAAACAAGAATATCGTCAATAAAAATATAGACAAACTTGTATAAATATGGATGAAAGTTATTATCATCAGACACATAAATGTGGGTCGGGGGGAGGGGATTTTTAAGCCCAAATGGTAGTACGACAAAATCATAATGACCATAACGGTTTTGGAAAGATTTTTTTCATATATCTTCATCCTTGATTCAAATCTGATGGTATCTCAAATGAAGGTCAATTTTTCAAAACATAGTGGCTCCCCTCACCTTAGCAAACAGTTCATCTATCCTGAGTAAGGAATACTTATTTTTTACAGCCAAATTATTTAATTGATGTTAGTAAATGTATAGTGGCAAGGTCCCATATTTTTTCTTTACAAAGAGTGATCGGGCTCACCAAGGTTATACACTTGGGCAAATATAATTTTTATCCAACAGAGCTTGAAGCTACGTTTTCAATTTTATCAACTATGGGACACTCATGCAGTAAGGATATTTAGAAACTAGAGTAGCTACAAAAATTAATTCTATAGTAAAATAAATGTCTCATATTGGGGGTAATCCAGGGATCTCCTCCAAAAAAACATCTGGAAATTCTTGTACTATAGGTATATTTTCCAGTGCTGTAGTTTTGTATTTTGAATTAGTGTTTCCCACTTAAATGGCATATATTTGGCACCCCTTCCTATACATTTCCCCAATTGAGAGGTAGTAATGGATCTCAACTTCATTGGTCTTCGAATTCCCTGGATCTCTTGTCAAGTTCCTTCATTTTCCAGATAACTAATGGTTTTACCGCTACTGTTAACAAGAGACCAATGACTTTCAAGCCAGTCCATTTCAATTAAAAAGCCATACGATCCTAGGGGAGATATATTTAAGTTTGTTTTGATAGTATATTCCACAATCATAATAGGGAAGTTTTCAATTTTATTTGTTACTCTCCTTTTAGCTCTTGTAGCTAACTGTACCATCCATGGGCTTTTAGATTTAACAACTTGTAAATGACATGTTTCAAATATTTTTGGGTTTATATATCTTAGACTAGCTAAAATATCAATTAAGATGGACACAACATGATTAAAAACATTACCTTCAAATTCCACCATCGTTGGTTGGTATTTTGATTTATGATCTTCTAGGGTGGCATTGATCTTAAGCAGACTCCTTTCCACTTCTCCTACCATGGATTCTCAAAGTAATTATGAAATTTTCTCATGTATTTTTCGATAAATACAATTTTTGATGTAATGAGCTGCTCTGCATCCCCAAAATTGTAATGGGGGTCTAGAATATAGGTTTGATTTAGATTTGGTTACAGCCTCTGTATTTTTGGATTCTCCCACATCATAGTTTTCTGAAGAAAAAAAAAACTTGAACTTTTTTGTTGCTGATTTATGGGTACATTCTTGTGAATGCCAAATTTTCCACTTTTACTATTGTTTTCCAACTGCTATCCTTTCTTGTTTGAACACCTTTTTGAATTATCTCCTTTCTGCATCATCTGCTGGTAACAAATTTGAGCTTTCCTAATCACATCATCCATGGTCTTAGGGTAATCGAACTCTATTCTTTCCTTCATAAATGCAGGTAGGTTACTCATAAAATGATGTACTTTAGAATTTTCCTCTTGGATATATGGAAAATATCTCAAAAAAGACGTAAAATTAAGTTTCCCCAATTTTAAGTCATGAAACTATTTATATTTTTCGTCACAAATCGTTCGGTGAGATACTTAATTTTGAAATTTTTTTGAAATTAATACCAAGACACATGCTGCTCCTTTATCCCTTTTTTACTTCCTCCCACCATAAGGTGGCTTTCCATTGAAGCTGATAGATAACCAATCTGGTCTTATGGTTGTTTTCATATTCATATACTTGAAAGTATTTATTCATGTCGATGATCCATGCTTCAACAACTTCCTCTCCTTCACCATCGAAAGTCTGGGGTTTTATTTTTCTAAATCCCCCCTGCACTTCCAATTTATGCTTCTTCACTCTCCTTTGATTTGAGACATAACCTGATTCCTCTTCATTATTAACTTTTTTTCCATCGATCCTTTAAGTGTGATGCCCCTCTAGAGTGGTCTCAGCTCTGTGTTGATATTCTTCATCATCTCTCATTATGTGTTTAGGACTAGGTCTAGTGGTTCGATGGTTTTGTTTATCTGAAATACTCTTCAAGATATTTTCATGCTCACACATTAGTCTTTAATTGTCTACTTAGAGTCAAATAATTTTGGCCTGCAACTATTGAAAAATTTCAAGTAGCATACACATTTGGTTTTGTCCTTCTTCACCCAACTGCACCCACTTCTGGATTAGATTCAAGGTTTGGTGTAGAAATTGCTTCCATTGTTGGTCTTGGAGGAAACTGATTTCTTGATCCTCTCTGCATCACAACTTGTTCACTATATCATTATGTGCACATCAACAAATTACCATCACTATGGCTACCCAATCAGGTCACAGTGTTGAAACCGTGCTCTGGTACCACTTGTCACACATCCACATATTGTATACTACTATGATAACAAAAATATGACCAAGATGATAAAATACAAAAATAAAACTAACCAATAAAACCTATCTGCATACTATAATAAATGACACCATACCATTTACATTCGATTAGATATTTTATAATTAATATTTAACATATAATAACAAACTTATTTGTAAGGTTTACTATTTGATTTGAAAACCAACATAGGTGACTGTACCTCTAAGCATTGAATGCACATCTCCACTCTGATTTACATTTTTTTTCTGTCTTCCACCTTTATACCATGATTGGGTCTACATCCAGATTATTCACCAGATTTACATTGGCATTAATATTTGATTACTAGCGGGTGTGGTGTTGGTCCTGGCCTTTGTCCATCTGGAAGCATATTTGGATCTCCTTGGATTCGAGCCGCATGGGAAAATGGGAAAGAGTTGTAGGGTCTTTTCATACCGATGTGATGCTCTGTTCATTTCCCTCTCTCCTAGCATATCTTCAATTCCTTTGATTCTTCTAGGATCTGGTGTTGTTACTCCAAGTTCTGGTGTTGTAGCGCTCGAATAGAACGTGATCATACATAGTGTAGAAATTATATGCACTAAGCATGCATATGTCCTAGATCCACCTGATCTCACACTATTTAACTTTATGCAAGATACTAAATCTATTCCACTTGTTAATATTTTGCGGAAAATTTAATTGCACACACATGTAAAGCATAAATAAAAACAATCGCACATAACACAGTTTTTAACCAGGAAAGCCTGAAGCTGAAAACCCCAAATATATATTATGTATCATGGAATCATATGAAAATCCTCATACAAAGCTTATCAAGCTCTCAGTACAGTACAATCGTCATACACTAATCAGGAACAATCTTGCAAATCCATGCACCGATCTTGCCCTCCTGCTAGCCTGCCTCCACTACGCAATCCCTGCTGAAGAATAGCTCTAAATGAATTTGAATTACGCTTGCCTTGACTGTGCAATCCTCATTGGCAACTCCAATGTGTGTGTGATGCAATCAATGCATCACTATAGTCACAACATATGTTCTATCTTTCCCTTTCACCTATCTCTCCACTGGGTCTCCACTGAAACTGCCATGCACTGTAGTTAACTGCTGTATTGTTCATTTGATTAATGAGTTATTATTTGTGAATTAATTAACTAATTAATTCACTCTACTCTCACTAGTGTATCAATCAATTAGACTAGATACAACTAGCTCAACTGAGTCTAACTGAGTTAAACTGAATACAGCTCCATAACTACTTCTTCCAACTGTGTCATAACTCTGACACTTGAGTTCTAACTGAGTCCTCCATGCATTAGCTCCAGTAAACTCTTGGGAATTGTGTAATTCCCTCGGTCCACTGATGTGCCACATCTGTGCATTAAACTAAAGTGCTCCAAGAGAATAAGTTGTTGTTCAGTGTCTGATTATTATTAAGAGCTAATAGTAATAATCAACATGCATCTATTTTTAGATCAGCGATCTATAAATAGACTTCGCCCAATATTCTAAAACTAGAATTTCATCTATTTTTCCAACTTGATCAACCATCCACAAATAGCATCCTGAAACTTCTAAAATATGATCACCATGTCTAAAAATAGACTTGCGCCAAAAATAGCCTATGGGCCCACTTAGTGAAGGTGACTCTTTTCACTAAGCTCATTGTCTTGTTGAATCTCAACACTCCCTCTCAACAAGATATGGATTATCCTTCACCTTGATCCTGCCTCTATGATCTTCGAATTTTCTCCTGGTGAGTGCCTTCGTCAGAATATCTGCATCCTGATCCTCTGTAGGAATGTATTGAAGCAACATGATCTTCCGTTGCAATCAATATATGATATGATGATACCAGATATCAATATGCTTAGATATATCATGAAACACAAGATTAACCGAGAGTTTAATGCAACTTTGATTATCACAATGTATCACTGTGGGATCTAAATGTGAACTGAACAAACCAACCAGAATCTTCCTCATCCAGATAGCCTCACGTGCAGCTTGACTTGCTACCATGTATTCTACTTCCACTGAACTGAGTGCCATAGATCTTTGTTTCCTGCTGTACCAAGAAACTGTCATAGATCCGATACTGAAAAATCCCTCCTGATGTGCTCTTTTTTTCTGTTGGGCTTCCTTCCCAATCTGCATCCGTGAAGCCATGCAACTTCACCTCATCTATCTATCTGTACCATAAACCATACTCAGATGTGCCCCTGAGATATCTCATGACATGCTTGCCTGCCTTCCAAAAGAGCTTGGTAGGCTTAACCATCACTTGTGAAATTTGGTTCACCGCATAACATATGTCCGGTCTTGTATTGACTAAATACATGACCGAACCCACCAACTGTCGATAAACAGTGGCATCCACTACCTCTACCGATGTAGCATCCTCTTTCTTCCAAATTCCTGGAAGAGGAGTGTCGATAGGATTGCAACCTTGCATGTGAAACTTCTCCAGTATCTCCCAGCCATACTTGCCTTAAGACACAATCAATTCACCTTCCCGCTGCCATATTTCCAATCCAAGGAAATAATGAAGGAGGCCCAAATCCTTCATCTCAAACTCATTTTCAAGATCTTCCTTGCATGAGTGTATCAACTGCTCATCACCTGTTAGTATTAAATCATCAACATAAAGTACAATGATTAGAAACTTACCCTCCACCACAATCTGGTACAGGTTTTCATCCACCTCACTCTTGGTGAAGCCAAGTCTAGTGAAATAGTTGTCGATCTGAGTGTTCCAAGCATGGGGTGCTTGTTTCAGCCCATGCAACGCTCTTTTGAGCCTGCACACATGCAATTCGCTGTTGAAGATCTCAAATCCTTCAGGCTTCTTAATGTACACCTCTTCCTCAATGATCCCATTAAGGAACACCGTCTTCACATCCATCTGATGAATGTGCCAACCCATCTGCACTGAGAGAGCAAGGATGGTTCGTATGGAAGAATACTGTGCGATAGGTGCAAAGGTTTCTTCATAGTCAATCCCCTCGATCTATAAGAAGCCCCGAGCAACAAATCTTGCCTTATACTTCTTGACGCTCCCATCAGCAGCTTACATTACCTTGTAGATCCATCTTGATCCTACAACTAATTTTCCTACTGGCCTTGGAACAATCTCCCAAGAACTTTTTTTGACAATGGAGTCATACTCCTCCACCATGGCATCTACCCATGTGGGCTCCTGCACTACTTCTTCGAAAGAAGATGGCTCTATCATGATACACTTGCTCATAAGAGCCATTTATCCAGTAAATTGGTCAAGTGACTGTCTCTATCTGCGCTATGATGTAGGGACTCCTACATTCTGTGCTGCATCAAGATTTAGTCTCTCAACTTCAGTGGTACACTTTCTGCCTTGTCTGAGGTTTGGTTCTGCATGAGTGGACTCCTCCACTCCATGAATCTCCTCCTATGGTTGATCCACATCTAGAGGCTCATCTTTGGGAACAAGAATTTCCTCCTCCACATGCAAGGGTAGCTCCCTCTCAAGCGACAACTTCATGGATTTCACCTCATTGAATTTTATATCCCTGCAATTGGCTCCAACTTCTTCCTGGCATCCTTTGTCACATGATTGTAAACAGGTGAGCCAAAAATCTTCAAATGAGAAATATCAAACTTCTTACCAGTAAAATCTTCTTTAGCGTACTCATGCCAAGTACTCTATCAGGACAACAATTTTTCACATAAAGCATAGTGTTGCATGCTTTTGCCCACAAGTGCATTGGTAGGCCCTGGTCATGCAGCCTCGCTCGTGCAGCACCCACAATCGTTAGGTTCTTCCTCTCCATGACCCCATTCTATTGTGGGTTATGAGGCAGTATGAGATCTCTTCGAATTCCTTCTTTGCTATAGAAGTCTTTGAATTCGCCCGAGATCTATTCACCACCATTATCGCTCCATAGGGCTTTCACTTGCTTCCCCGACTCCTTCTCCACCAATGCCTTGAACTCACAGAACTTTGAGAACGTTTCACTCTTCTTCTACATGAAGAAGATCCAGCATCTATGAGAATAGTCATCAACAAATATAACATAATACCTGTGTTTTTTTGTTGAAGAAACCGAGAAAGGTCCACACACGTCTGTGTGAATTCTCTCCAGGATCACCAAAGCATGGTTCTCCTTCTCATGAAAGGTGGTCTTCACAAACTTACCCATAGTACATGCTTTGCACTGATCTGATTGTGCAAGAGTGCCATTAGGAAGTCCAATAGAAATCTGCTGCAAAATATTCAAAGCGCCATGGTGAAGATGGCCCAATCTCCTGTGCTATAATTCGCCCTCATCCCGACTCACCACTTCTTCTGCTTTGCCCACCATTGTAGCATAGGCATCTACCTCTAGCTTGTATAGATTCTTAATTCGAACCCCTATCTTCTTGGTTTTACCCATTGTTTTATGTCGAAGGAAGGATTTTCCCTCACTGAAAACAACATCATAACCTATGTCTTCCAGCATTGCGACTGAGACCAAGTTCTTCTTCAGACCTGGAACATGCATAAAATTCTTCAAAAAGAATGGATTACTGGACTCCCTCTCAAAGGTAATGGTCCCAATTCCAGTCGCACTGTACCGACCATCGTCTCCCATCTCTATATGCATCTAGAGGTCCTTCTCCTCCAAGTCACTAAACAACTCTTTGTCTCCCGTCATATGGAAAGATGCACCACTATCAAGATACGACATCGATCCCATGCAGCTTGAAACCAGGCAAGAGGTCAAGGAGAATTCAAGCTCAAATTTTGAGGCTAAGGCCTCTCCAGCTGTAGATCCATCAACCTTCTTGTTCTTCTTCTTCTGTGGACAGTTAGTGGCGAAATGTACATGTTCGTGACAGTGAAAACACTTCACTTTGGACAAATCCTGCTTCTTGCCTTTAGAATCAGATTTTGAAGGATGTTTATTACCCTTCCCTTTCCTTACTTTGGCAACCAAAGCACAATTCTCTTCATATTCATTCTTCGATGAAGATCCATCCCTGTTACCTCGCCTTATCTTTTCCTACACAAGATTCAACCAAAGTCGCTCCCATCCAGGCAATTTCTCCCGTCCATTAACAGAGTCTTCGTAGCTATGCTAACTCTTCAAAAGCCCAAGGAGAGCTAATCTCACCAAGTCTTCATCATCAACAGTAACCCCCACACTTCCCAGTTCATCCTTACAGTGGAAAAACTTTGTGAGGTATTTTCGAATATTGTCGCCTTTTTCCATTTTTATTTTTCTGAGCTTGTCTTTAAGTGCCAACTTCCTCTAGTCACTTATGCTTTGGAACAAGTTTGTCAAAGCCTTCCACATTAAGAATGGAGTGGCTTTCTCGTGAAGGCTGGACATAATATGTTCCTTCACACCTTCCAACAAAAATATCCTCATCTTTGTTGTCTTCTTTTGCCATGAATCAAGTAATGCAGCATCGCTAGATCCCGGCTTAGGAACATCGCTATCAATGAACTCCTTCAGTCCATTATCCTCCAGCACTGCCTCCATCCTGTCCTTCCAGGCTATGTAATTCGATCTCCCATCAAGGGAATACTCCAATCACAACCCATTGAAAGCCATTTCAATGTATACTCAACTTCTGCACTAAGAATCTTCTGTAGCAAATTCGAATTTTCCACTAGCACAAACTCACTTTACAATTGCAATTTTCAATCAACAATGCTCTGATACCATGTCGAAATTATATGCACTAAGCATTCATATGTCCTAGATCCACCTGATCTCACACTATTTAACTTTATGCAAGATACTGAATCTATTCCATTTTTTAATCTTTTGCGGAAAATTTAATTGCACACACATGTAAAGCATAAATAAAAACAATCGCACATAACACAGTTTTTAACCGGGAAATCCTGAAGCTGAAAACCCCAAATATGTATTATGTATCATGGAATCATATGGAAATCCTCATACAAAGCTTATCAAGCTCTCAGTACAGTACAATCATCATACACTAATCAGGAACAATCTTGCAAATCCATGCACCAATCTTGCCCTCCTGCTAGCCTACGTTCACTGTGAAATCCCTGCTAAGAATAGCTCTGAATGAATTAAAATTATGCTTTCCTTGACTATGAAATCCTCATTGGAAACTCCAATGTGTGTGTGATGCAATCAATGCATCACTATAGTCACAACAGATAGTCTATATTTCCCTTTCACCTATCTCTCCACTGGGTCTCCACTAGAACTGCCATGCATTGTAGTTAACTACTATATTGTTAAATTGATTAATGAGTTATTATTTGTGAATTAATTAACTAATTAATTCACTCCACTCTCACTAGTGTATCAATCCGTTACACTAGATACAACTAGCTCAACTAAGTCTAACTGAGTTAAACTGAATACAGCTCCATAACTACTTCTTCCAAATGTGTCATAACTCTGCCACTTGAGTTATAACTGAGTCCTCCATGCATTAGCTACAGTAAACCCTTGGGAATTGCGTAATTCCCTCAGTCCACTAATGTGCCACATCTATGCACTGAACTGAAGTGCTCCAAGAGAATAATTTGTTGTTTAGTGTCTAATTATTATTCAGAGCTAATAATAATTGACATGCATCTATTTTTAGATCAGCGATCTATAAATAGACTTCGCCCAATATTCAAAAAATATAATTTCATATATTTTTCCAACTTGATCAACCATCCACAAATAGCATCCTGCAACTTCTGAAATATGATCACCATGTCTAAAAATAGACATAGTCTAAAAATAGACTTGCGCCAAAAATATCCTGTGGGCCCACTTAGTGAAGGAAAATCTTTTCACTAAGCTCATCATCTTGTTGAATCTCAACACATAGGTCAATTTATCAATATAAAATTTATTAGAGGCTTGGATGTGGTCTTCCTTCCAATCTAGTCCTTCAGTTAAGTTATCTGAAGGCATGTTTCTATGTATTTTAAATTACAGGTTTGGCTGGTGATGGATGGACCTCACAGTGGAGTATGGAGGTTCATCGAACAAGCCCTTCCCTTTAGGGATTTGAACCCTCATAGAACATTGTTCAAGTTTTCTGTAGTTTGGTCTACCATTACAGCCTTGTTCCATTCCATGCCTCTTGTAAAATTACAAATATTTTATTTATAGTTTAGTTGCACCCCTATCATGGCTTCTGGCTAGTCGTTTTACTTTTAATTGTTTTCCTTTCAGTAATTTTACTTTTAATTTGAATTTTGAGGTTTGGCCTTTGTGGAGGCTTCGCTTTGAGTTCCAGTAAATGTTCGTTTGTAGATGCCGACCATCTCGTCTAAGGAACAATTCCTCATTGAGGTTGTCATTACTAAGTGAAACCTAGGTTAAAATTCTTTTGGCACTATGGTTTGTATATTTATTCCCTTTGAGGATCATTTGGTTCCCCATTTTGGTTTGTTTACTTGGATTTTTCGAGGGTTTCTGGGTTGCTATGTTAATTTTAGTACCTAGATTCTCCAATTTTTTTTCTGAATCACCTTTACGATTTCACTATTATCTGAGGTCCATCCCTGGGGTTTTTAATTTTTGGTTTGAGATATGAATTCTTCCTACAAACGTTAAGTATTTTCTATTTTTGCGATGAGGTCAAGCCCTTAGATATGGTACCATTTTAAAAATACCTTTAAGTTTTGTTTACCCTGAATGGCTACATTGTCCACTGATAGGCTTATTCGAATTTTCTGATACTAATTAGAATTGTTAAGGTTATTGGAACTAATGTAAATTTAATGTATATTTCATTGTTGTTTAAATTATAGCCTGTCTTTTAATAGAAGAATGCAAAGTTACTTATTTTTGGTGTACCAGACTTAAAGGGTTTTCATTTAATTTTTACCATATGGTTCTTGATGGCAATATTTTTTGTTCTTCATAGTTGTGTTAAAGACATTGATACTTCCTTTTTATTCGTGGTTAATTTTTGTGACTGCTTATGGTTCTGGGCATACTATGCATTGTTTACTTTATATTTATTATAAGTTAAAGGGACTAGTCCAAAGTTTCCAGTAAATCTGGTTGGGCTGAGGACCTAACCCTATTCTTAAGGAAGATGTGATGCTTATTTTCTAGCATTTTTGTATGATTTTCACTGCTAAAATGTAGGTAAAATTAGAGGATTTATCTCCACCATTCCACCTTAAAGGATTATGATGATTTTGTCCGTATAAAATCATAAAGAGATATACCCGCAACAATAAAAAACTTGCATACTATAATTTTCTTAATGAACCAACACAATATACTATCCTATTATTATTCAAAAAATTATGCAACAAGAGACATAGGCATTCATCACTTATCTTGTATCCAATTATTCTAACCAATTCTATAGAAGAATTATTATGCACCACTTGTCAAAGAGATCTATCTTTACTGCATCTCACCGCCAAGCCAGTCAACCATTCGGTTAGCTTTAGACCATTCAATCACAACTGACATAGCCTCTGAAATGAAGAAATATCACTGACCATTCAACGCAGATATTCAATTCCATCCTTTTCTACAACCTTTCCTTCCTCCCCACGAGAGAAATTGTGTTTGTCTTTTCTTCCATTAAGAAGAAAGTTTTATTTCTAGTAGATAACTACCTTATCACCATTTCTAACCTTACGAATGTTTCTCCTCATAGCATAATATTTTTTTCATAATTTGTAATTAACTTGGTCCATACACTTTAATAATCATTGATTTTTAGCCATTATCTCATCCAATGTTTTTAAACAAAACTCAAAAATTAAATACATTTTTACTTGTCCTACCAGGATAGAAATTCACATAGTAAATTAATTTTACTATTCCTACCAAATCATAAATTCATACAGTAAATTATTTTTTACTTTTTCTATAGGGGGTATTACATCTTTTCTCCCTTCAGAAAAACACTGTCCTGGCATTTTCTGATCTTTCAAACAGGTTCAGGTAAAAATTTTTCATATCTTCCTCATTTTCCCAGGTGGCTTCTTCAAGGCCAAAATGTTTCCATTGTACCTTAATTTGGATTATAGCTCACTTCCACAGCATTACTTCTTTCCAGTCTAAGATACGCAGAGGTTCGATTAGGAATTCGTTGTCTGATTCTACTTGGGAACCAGATTATCATTATTAGTTGGACATCGTGCATATTCACGCAAAGAGATAAAAGAAAATAGTGTTCTAATATAGCTTATCTATCATCTACCTGCATATATTGCCAGTCAATAATATGTTTAGGGTCATAGATATTTTTAATAAGGAAACATGGAACACATTGTGAACTTGAATATTGCCAGGAAGTGCCAACTAATAAGCTATCATTCCCACTTGTGAAATAATATGAAAGGGTCCACAAAATTGTGGGGATAGTTTCACACAAATTCCCCATTGTAAGGTACTATTTTTAGTTCTAACTTGCACATGATTCTGCTTACTTTTAAGATTCCTAATGTCGAAGTAAAATTCACTTTAAAACGCAATCCATCATGCTTTTTTCATGTTTAAGTTTGGTTTCTTGAAATAATTGGTGAGACTACTGTGATCCGTCATCAACAAAAAAAAATTCCCAAGGAGGTAGTGTCGCCATACTTTCAAGGCATGCACTACGTCTGCCAATTCTAGATCGTAGGCTGAATAATTTTGTCCATGATCCTTAATTTTTCGAGACTCATAAACCACCACCTAGTTGTCCTGCATCAACATTATTCCAACTTTTTCTTTACATTCATCTGTGCAGAACACGAAATCACGCTCCGAGTCTACCACTCATAAGATTGGAGCGGTAGTGAGAAGATGTTTCAGTTGATCAAAACTATTTTGGCATTCATCTGTCCAATGAAATACTCTCCCCATTTTTTGCAAAGAGGTAATGGGGTAGGCCACTGTAGATAATCCCTCAATAAATTGGTGGTAGTATCCTGCTAGCCCCATAAAGGATCTAATATCATCCACACTTCGAGGGAGATGCCACTCCATTATAGACTTAATTTTTTTGGGATTAACCACTATCCCTTCTTCAATAATGATATGTCCTAAATATTGAATTTAGTTTTTGAAAAATTCACATCTTATTTATTTGGCGTATATATGAATTTCTTACAATGTTTGCCACACAATTCCTAAATGTTTTTTATTTTCTTTCATATTCTTCGAATAAACAAGAATATCATCAATAAAAAATAGGACAAACTTGTCTAAACATGGATGAAAGATACTATTCATCAGAAAAATAAATGTGTTGGGGGCATTTGTAATTCCAAATGGTAGTACGACAAACTCATAATGACCATAATGGGTCATAAAATAATTATTGCATATATCTTCATCCTTGATTCAGATGTGATGGTATCCAGAACACAGGTCAATTTTTGAAAACATGGTGGCTCCCATCACCTGATCGAACATGTCATATATCCTTGGTAGTGGATACTCACTTTTGACAATCAGCTCATTTAATTGATGATATTCAATGCTAAGTCGCAAGGTCCCATTTTTTTTCTTTAAAAAAAGTATTGGGGCTCCCCAAGGTGATACACTTGGATGAATATATATTTTTATCCAGCAGCTCTTGAAGCTTCATTTTCAATTCTATTAAATTCGAGACACTCATGTGGTAAGGAGCTTGAGAAACTAGAGAAGCTCCAAGAATTAATTCTGTAGTAAAATCAATGTATCATTTTGGGGGTAATATAGGGATCTCCTCCGGAAAAATAGTAAAAAATTCTTGTATAATAGGCATATTTTCTAGTGATGTAGTTTTCTCTTTTGAATTAATGTATCCCACCTGTATGGCATAGATTTGGCACCCCTTCCTAGGAAATTTCCCCAATTGAGTTGTAGCAATGGATCTCAACTTCATTGGTCTTTGAATTCCCTCATTGTCTAGATAACTAATGGTTTGAGCTCTACAGTTAACAAGAGACCAATGAATTTCCATCTATTCCATTCCAATTAAAATGCCATATGATCCTAGGGGCAAGATATTTAAGTTTGTTTTGATAGGTTGTTACACAATCATAATATGGCAGTTGTAAATTTTAGTAGTTACTCTACTTTTATCTCCCATAGCTAACTATACCAACCATGGGCTTTTAAATTTAACAACTTGTAAATGATAGGTTTCAACTATTTTTAGGATTATATAGTTTAGACTAACTCCAAGATCAATCAATATGGACACAACATGATTAAAATATTACCTTAAAATTCCACCATCATCGGTTGGTATTCGGGTTAATGATCTTCTAGGGCTGCATTGATCTTAGGCGGACTCCTTTCCACTTCTCCCATCATGGATGCTTCTTGTACTTGTGCAATTTTCTCAGGTCTTTTCCGATAAGTATATTTTTTGATGTAATGAGGTTCTTCGCATCCCCAACATTGTAATGGGGGTCTAGAAGAAAAGTCTACTTGAATGATCACATTAAAAGACTGATTATTGGTTGATTAATGCTTTATCTATTCATGTAATCAAAGCTTGTTGACAATAACAATGACTAGAAATGATGGTGACTTATGAAAATGCTAGATTATGTTTGACATTATGGCATGTAAAGTAATAATGGTCCATGGAGATTGGGGATTGTGAGATCTAAGACGGTCCACTGATATAAAAACCAAACCACAAATATATAAAGTTTTAAAATTTGTGGTAAATGATATCATCATTGATTGTAATAGATTTTAGCTAGATATGCTATATTTTAATTATATTTCATTGTAATATTTTATGACAATGGTTAAGGGATGGATTCTCTCATAAGTCATTGAGTGACGGGTAAACACTCTCATGAGCGTTTAATAATAAAATTAAACATTAGTTGTTTTTCACCATATGGGGTTTCCACATATATCAGTGTCTAATGATGTGGTTTTTTTTTTCGTGTTACTTTTATCATGTTGATTCCTAGCATGACCTGATGTTTATAATATCAATTGTGTGATTAACTATATTACATAAAATAGTTTAAATGCTACAAAAGTGGTTGGTAATGGTTATGTAACTTATTACTCCTTCACTAAATTTACTCCATGTAATGATAAAGATTCTATTTAATGGTTGGAATAGTAATTTGGATAGTTACGTATGGGTAAATTGTGTAAAAGAATTCTAACTGCATGCATTTTCATGGCAGGTTTCATGGGAGGTTACCAACCAAGAAATGGATTTAGGTTTTATTTTTATTTTTATATTACATAACAACACATTACAACATCTCTTCTATACAACAATAAAAAACACTCTTGAAAAATAAGTTATTATTAAATATTAGTTAATTTATAATAATTAAATGTTAATTAATTAATTTAATATTAATTTAATAATATTATTATAAATTATTATAAATAATTTAATATATTAATCATAATAAATTATTAATTAATTAATAATATTTTATACTCTAAAAAAATCCACACACACAAAAATATGATAAATGACTCTAAACTAATTATAACTCAGTGACAAAGTAGTAGATGATTAGTGGATCTATAAGCTAGTTATAACTCAATGAGAGATAACTGGATGGAAACGCTATTATTATATTTTAAAAAAATATAATACATATGTAGATTACTTTTAAGAATATAATACTTCGAGATAAGAGGATGGAAACACTATTACGATA
Source organism: Pinus albicaulis (assembly GCA_034641835.2). Classification (NCBI taxonomy): domain Eukaryota; kingdom Viridiplantae; phylum Streptophyta; class Pinopsida; order Pinales; family Pinaceae; genus Pinus; species Pinus albicaulis. The sequence goes on from CM076581.1 coordinate 1,173,568,637, forward strand.
TTTAAAAAAAATATAATACATATCTTGATTATTTTTAAGGATATAATACTTTGATCGGTTTAAGTTATAAGAGTAAGATTATTTACTTATTTTTCTAAGAGGTCAAAGTGGTTGTTTCTATACAGACAAAAAAATTATATTTTTTATAAGAGTAATATAATTAGGCCGATAGGCCTTTTATTTTGAATGAGGGAAATTTTTTTTAGTCGAAATTTCTTGTCTCCTATTGACACCTATGTAGAATGGATAATTAATCTAAAAATTTGATATTCCACCCTAACTTCTAGATGGCAGCGACTTTATGATTTCGGACCAACCTTGACTCAGGGAAATGGCTGCATAACAAAAATGTGGTTTCAACTCTTCCACTCAAAGGAAATGCCTGCAATTACAGCTCCCATTACTCAATTCCCCATTGTGCCTACAACTATAGCTCCCATTATTGAATTCCCCATTATGCCTGCAACTGAAGCTCCCATTATTCAATTCCCCATTATGCCTGCAACTGCGGCTCCCATTATTCAATTCCCCGTTACTCTTGGCATTACTCTTGAGGACCAACAACTGGCTTAGGACCTGCACGACCAAAAACAATTGGAAACTATGGTCAAGATGATCAGATATCCTATCCTATTAGGTCAGTTATTATATCTTTTCAGTTGTTCTTTCTGGATTTTATTTACTCTCTCCGCTTATGCTATTTTTCTGAGACTACCCAATTAAAATTTTCTACACAGAGTCACGCGGCTACAGCTGGAGACCAGGGGCTTCTTTCGAACCCATACCTACTGAAATCAAGAGCGATTTGTGCAAGAAATTGACCTCGAAGACAATGAAACAACATGTATTTTGCACTGTTGTAATGATCTTGAAACTGATTTTATTGTCGGTGTAGCTTTCATTTTTTACATCATATACTAAGCAATGGCACGTGCATCATATATTAAGCATGCTTGATGAACTTACTCAAAATTCGTAATTCTTGAATAATTATAAGGGCTGGATTGAATGTCGAGACTATCTAGGTTTACTTATCTACTAAACTCATGATTTAAACCAGATTTGGATTGATTTCTACCCCTTCTTTTACTAATTTCCACCCACAGGCTTTCACTTTTAGGGATGCTATAGGTAAGCCAAAGTACAAAAATATAGGCTCTGCATGGTACAAGAGTCATCGTCACTTCTTTTGTTTGCCCTCGCTACCCCTAAAGGAGCTTTTGAAAGCACCCTTCACTGTGCCCCCTGCATGCATTTGCATTTAATATAGGCCACATTACTCAAAAAAATTTAATACGTTCAAAACCAAAATGAACTTTCAAATTCGATACTGAATCGTCTTAATTAACTCTTGAAAACCTGTTGCAAGAAAGAACTAGTTTGTTCCTTCCCCTGTTGGGATGTACCCATGGAAGACTGCTCTCATCTCTTTCACTCTGGTTGTTATTCGGGTGCACACCATCTATAGGGCGTAGCATAGTGATACTTCCTTTACTGCTACCTACAGATAGGGATATTGGCACCATACAGATTTCTTTTATGGTTTGATCCAAAGCATAAAGAGATAGATCTAGATACTCCTTGTGTATTGTATACTACACCAAGATTTGTATGATTTATAATATAGAATGACAATATTTATGGCCAGATGTTAGAGTCTGACAGAGTATTTAGCCACCATGACAAGAGAGAGATGAGCTACAGAGGTAAATTGAGATTACTGAGAGACAAGTGACTTCTTTCCTACCTATAGGGTATAGAAATACAAATTTATTTTCTTGGGTTTTAAACTACTCAACCACTAGGTCCTATAGAGGTTATAGATATTTATTTTAGATAAGGTACCATAAAGGATTTAGCCATTCATGACTATGGGCCTAATTTCTTACCAGTAGTATAAAATGTGACTCCTTAGGAGGCAATCGCTCATTATGGGATAGAAGAGTCATAACCCTAGCACGAGCCACAATGAGAAACCATCAATCCTTGCCTCTTAATTTAAGACTAAGCAAGGGAATTCCTAACTTGAGGGTTTTCCTATGAGTGAAACTAAGCTAGATCATGTAGTAAAGAGGAAAGGCTTTTCTAGCTTGTATTGATAGAAGACTTGGTCAACAAATCTATTCATTCTAAAGTGAAAAAGAAAATTAATTTATGTGTGAAAAATGTGTATCAATTATGAATAAGTTCAATATGTGTCGACTTAGGAGAACAATGCTTATTGAAATTTATGACTGGAAATTAGATATTGCTTGGTGGACCATTCAAAAGTGCTCAACTTCAATCAATGTAGATAAAAAAAAAAAATGCCACAATGATTTACAAATATGAATACAAATATCATTATTCATCACCATTTTTCATCATACTTATGCTAGCCCAATAGGAATACTCAGTTTTATGATTGTAAAAATTAAGCAGGAGTGGCACTGTCACGAGTAGTAGGTTAGATAAGAATAATGAAATAACACCAGTAAGATTTTAAACAAGATCCTGAATCTAATTACGTGTCAAAGTGTTACTCTATTTTAGGAGATAAGGACTTAAGACATTTCAAATGTTGTAAATGAGACCAGAGAGAGATGAGCTACAAAGGTAAACTGAGATTAGTGAGAGACAAGTGAATTCTTTCCTACCTACAGGGTATTAATTTTAGTACTTATACTACTAGCACAGAGCATGTATAAGCTCTAGTTAAGGGTGGAGTGGCCTGTAGGAGGTAACTAAAATAAAAACAATTTCCGGTAAGTTGCCAAAGGAGAAATCTAATAACATACACATGGTATTAATATCTACAATGTTAAGCATCTGCATAAATAAAACTGACCAATATATACTGCAAAAAGCAAACTAAATGACATGATTAGTAGAGTCCAGACCTCTTCCAAAGACCTTTATCAATTATTTGGTGCCACTTTTGTCAGGAAATTGTAAATTTACACCTTCCACTTTAAACTGGATATCATCCTTGGATCAGGGAAAGTGACTAGGAGTTTACTAGGGAGTTGTTTCCAAGAAAAAAAAATAGTCTAGACCTCCACCTCAAATAGAAGTCAAATCTTCATAATCGAACCCACACAAAAAAATTTGATAACAACCACTCATTCCCCTAACTTCTATTTATAGTCAATGAAGATGAAGGCCTTCCACAGTAATGAAAGAAAGTCCTTTTATCTACTTTACCAATCCTTATCTAGCGGGTGAATTGTGGAGATGCATGAGTCCATACTCCATGTGCAGATACCGAAATAATAGGTTGTTGAATATAATTATTGTTCATAATTACATGAAATTGACATGATTCAAGAACAGGAAAACCGAAAGAGACTTCTTTCCCTTCTTTGGAATCCTCATTTTAGCTCAAATAGTTTAAAAAAAGATAACTTGGTCACATTAATGGTGAAAGTAAGTAAGTTTATATTGTTTCCTTTAGTTTCAAAAAACATTTCAGTAAGTATAAGAAGTATCACTTAGTCACATCTATGGTGACATTAGATAACCTTGGTCACATTCATAGTGCAGGTGAGTTATTGGTGCCCTTAACTTCAGAAAAAATTTCAGTAAGTATGAGAAATATCACTTGGTAACAATTATGGTTAGAGTAAACAAGCTTAGATCTTCACAACATCATGACATATGAAATCACAGTTCACCTTCTTTAAATTTTCTTGAAGGAATATAAAACATGAGTTCAACCAAAAACTAAATCTTACCCAATTTCATGACAAGCATATGATGTCACTATTTCTCATTTGGGTACAACTGCCAGCTTTAGCATGACAAACAAAACATGATGTTGAAGAATGCAGCAAATAGAACCAAAAATATTAGATCCATCTAACTTCCCTAATCTTTTCCAATTGTAGGCTATTCCAAACTCGAGACACAAACACTAGCATCACATAGATGATGAGACATAAACACCCAACTACAACTTATCTTAGATGATGATGACATAAGCACTGATAGAAAGGATGTTGAAATAATAGACAAATGGCGAAAGGTTAGTGACACACAGGTTATGAAATTGGAGGAGGAGGGTATAAACATCCAAAGAGTAGTTTAATTTAAGTTAAATTACAATAAATATTCACTGGTGGCCAATATTTCCAAATGGGACTGTAAGCCATATGAAGATATATGAGAGTATTGGTAGCATAAAACCATCTCCAAAAGAAGACAAAAGAAGCATCTAAATGCTAGAAGGAAAAAGCAAGAAAAACTAGAAAAGAAGAGGAGGAGTGGCACTGTCACGAGCAGTAGCTTAGATCAGAATAATGAAATAACAACTGTAAAATTTTAAACAAGATCATGAATCTAATCACATGTCAAAGTGTTACTCTATTTTAGGAGAGAAGAACTTAATACATTTCAAATATTGTAAATAATGCTCAGTTTAAAGGGCATTCATCAACATCACAAATAGCTAAACCTGACCATAGAACCATGACGTGGGTAGTGATGGAACCGTCAGTACATATTTGAGGTGATACTTATATGAAAAAATAAGCTAATAAAACCAGTTTTTAAATCTCATTTATCATTTATGTAATATAACAATCAAGAGGTGACATGTAAATTACTTTAAGGATATGAAATTGGCCATATATAATACTCAGAAATGAGGAAATATCATCACATAACCACTAACTTCACGTCATATTTAATTGAAAGTTATCATTTCAAACATTCATCACTCGAACTTCACATTTATAGATGTGTGAAGAAATGTGAAAATTCTTAGTATTGTGTCCATAGTTTAGCTGTGTGCATTCCACAATTAACAAGTGGTGTTTAAGACTCACCAAGAGTGTGATATCAAATGGGAAGTAATTTCATGCTAGCCACTAAAATACACCATACAAACTAGATGATACCAAATATGATGTGAATTAAAATGAACCAATCGAATCATGAGAAGGCCATTAATCTATGTTCATAACAATGTTAAGGCTTTAAGATATGCACATAGTAATTACGACATTACACTTTAGAACCACAATGTTGCATTAGTTATTGCATCGTCTCACTTGAGGACATGCTTAAAGATGTGAAATGTGTCAAAATGCCTAAGAAACTACTTAGGGAGCACAGGGAGCCTAGTGGTCTTACCACTTAGGCTAATGTATTCAAGTGATATGTCATATATGTGTGATTTTTGAACCAATGCAATTTTGTTTTTAGGCTAGCCCCCTGACATGTGGGTGGGTAACTATTTTGATTGACAATAAGATGTATGCATTGATGACATGATATTATGATATTTGTGAGGTTCTTATGGCTCTACATATATATGTTATGTTCTATTTCATTATAATGTGATGAACATGAGATGTTTGTAGTATTTTTTGTTTTTTATCTTATTTTTTGTGGATTTTTATTTAGAAATTTCCATTAAAGACATCATTAGGAGACAATATGGGAAAATTACATAAATTTTATTTTGAATAACAGGGGTAGGATTGCTCTGATTGGGCTATGAGGTTTTATTAGCTTGAGTCAGAATTTTCACATTTTCTTGTGCTTTTAAACATCTGATGTCTTACTGCATTGATGGAGGGCTAGCTCCCTTTTGAAGTAATTCATTGTTTACCCAGTCAGTGGGGAGTGCTCCTTAAAAAAAATTTAGTTTTGTAAATATTTTATGTCTATTTTTTCTAAATATTTACCTTCAATGGAAATAATCCCATTGCAACCATGCAAAAACCCTCAATGTCCCATACATATATTTTCATTGCTAAACCTCTTGTATTAGTTGAGAAATCATTAAGTTATATAACAAGGTATTTGTTGGAACCAATGTCTACTTGCATGTATGCTTTTCCTAGAAATTAAATATGATATTATGAGAAATTTGTTGGTCCTGTTTGCTCAAACTCTCACCTAGGGGGAAGAGTCATTACCCTAGCATGAGAGCCAATGAGCAACCATCAAGTAAGGAAAGCTACCCAGTTTCACCTTGGTTGCCTTGCCTCTTAATTTAAGACTAAAAAAGGGACTTCCTAACCTAAGGGTTTTCCTATGAGTCAAACTAAGCTAGATCATGTAGTAAAGAGGAAAGGCTTTTCTAGCTTGACTTGACAGAGACTTGGTCAACATCTCTATTGATTCTAAAGTGAAAAAAAATCATTTATGTGTGAAAAATGTGTATCAATTATGAATAAGTGCAATATGTGTCGACTTAAGAGAACAATTCTTATTCAAATTTATGCTATGAAATGAGATATTGCTTAGTGGACCATTCAAAAGTGCTCAACTTCAATCAATGGAGATAAAAACAAATGGCACAATGATTTACAAAGATGAATTCACATATCATTATTCATCACCATTTTTCATCATACTTATTCCAGTTGAATAAGAATACCTTTTTTTATGATTGTAATAATTAATCAGGAGTGGCACTGTCATGAGCAGCTTAGATCATAATAATGAAATAACACCAGTAAGATTTGAAATAAGATCATGAATCTAATCACATGTCAAAGTGTTACTCCATTTTAGGAGAGAATAACTTAAGACATTTCAAATATTGTATATAATGCTCAGTTTAAAGGGCATTCATCAACATCACAAATAGCGAACCCTGATCATAGAAACATGATGTCGACAGTGGTGGAAATACTGTTACAGATTTGAGGTGATGCTTATCTAACAAAATAATCTCAAAAAAACAGTTTTTTAATCTCATTTTTAATTTATGTAATATAGCAATCAAGTGGTGACATGTAAATTACTTTAAGGATATCAATTTGGCCATATATAATACTCATAAATGACGGCATATCATCAAATAACCACTAAATTTTGGTCATATTTAATTTAAATTTATCATTGCAAACATTCATCACTCGAACTTCACATTAACAGATGTGTGAAGCAATGTGAAAATTATTAGTTTTGTGTCCATAGTTTATATGTGTGTATTCCATAGTTAACAAGTGGTGTTTAAGACTCACCAAGAGTGTGATAGCAAATGAGATGTAATATCATGCTAGCCACTGAAAGACACCATACAAAATACATGATAGCAAAGATGATGTGAATTAAAATGCACCATTCGGATCATGACAAGGCCATTAATTCTATGTTCATAACAGTGTTACAGCTTTAAAATATGCATATAGTAATTATGACATAACACTTTAGAACCACAATGTTTCATTATTTATTGTATTGTCTCACTTGAGGACATGCTTAAAGATGTGTAATGTGTCAAAATGCTCCGTCGAAGTGAAGGAAAACATTGATTTCAAATAGTATCAATGGAAAGTGAATAACTAAGTGCATCCATAGTTCTTCAAAGAGGGATATTCAAAGTATATTTACAGTGTTATTAGCAGCTTGTAGTGCACAATGATTACCAAATCAATGTTGTGATGTTTAAAGTATGTGATTAGAAAACACAAACTTATGTAATAAATTGAGTTTAAAAAAAAACTCAAAACGTTCCCTCTGTTCTATCTAAGGCTAAGTAGCTACTGGATGATAATCTAAAGAGGATGCACCTCAACCTAAGAGAAGCTTATTTGAAGAAGGTACAGCTGAATATTAGCATTTTATATGGACAACATTCTAATAAGCAGCCACGATGATATCAATGAATGGAATTGGATGGTTTCTTGATGACTATTCTGGATTGTGCATATACCTGTCTCCAAAATAAATCTTCCAACGACAAACCCAAATTCCAAATTGACTAGGAAGGCATGCCTTCATTATGATTCCTATGTTTAATGTTGAAGGTGTGTTTTATAGTAAATATTATATACCTAGGTCAAATTTGCATGGATGTTTAATATTTTATACTACCTCTAAATTTTGAGCCTACATAGTGTTCCTACCTCAAAAAAATGACAATATTGAAAGACAAGTTTTAGCCTTTTTTTAACCTATGCCTTGTTCACATTCATATCCATAAAAATATGTTTCTCATTAGTTTATATTTGTACCCTCTTCTAGAGCTAGCTTCGGATTACCTACCTATGTTGGTTGCAAAATCATACAATTAATTTATGTCACTTTTTCTCTTCCTCTGATACTAACAACATCAGTGTTTTCAATGTCCTTCCCTGTGGATAATATTTCACTTTTTATCGTTATATATCTGATGCAAATTATCTAACACAATACACCTCCAATTACTTTTGCTAGCATATTTCCCATGACCTAAACTGAATTCCTTTAAAGAAATACCTAAAATTTAAAATGTTGATAGAGGAAGACCTAAGATGTGGCCCTTTTCTTGTGGAATATTTGGTGGTTTTGCATTAGGACCAGTCTTAAAAGGTGTTGCAGGGGAATTTTTTTCCAATAAATGGTTTTTATGGGATTGGATAAGGAAAGGGAATTTATGGTGGTTTTATGGCGCTGCCTCCAATTGGAAATCTAAGTATTCACCACGAGAAAATCTATTAGATAGGTATTAAAGAAGTGCTCTTGTAGAATAGGAGAAGAGGGTAGTTACAATGCATATTGAGAAAATCATGATATAAATTATATTTGCAATTCTATTTCATGCTTCACTTACATATTATTTTATACTTTCATATCTCTTCCAATGCATTAAAATGAATTACAAGTATTACCATTACAAAAAAAGGGTTTTACTTTTCTAATATCATGGAACCAACCTTGATTGAGAATGCCATACCTCTATTGCTGAATGTTTCCACTGAGTTTCAACCTCTATTCCAAATAATCAACATCGGCTTTGTTACCTTATCAAAAACTACATCCTCACACTTTCACATCACTCTCTATGATGGGATGCATCAACACAGGACTTTGCTACCATCTGTGTATAACACACAAGTTGCATCTGAAGACATCCAAACCAGCTCAATCATTTTTCTTAAAAAAACAACTTGCACAGTATCTCAAATCTCTTTGTAAGATTAAATTCTGAATTCAACATATTTATTTTTTTTGTATTTTCATTCTTCCTACATAATGAAGGATTCTACATCAATTTATTTATTTTCCCCTTCATTCACACCAGTTCCATTCAAGTTCTTGAACTTGAGGTTGTGCAATGTAAATCTTTGGTTAAGGACTCATTAACACTATTACACGGAAAGGCAGGTGAATCCCAATCAAGTTCATCATCAGCACAAGAGATTATGCCCTCTACTATACCCTGAAGAATATGACCACAACTATAATTATATCATTCAAGGCACTCAATCCCTACCGAAAGTATTGGTCAATCCAAGGTAGAGCATCAGCAAGACAACCTTGAAAAATTACATCACAGCACGTGGCTCTAGAAGAGTCTTCAGCTTTGACCTTATTGATCTTGATAGAGATGATATTCACCTTTCTACATTTGCTTTTACATGACATTACAAAATTTTATTACACACATGTATATTGATTCACCTTTTTTCCAATCACTAGAAATAACATAAATGCACAATTCTTGGCTGATACAAATGAACAAACCCTCCTTCTATATATAGGAGTCCATGGGGGCACAATATAATCCTAGTGGGGCCACAATGTAATCCTAGCCGACCTAACAATAATAATGTAAGGGCACAATAATAACAATATGGGGGTTACAGGGGTACAATAATAACAATAAGGGGGGATACACTAACATAAGAAGGGACTACACTATTAATATAGGGACTTAACATGCCCCTCTCCTTCAAACAAGTGTTGTCCTCAACACTTGATTATTTCTTGATGCTTCTGTATAAAATTCTCATCCTCCCATGTGAAATCTTCTACAGGAAAGTTCTTCCACTTGCTGAGATACTCTGAAATTGATCGTACTTGTCGAGTTCTTGTTTCTATGACTGCTTCATAACTTATTTCGATGTCATGTTGATCTTCATGTTGTTTCATTAGATTCTGCACCAAAGATGGGTTATCCTTTGAGAGTTGGAGAACTTGTTGTTGATGCTTGTTGTGATATTCCACTAATTTATCATCCATATTAGCTATTATTTTATCCTTCAAACCATCCAACTTAGCCCCCATTTCTGTTTTTAAACCATCTATGTCATCTTCGGTTGCTCTTCGTAAGATCGAAATTTGTTGCACTTGGTACCGTAATTTTGATATCTCATATTGCAATTCTTCCACTTCATGCATCATAGTATAGATTTCTGAGGGATTAATGGGTGTTGAATTCTTTTTAGGAGGCATTATATAACCCAATGCTGATAAATATTCTTCAATATTCCCTTGGAATCACTTCAAACTGCTTTTTCAAACAAACGTTATGCAATTTTAAAAAACAAATACACACCTTTTACTTGCTTTGAGGAGCTCGATATTGAAATTGTATTATCTCTGTGATTGAAAATCTTCGATATCTAAAATTCAGCCCTTTAGTAGCCCTCTGAAGCTTCTTTCAAATGCCACAGGTCTGACCTGATTTGGATTCTCCAAGACAAATTTGTGTCCAATCTCCCACAATGACCTAATTAATATAGGGACTTAACAGCATTCATGTACCGTTGAACTACTAAGCATTTCTGTATATCTCTCTGTATATAAGTCATATTCTTTTCAACTACTATTCCATTCAATGTAATTTCAAATGTTTCTCTAATAGTGTTTATATTCATTGTCGTGATTCGAACCCATCTCCAAATACTCCTCAAGAGGAGCATTATATGATATCACAGATTTCTTGATTTTCTTATTATGTCTTCAATGATGATCTGGTGTACGAGTCCTTTTCCTTTGGTTCTAGAGAGTAGTTGAATCTGAAAAATTCATGTATTTCTTCAATCTCGCTTTCTATTTTTTCTTGTTCCACTACTTTTTACTAGCTTCAAGGTATTCAAATTTTCAAAATTTTATGCAGTAGGAATCAATTTTATGTATGAAAATTCACATGATATTTTTATTCATGTTATTATTTTATGTTCCGTGTTAATACCTCTATGTTTTTCAACAACTTGGACTACTAATTTTTTGAAATGCTTATTCTCCTCTCTAGTTTATTGCCTTAACCACATCTTAAGATGTCAGTTCTCTCCATCTGGTAAGTTTTTCATAGCTGAAAACTTTATTATATATAAAGCTTCATAATGTCATTTGTTTTTCCACTGGTAATAAACATTTAATTTTGTTTTGAGCTCAGTTTTTCTTATTTTGTGTTGCTGTGAGGTTGGTACAAATGTTTCAAAAATAGCACTAACAGAAAATATTCTAATCATATTCAGTTTCCAGCCTTACATATTCTCCATAATTTCAATTCTATCTTTTTACATTCCAATACATGAGTTTCCAATAAACTAGGAACTTGACACCCACGTGTTACATAGTTCTCAATGCATGTTACACTTTATATGTCAGCCATTGTAGCTTTCATGATAGGAGCTACTTTATTCCTTGTTCGAAATGTCTAGGGCTATGCTTATAGCAACAAAGGAGAGGTAGTTGCCTATATTTCAAGCATGATGTCGCTACTTGCATCCTCAACAATTTTGGATGGCATCCAAGGTAAACTATCAGGTAGAAAATATTTCCCATATATTTCTTCAAATATGGAATAGTATAGAATCACACTCACCCACACACACCTACCTAAGAGGTCATGTTTTCTAAAATTCCAACACCTTTGTAGGTATTGATAGATGATGTGGATGGAAAAAGTTAGGTGCCTATCCAAATCTTAGGCATATATGTGGTTAGCATTCCAATTACAGTCTATTTGGCCTTTGAACTCTATCTTCATGGTAGGGTCATTTTTATCATTTATGCTTGATTCAATTTCTCCTTCCAATGTTAATAAGTGGAGTACAAATGCAAACGTTACTCAAATTTAAACTCCTTGTTGGAAGATGAATAAAATCATACTTTCTATGAATGAGAGAATAAATGAAACACAAATTTTACTATGAGAGTCTCATTGTTTCAATTTTTCTTGAACCACATAAGTCTGTATAGAATCTGACAAATCTAGATTCTTCTATGATATTCCAGCAAAAGTATCCTGGCCTTAATGAGTGTTTTGTTTTGCATAAGGATGGGACTTACACAGCTAAGAAATTGGACAGTGTGTGTCATTTTTTGTGTTATCAATCTCGTGGATATTTACCATCTAATTTTGATTGAAACTATGCATTTTTATGTGAATTTTACCATTTTAATTACATGGGCCATTCAGATGTGTTTAAGATTTCGTAACCTAATAAATTGGGAAGCTAATCATGATTTTCAAAGTAATACGTACCTCTGAACTAGTTGATGTTTTTTTCGTGAAGAGTCTAGGTCAATTAACATTCTATATTATCATGCATTTGCTAAACGGTTACATGGCTACCGTCGCAGACCTGATTCGGCCCGTTTCTAAGTGGAGGTGTCGAGAAGTTCCATTCATTGTATGTCACACTATCTTTTAGATTAGACACATTAATCTTTCCCTTTATGTAGATGGTTCTTTGCTAGCATAGTCCTGAAATAGGCTTCTCTCCTTTAAAATTTTCTATCAAGAAGGTCAATCTTAAGGGGAAGCCAATTAGGTATGGCCACACTCTCTAGCCTTCTATCAGTTATTTTGTGAAAAATACATTTGATATTTCACTACAAAACAATAAAAATGCAGATCAAGAATGATACATTATGAAGCCAAAAGACAGTCACAAACTAGGTTCACCCTCCTTACATAAGCAAGGACAGCTAGCATGTCCAGTTTGTCTCTAATCTCAATAGCATCTGCAGTATCTCTAAATATGTCAATCATGGTAGAGATCTGCATAGCCAATTCCAAACTATTAATTAAAGAGAAGATTGTATTATGCAACAAGCCATATCAAGAAGGCTTCAACAACCTTGCAGTTCCATAGAACATGCTAAACAATTCCAGGTTTCTGACAAACCATGTATCGCCCATTTGTAATGATAGTACAATGAATACTGTCATTACTGCTAAATTGTTATGAAGAATTAGTTACCCAAGTATTATATACTTAAGAATTGTTTATCACCAAATTATCCCTTTTCTCATTTTATTACATGCAAAGTTTCATCTGATTAGCGAGTTGTATTTACTAGTAATTTCATTGTCCATTATTTATGATTCAATTATGGTCAAAAGGTAAGGCCATAGGTTGTAAAATAGGATAAATGAAAAATTTTCAACCCTAATGTTTCTCTGCAATTGAATTGTTTTGATACTCTTCACTAGGTTTATTATGGGGATGAATTTACCAATGCAAGGTCACCCACTATAAGATCCATTACTTCACCCAAGTTTAACCTGCACGAATTTATCAATGCAAGGGAACCCACAATAATATCTAGTACTTCACACATGTTGAAGCTAGACATCACTAACCTATGTAGCCTGGTTTTCCCTATGTTTTTTTTCTGTGAGGTTTCAGTAATTCAAATATTTCTTATATTTTTTTGAACTCTTTTTGGCAGGTTGCTTCTCAAAAATGCAAAAAAGAGGTTGGTGGATAATCTTTACACAAGTTTTGGACCTATTCAGTATCAAGGGCTTAAGTAAAAAATATTTACAATTATTTTCAAAATATTAGATTTAATTGTAATGGTTGAGTTCAGTCATACCAACATTGTGTGCATAACATAGGATTTTAGTCTTTTTTTTTGTCTTGCATTGTCTTTTAAAATTATGAGAATCAAAGTGCTGAAAATTGTGCCTAAATATCCTAACCTAAACCTCCCACATGGTGTTAGAGCACCAATAAGTGCACATGGTGTTAGAGAATCAAGAATTTGTAGCTTGTGCCAGTGTGGTAGAACACAGGCAGTTCTAGAAGATGTTAAATAAATTAATAATTTCCTTTAGTTTACATATTGTGTGTGCTCAACAATTATTAAACATCAATGTGAAGTTTATGCACAATTGCATCATCCAAAATTCAATCTTCTACTTCTTCTCCATTACTTACTGTATCACCATTTACTTTCATGATGGTTGTGTAATTACAAATTAGAAATTATAAAAAAATAAATAAAAAAACTAAAAAACTTCTATTAAAATATATCAATTATTATTTACTTGATTATGGAAACTAAAAAACATTTTTTTTAACTTAACAACTCTATGGGCCTCTCTTTGCATCTTTTTGGAACAATTGATAGTCAATTTAATTTGCTAATATGTCAAAATGGTTGTTTTTATACATACAAAATGATTAATAATTATTTGGTTTAGCTTTTTTTATAACATTTATAATTTTAAAAATATTATGTTGAGAGTTTGAGGGTTAATTCAAATAATAATTATTTGGTTTAGCTTTTTTTATAACATTTATAATTTTAAAAATATTATGTTGAGAGTTTGAGGGTTAATTCAAATAATTAGGTTCTTGTTCTTTTTTGTTAGTAAGAAATAATTTATTTAATTCTCTCAATACCCTTCTCTTGATGTATAAAATTCTATGAATTTAATGATCACCAATCTCCTAAATCTACAAATATATATACAAAGAAAAAATTATTTTATTATTTTATCTATAATTCATTCATGACACTTCCTCACAGTAATAAAAAAAACGATACAGAAAAAATAATAAAACAATATATAAAATATTTTAAAACAATACATTAAAATAACAAAACACTATATAAAATATTTTTTTCCTCTCAACATAAACGATTTGATTATTAATTATCTCAGAACCCGGCTCAATGTTGTATTGTAATTTAGTGTCGCAGCCGACTCCATAGAGAAAAAGCACACTTACAGCTTTGTTAATTACAATTTGACCAAATTTATTTTGAACCAATAGCCTTGTCTCAAAACTCACATGACACATTCTGTTTAGGCAAGGCATCTCTGTCACCACCCCTAATATCAACTAGAAATACATATCACTCCCTATACTCAATTAAGAAAATTATAAGTGAAACCATGCATATACTTGGAAAATTATTTCTCAGAATAATGTTTTAATCGCTCTACCTCTGGAACTCTAATTGAAGGGTTTGCATACCATCGATTGCACATTTGGAATAACTTTATTTGCTCTAACGCACGTTTCTGAGCAGTAATAACTGCATAGATTTATTCTGCAAGTGCATCATGCAGGTTTTTGAGCAGTAATAACTGCATATTTTACTAGCTTTTGCTTGAAGCTGTCCACCCAAAGATTAGTTACAGGAACGTCACCTGTCTGAGGCTTCCATCCTATCCAAGAAACACACAAATTTTTAGAACAACAGTCAGATAAGAATATGAAATTAGTTTTAATTTAACTAATTAAGTTTGAACTTAACTTAATTGTTAGAATATTTCAGAATTGCATGGACAAGGTTTCAATTCCAAAATATTCTGGACAATATAGATAATACATAATGATGACAACAAACTCAGTTCTTTAGGTAACTTCATTCTGTTTTTTATTTATTTATTTGCAGGCATAAATAAAGCATGAATCATAGCAGATTTGTGTAAGAGAAACCTTACCAGATTTACGGAGAGCTGGAATCAGTTTATTTTTCACAGATGACCAAAATGGAGCTACATTTTCTGACCAGTCTTCTGTTTTGATATTCTGTTCGAAACATCCACAATCAACCAGAGCATTACTAAATGTACTCTATTTCATTGTCAGCTGTAATACTTGATTTACTTCACCTGTAGCGACAAAGCTTGTGCCATTGTTACATAGTCAGCTGTGGAACACCAAGCAGGAAGGCAACATGCACGGCTAAGCTTGTCCAAGAGCTCCTGATGTCAATTCATAATTTTTTATGTCAAAACGCAACACTTAAATATGTCTCTCTCTGAATTAGAAAAGATTATGCAGCTTGCCATGGATGCACATTTAAGGTGTTCAGACTTCCTAAATTGTGGGAAAATGTTTTCTAATAGATTTGTATCCTGTACTGGCCCCATAATGCCTGCTAGTCCTTATATTTATTGGGTTTTAATTGTTGCATTGGGGAAGTAGACCCATAGCTTGGTTGCAATCCACAATTTACATGGTTTAGTGGTGTTATATGGGTGTGAATTGTGGGCTAGCAACACCTTTGTCTCAAAATGAAAGCAAACTGAGAAAATCCAAAAACATTTGATCATGAGCAAGTTCAAAATAAAACGTTAGTACCTTATGAGATAATGTTTAGTGAAACAGGAGCAATTCCCATCGAAACAGTTGTTATGGTGCAGCTCATAAGATAATTCTAATTGAGCAAATGGGAGTAGATAGATGGCTTAATGTTATCTTCAAAGAAGGCATGAGTGAAAGAAAGAAAACATGGATGAGACAAAACTACACATGGATGCAAAAATGGAATATCTACCTCAATGCTTGTCTCACAAATAGCAAAGAGCTAAAGAATTTTGTTATGGATAATTTTGTAAACAAGTATGGGGAAAAGAGTTGGGTAGAAAGAAGAAGTACCACATCCAAGAATTCAAACCTATGTATGATATCCAACAAAAAGAGTACATTGGAGCTACCATTGGGTGGAGAGCAAAGGTTCTTATTGCTCAATTAAGAACCAACTCTCATCTTCTTACGTGTGAAACAGGACAACGGAAAAGGCCTAAAGAAGCTTAGGAAGAACAAGTGTGTACATTTTGCAAGTCTAGAGTAGTGGAATCAAAAAAACATTTCATTTTGGAATGTGATGCTTTAAAACACATGAGAGAAAGTTATGAGAATATGTTAGCATCGGTTTATTGGCATTGTCTTTTCAGCGATGTTGGAAGGTTAGGCCAGTTCATCATCAATTTGAACAAGAAGAAGACTGAAATACAAAAGACTGAAATACAAAAGACTAAAATCAAAGAACTCATAATCCTATAGACTACTATTTTTAGTCTCATAATGTTAAAATTTCATTCATTCATTCATTATAGCCATACAATATATATTTTCACTAAACTAAAAAAACCCCATCCACCCAAATGGCCTTTCTAATATTTTGACTGATTTAGTTATGCTAACAGAATTGACATAATGCCTTTAGTCTTAATGAAATTCACAGTTCGTTATTCATATACCTGCTCATTAGGCTGCAGAGAGGTCTCCCCTGTCAAGAGGTCCCTGCGGCAGCAGGTCGTCATTATTATCAACCCACCAGGAGCGGCTACTCGGACAAGCTCTTTCATAAACTGTTAAACATATCTAAACATAGACATCACTTCCTATGTCCGGAATTGCATAATATGTAATATAAAATGTTCTTGAAATACTATTTTTAAAATCAGACCCATGTCAAATCACAAAAGGAATAAATGCAACAAACAAATCTTAAACCCGCCTTTTCTTTATCCGGCATGTGCTCCGCACTCTCCATTGCCCAAACCAAATCAAAGTGCCCATATGGAAAAGGCTGGTCTAATGCGTCCGCCACTTGAAAAGCAACCTGTGCAAACATGGGCAAAATTAACTCCAGTTTCAGTGCAAGAAACTCAAAAAATATTGAAATCATGATGGACTAATTCCAATCTAAATTGAAAATTCCGGGCTGAGATTATCAGTTTCCGTTCCCAACTATGTTAATTAGATGTTGCGAGCTTTTGGAATACTATGTGATTTAGTTGAGGTGTCTAACGTGAACACTTTATTTATTTAGTTTCTATCCAAAACTGTTGAACAGGGAAGCAAAATCTTTCAGCATCACATTGTTAACGGTGTAAATCTTTGTTAATTAGGTTATTATTAATTGGAAATTGGTAACCAAAATTGTTCTTCAAGAAAAAAATTAATGAGAACAAATAATTTCTTTATGAGACAATTTAAGTTACATATATCAAGAATTCATAGATTAGCCTATGATTAAGACTTTGGATCACCAGACCACTAGTACTATTGGATCACCAGACCACTAGTACTAAAGCCCTGATCTCAGACTAAGACGTTGGACCACCAGACCACTAGTACTAGAGACCAGATCCCAGACTCCAAGAGAAGGCCTATCCCTCCAAGCTTACTATGTACCAGGTCGTGAATAAAATGAAAAACTACCATCCTACCACTAACTAAACACCCATTAGGATTGCTAAAATCTTTATGTTAATAAGATTAACCATTAGTTGAAAATGTTCATATACTTTATGGCTGACAAATAATTTCCTTACAAGACAATTCCCAAGTCACATATGTCAAGAATTCATAGTCACAATTCCCAAGTCACATATGTCAAGAATTTATGACTAAGACAATAGATCACAAGACCACCAATATTAAAGCCCAGATCCCACACTCCAATAAAAAGCCTCTCCCTCCAACCTTACTATGAACCAGGTCGTGAATAAAATAACAAACCACCATCCTACCACTAACTAAACGTCCATTGAGACTGCTAAAATCTCTATGTTAATTAGATTAACCATTAGTTCAAAATTCTCATATACCTTATCGCTGAGACCTTCGGCAGCAGTAAGGGTGGTGGCCCTCTCAACCTGCCATGTGCTGATGGTGATGCCCTCAACATGGGCGCCATATTTCTTAGCCAAATACCTCGAACTCCCTCCCATTCCACACCCGACGTCCACCACACGGCTTGGCCACTTCGACTTATCATCTTCAACACAATAGACATTCAGATTAAAACATTCACATTTAATGGCAAATGAATATCACTCTGAATCTCTCACCTCTCGGATGTGTAGAATACAAAACTGATCAGCTTAAAATTAAAGTTGTGACCAACTCGCAAGCGGTTGCAGTTTAAGTAGCGGAACAAACAATCAATCTAACCACCCCTCAACACAAATTCATCCTTTAATAATCTAAAGTCAAAACAACAAAAATTTGACAACAAATTATTCATTCTGACCATAAATTTCACTGGTTGGAACTTTAGTCTCACAAAGTCAGCAATTTTTTATTGTGTTCAATCAATTTTTATTATCAAAAGCACTATAAAAACACTCTTACTGAATCAATTTCTATTATCAAACACACCATTAAAAAAAGCTCTTACTCATTCAATAGTTTTAATCTAATAAACATTAAAATATTATTCATTCATTTTTATTAAAATATTATTCATTCATTTTTAATAATGCTAAATTAATTTCCACCATCCACCCAAACAAATTCAAACATTCAAATAATTTTATTGAAAAAAAATTAACCGGATTCGAGAAATCCTGAAATCAAACTATCTGCATCAAATCAAATCAATAACTGTATATCGAACCACAGAACGATAACATAAAAGTTGGTTTGCCATTTCTAACCAGAAATGGTGGCAAATTTGAGAGCCTCTTCGACCATTCTCACAGAGGCGGCTCTGTGATCGAGAAGATTGTCGGGCGGAGGAGGGATGTCATAGAAGCCGAGATGCAAATGGTCTCCCCGATCAGACTCCCACCCGCAGGAGATTTGATCGTAGAACTCCGCAACAGCCGAACGTGGCTCACCAACGCTCACCTCAGAATCGGTCCCTGACATTCTGAACACACTCAGTCACTCGCTCCTCAGAATTCAATTACAACACAGCACAGGAAACTGAAGGAATATGATACATTCATCTCTATTTATAATAGAGAGTTACAATGTTAATGGCTCGATTCTGTTAGCAGCGTACTCATGATCAGTATCAGTATTCAACCTTCTGTATTCATCAGCATCAATATTCAACCTTTCATATTCACCAAATGAAAAAATACAAATTTCTCTACTAACTCTCCCATATTCAATATTCAAAATAGCCGCCCTCAACATACGTATTACTGTTTTCCGGATCTTTTGTGATCTGCTCCATTTCTGCTAAACGTTGTCGGACCCGTGACCACCCCATGCACATTGTCATCGATTTTTAATGTTTAATAAAAATTAAATTAAACTAATTAATCATTATATAATTTGATATAGATTTGAAAGTTTTTATATCAGTATAGATTTATTTTAATCTCAGATCTAGTAAAGGTAGAGAGTGATAAAATTGATTAAAGTGCAAATTACTTTTAAAGGTAAAAGTTTTAAAAAAAAATTATATTGATAAAAAATTAAATTATTTAAATTAAATTTTTAATACATAAATGGATTTAACTAGGTGAAAATCTCATGGGATATTTGGATTGTGTAGACTACATAGTTTAAACTTATAAGCAATATAGATCCATCTTAACCATATATTTACCAAGATCTAAGAGAGATCACATCTCATTAGATGCAACTCTAATTTTAGAATGCAAAAAATGAAAAAGGATTTACACCTCAAGAGATTTAATCCCCTTTGATACTTGATAATTCCATAATTAAGATGGATGTTATAGTTATTATCTATGTGTCTCTCTATATAGACCATGTGTAATTTTTCATTATTAAAATTGTATTTTTGAATAAATTATTGTTATTGTTATTTTATATTAAAAATTGACTGATTTACACACTTTCCTTACACCTAAATTATTTTATCTTTAATTACTTTTTCTTTTTGAACATTAAAATATTTTACCAAAGTAAACATTAACACACATATTAATTAATTAATTAATTTCATATTTAAGCAATTTATTTAAGAGAAATATAAATTATTTTTTAATTATTTTATTTCTGTAAAGTTATATAAAATTATATTATTTAACATAGATATCCAAATATTTTATTTATAACTCCAAAAGTGAAAGTGAAATATTTTAACACTTTTTTCATACTAAGTTGTAGTATTCATGAACCAAGTGAAATGAAATTATTGTTGTTTTATAATGGTTTTAATTAAAACTAATGAAATAGTTATAATCATTTATGTTTTTATTATAAGAAACAATGTTTTTAATTCAATTATTTGTTGGATTTTAGAGAAAAATGACTCAAAAACATAACTGAAAATGAGTCAAAATGTAGAATAAAAAGACAACTTCAATTTTTTTTTTTCGTTTTTGCTCCTAAAGGTGGTCTACATTCCAATATGGGGGAGATGGTAGGGTTACATTTAAAATAATAAAATATACTTACGTTAGCAAATTCAAAATAGTAATAACAAACAAAATTAACGTCGGCCAGAAATAAATTACTTCAATTTCATTACATCAACTTACTTCTTTGTATGAGGCATATATGTACTTTCTTTACTACTTACAATGAAGTTCACATATTATTGATATTGCATGGGTTGTATTTCATTCTATATATTTAAAAATAAAATATACTAATAACAAAAGATATTTTATTGTTAGCATAAGTGAAATATTTTAATGTCCATATTAAAATTGTTGCCTCATAGCTTAGTCCTTACCACTCAAGTTCAAAATTATGCTTTTGGAAAAATTGCATAAAACCTACATTAGTGAGTGCTAAATTAATAGAAGCCAGTATGAAAATAGAAATATAATCATGTAGGCCTGCTTTTGCAGGAACTAATAAATTGAGATTTGAAGTGGATAAATTAATTGTTTGCTTAAATACAAGAACTTACATACATTTTCGTAGGTAGTAAGAACTAGTAAATCTACATATTTACATAAATAATCATAAATATGTTATTTACCTTAGTATGATTTATTTTCAAGGATTTCTATCTTTTATGGTTTTTCTGCACAAGCATATTCAAAATCCTTCATGAATATTGCAACCATATCCATAAATTATGGATATGTGTGTATATAAAGAAAGAGAATATTTGTAATACCCCTCATATGACAAGTAAAAATTAATTTACCGTGTGAATTAGTGTCCTAGTAGGACAAGTACAAATTTATTTACTTCTTGAGTTTTGTTTTAAAAAATTAGATGAGATAATGATTAATAATCAATGATTATTAAAGTATATGGACCAAGTTAATTACAATTTCTGAAAAGAAATATTATGCTATGAGGAGTCACATTCAGAAGGTTAGCAATAGTTATAAGGTAGTTATCTACTCGAAAGAAAATTAGCAATAGTTATAAGGTATTTATCTACCGGAAAGAAATTTGTCTTCGTGAGGGAAGAAAAGGGCAAAAAAAATTCCCTGGAGGGGAGAGAAAGGTTACAGAAAATGATGGAATTGAAATCTTTGAGAGGGAAAGGTTACAGAAAATGATGGAATTGACATCTTTGAGTTGTATTGTTAGTGAGATTTATTCGTTTCATAGGCTATGTCGGTTGTGACCAAATAGTTTAAATCCAGCTGAATTTTGTGACCAAATAGTTTAAATCTAGCTGAATGGTTGACTGACTCGGGGGTAAGATGCATTAAAATTGATCTCTTGGACAGGTGGTGCATAATAACTCTTCTACATAATTAGTTAGAAGACTTGGATACCAGATAAGTGATGAATGACTATGTCTCTTGTTGCATAATAATAGGCTATTGTATTGTGTTGATTCATTATGAAAAGTCTAGTATGCAAGTTTGTGATTCTTGCAGGTATATCTTTGTATTAATTTATAAGGAAAAACTCATTTTAATCCTTTAAGGAGGAATGGTAGAGTTAAATCCTCTAATTTTACCAACATTCTGACAGCGACAATCCTATACAGTGCTAGAAAATAATCATCGCATCTTCCTTAAGCGAATGGTTAGATCCTCAGTCCATCTAGAGTTATTGGCAGCTTCAGACCAATCCTTGTAACTTATAATAAATATAAAGTAAACAATGAATAACCGTAACCAGTCAAAGAACTTAACCACAAAAAAAGGGAATTATCAATATCTTTAACACAACTATGAATAACAAAAACTATTTCCATGAAGAACCGTATGGTAACAATTAAAAGAAAACCCTTTAAGTCTCGTACACCGACAACAATAAACTGGGTATTCTTCCATTAAAAGACATAGGCTATAATTTAAACAAAAATGAAATATACATGCAATTTACATTAGTTCCAATAACCTTAACAGTTCGACTCAATATCAGAGAATTAGAATAAGCATGTAAGTGGACAATATAACCATTCGGAGTAAACAAAACTTAAAGGTATTTTCACAATGTTTCCATATTGAAGGCCTTCAACTCGTCGCCAAAATAGAAAATACATAACGATTGTAGGAATAATTCATATCTCAAACCATAAATTAAAAACTCCATGGATTGAGCTCATGAAACAATCAAGCCTTGAAGGTGATTCAAAAAAAACCCAGAGAACCCAAGTACTCAAATTAACATAGTAACCCAAAAACCCTCAGAAAATCTAAGTAAAAAAACCAAAATAGGCAAGCATATACTCATCGGAGGGAATAAATATATAAACCATGGCGGTAAACAAATATTGACCTAGGTTTTTCTCCCTAATGACAACCACATTGAGGAACTATCCCTTGGACAAGATGGTCACCATCGACATACAGAAATTTACTGGAACTCAAACCAAAGACTCCACAAAGGCCAAACCCAAAACTTGAAATTAAAATTAAAACAACTGAAAGAAAAAATATTGATAGTAAAACTACTAGCCACAAGCCATGATAAGGGTGCAACTAAACTGTAAATAACGTACCTATAATTTTTCAAGATCCCAAGAATGGAATAAGGTCGGAACGATAGACCCATCTACAGAAGACTTGAGTAGTGTTATGTGAGGGTTCAAATCAGTGAAGGGAAGGACTAGTTCGATGAACCTACATACTCCATTGTCAGGTCTATCCATCACCGGCCAAACTTGTAATTTAAAATACATACAAACAAACCTTCAAATCACTTAAAAGAATGACTAGATCACAAAGAAGAACACAACTGAGCCAATAATATTTGATATTTATAAAATGACTTATGTATGATCATGTTCTAGTCAAGAACGACAGCACCAGAACCTAGAGGAACAACACCGGAGCCTAGAAGAATCAAAGGAACCACAACTATGCTTGGAGAGAGGGAAATGAACACAACATCAGATCGGTAGGGACAAAACCGTACCACTCTCTCCCATTTTCCCATGTAGCTCAAATCTCGAGAGATCCATATCTGTTTCCAGATGGAAAAATACAAGGACCGACACTACACCCACGATTAATAAAGTATTAATGCCAATGTAAATCCAATGAAGAACCTGGCTACAAACTCAATCATGACATACAGGTGGAAGATAGAAAAAAAATGTAAATCAGAGTGGAGATGTGCATTCAATTCCATGTGGTACAGCCAGCCATGCAGAATTTCAATTTGAATGGGAAACCTTACAAATAACTTTGTTGTTATATGTTGAATATTAATTATAAAACCTCGAATCGAATGTAAATGGTATTGTGCCATTTATGTAATACATAGATAAGTTTTATTGGTTATTTTTATTGTTTTATTTTATCATCTTGGTTATATTTTTTTGTCATAGTAGTGTACAGTATGTAGATGTGTTACAAGTAGTATAAGAGCACGGTTTCAACACTGTGACCGTGTTGGGCAGCCATAGTTATGGTAATGTGTTGATGTGCCTAGAGTGAGAAAGTGAACATGTTACAATGAGGAGAGGAGTGGGAAATCAGTTTCCACCAAGACCAACCGTGGAATCAAGTTCTACACCAAACCTTGAAGCCAATCCAAAAATGTGGGTGCTGTTAGGTGCAGAATGACAAAACCAAATGAGTATGCTGCTTAAAATTGTTCAACAGTTGCAGGCCAAAATGCTTCAACTCCGAGAAGACAATGAAAGACTAAGGTGTGAGCAGGAAAAGATCTCAAACTGCTAGAACTAGTCCTAAACACATAACCACAGATGATGAATAATATCAACACAGAGCTAAGGCCACTCCAAAGGGGAGTCACACTTAAAGGATCGATGGAAACATAGTTAATAATGAAGAGGAATCAAGGTTATCTCAGATCAAAGAAGAGTGAAGAATAAGAAATTGGAATTGCAGGGGGAATTTAGAAAAATCAAACCCCCAAATTTCGATGGTGAAGCAGAGGAAGTTCTTGAAGCATGGATCATCAACAATGTGAATAAATACTTTCAAGTATATGAATATGACAACAACCTCAAGGCCATATTGGCTATCTATTAGCTTCAGGGGAAAGCCACATATGGTGAGAGGATGTAAAAATAGTGCAAGGGATAGAGGATCGGAATGTGACCTGGGATAAATTTCAAAACCATTCAAAAATAAGTATCTCGCCGAATGATTTTATGACGAAAAAGCTAAATAATTTCATGACTTAAGATTGGGGAAACTGACTATAGATGAGTTTGTGACTCAGTTTACGTATTTTTTGAGATATGTTTCGTATATATGAGAGGAAAACACTAAAGTACAATGTTTTATGAGCACCCTACCTACATTTATGAAGGAAAGAATAAATTATCATCACCCTAACACCATGGATGAAGTGATTAGGAAATCTTGAAATTTTTACCAGTAGATGATGCAGAAAGGAGGTCATTCGAAAAGGCGGTTAGATAAGAAAGGATATAAGTTAGAAAGAAATGGTAAAAGTGTAAAATTTTTCATTCACAAGAATGTACACAGAAATTAGCAACACAAAAATTCGGGCAAAAAAATTCATAAAACTAAGATGTTGTGAGAATCCAAAAATATATAGGTTGAAACCAAATCTGAAGTAGACTTGTCTTCGAGGCCCCCATTACAATGTTGGGGATGCGAAGAACCTCATTACATCAAAAAATGTCCTTATCAGAAAAGACCTGAGAAAATTGCACATGTACAAGAAGCATCCTCGATGGGAGAAGTGGAAAGAAATCTACCTAAGATCAATGTAGCCATAGAAGATCATCAAGCAGAATATCAACCGACGATGGTGGAATTTTAAGGTAATATTTTAATCATGTTGTGTCCATATTAATTGATCTTGGAGGTAGTATAAGCTATATAATCGAAAATATAGTTGAAACCTATCATTTACAAGTTGTTAAATTTAAAATCCCATGGTTGGTACAGTTAGCTGTGGGAGCTAAAAGAAGAGTAACAACTAAAACTTACAACTGCCCTATTATGATTGTGTAACAACTTGTCAAAAAAAACTTAAATATCTTTCACTTAGGATCGTATGACATTTTAATCGGAATGGACTAGATTGAAATTCATTGGTCGCTTGTTAACTGTAGAGCTAAAACCATTATTTATCTGGACAATGAGGGAATTCGACAAGAGATCCAGGGAATTCGAAGACCAATGAAGTTGAGATTCATTACTACCACTCAATTGGGGAAATTTCTTAGGAATGGGTGCCAAATCTATGCCATACGGGTGGTATAAACTAATTCAAAAGAGAAAAATACAACACTATAAAATATACCTATAGTACAAGAATTTTTGAATGTTTTTCCAGAGGATATCCCTATATTTACCCCAAAACGAGACATTGATTTTACTATATAATTAATTTCTAGAGCTTCTCTAGTTTCCCGACCTCCTTACCGCATGAGTGTCCCAGAGTTGATAGAATTGAAAATGCAACTTCAAGAGTTGTTGGATAAAAAATATATTCGCCCAAGTGTATCACCTTGGGGAGACCTAGTACTTTTTGTAAAGAAAAAAGATGGGACCTTGCGACTTAGCATTGACTATCATCAATTAAATAGGCTGACTGTCAAAAATAAGTATCCACTACCCAGGATAGATGACATGTTCGATTAGGTGATGGGAGCCACCATGTTTTCAAAAATTGACCTATGTTCTAGATACCATGAGATCCAAATCAAGAATGAAGATATATGCAAGAATTATTTAAGGACCCATTACGGTCATTATGAGTTTTTTGTACTACCATTTGGAATTACAAATGTCCCCGCCACATTTATTTGTCTGATGAATAGTATATTTCATCCATATTTAGACAAGTTTGTCCTAATTTTTATTGATGAATTTCTTGTTTATTTGAAGAATATAAAAGAAAATAAAAAACATTTAGGAATTTTGTGGCAAACATTGTGGGAACAACATATATACGCCAAATATAGAAAATGTGACTTTTTCAAAAACTAAATTCTATATTTAGTACATATCATTACTGAAGAATGGATAGCGGTTGATCCTGAAAAGATTAAGACTATAATGGAATGGCATGTCCCTCGAAGCGTGGTTGATATTAGATCATTTATGGGACTAGCAGGATACTACCACCAATTTATTGAGGGATTATCTACAGTGGCCTACCCCATTACATCTTTGCAAAAAATGGGGAGAGTATTTTGGTGGACATATGAATGCCAAAATAGTTTTGATCAACTAAAACATATTCCCACTATCGCTCCAATCTTATAACTGGTAGACCCGGAGCATGATTTCGTGGTCTGCACAGATGAATGTAAAGAACGAGTTGGAGTAGTGTTGATGCAGGACAACTGGGTGGTGGTTTATCAATCCCGAGAACCTAGGGAGCATGGACAAAATTATTAAGACTATGATCTAGAATTGGCAGTCGTAGTGCATGCCTTGAAAGTATGGCGACACTACGTCCTTGGGAAAAAGTTTTTTTTGATGACGGACCACACTAGTCTCACCATTTGTTTCAAAAAACCAACCTTAAACACATAGCAAGCATGATGGACTACATTTTTAAGTGAATTTTACTTCGAAATTAGGAATCTCAAAGGTAAGGAGAATCATGTGTGAGTTAGACTTAAAAAGAGTACCTTACAATGGGGAATTTGTGTGAAACTGTCCCCACGATTTTTTGGACCCTTTCATATTCTTTTATGAGTGGGACCAGAAGCTTATCAGTTGGCACTTCTTGGCCATATTCGAGTTCACAATGTGTTCCATGTTTCCTTACTTAATAACTGTATCTATGACCCTAACATTTTATTGACTGGAAATATATACAGGTAGATGATAGATAAGCTATATTAGTACATTGTTTTCTTTTATCTCTTTATGTGAATACACATGATGCCCAACTAATAATGATAATCTAGTTCCCATGTAGAATCAGATGACGAATTCCTAATCGAACCTCTGTGTATCTTAGACTTGAAAGAAGTAATGTTGCGGAGGCAAGCTAAATCCAAATTAAGGTACAACGGAAACATTTTTGCCTTGAAGAATCCACCTAGGAAAATGAGGGAGATATGAAAAACATTTACCCGAATCTGCTTGAAAGATCTGAAAACACCATGACCGTATTTTTTTGAAGGGGGGAAATATGTAACCTTGGTAGAAAAACTAAAAAAATATTTACTGTGTGAATTTATGCTTTGGTAGGACAAGTAAAATTAATTTACTGTGTGAATTTATGTCCTGGTAGGACAAGTAAAAATTTATTTACTTTGTGAGTTTTGTTTAAAAATACTAGATGAGATAATGATTAATAATCAATTATTATTAAATTATATGGACCAAGCTAATTACAAATTTTGAAAAGAAATATTATGCTATGAGGAGTCACATTTGTGAGGTTAGTAATGGTGATAAGGTAGTTATCTACTGGAAATAAAACTGTCTCCTTAAGGGAAGAAAAGGGTAACATAATTGATATTATAAACATCGAGTCATTCTAGGAATCCACATGATAAAAGTAACACAAAAAACAACCACATTATTAGACACCGATATACCCTGGAAAACCCCGGTGTTTACCCCTCACTCAATGACTTATAAGAGAGTCCATCCCTTAACCATTTTCATAAAATATTACAATGAAATATCATTAAAATATAACATATCTAGCTAAAAGCTATTACAAGATGATATCATTTACCCAAAAAATTTCAAACTTTATATCTTTGTAGTCTAGTTGTGTGGACCATCCTGAAGCTTGCACTCCCCAATCTCCATGGACCATTAGTCCTTTACCTGCCATAATGTCACACATGATTTGTCATTTTTCGCAACATGCTTCCCCTAACAACTTTTCTCATACATTAATTGTAAGCATATAATTAACAAAGCATGTCAAAATAAGTACCACATTACTATGATTATTCTCACACAAGCACACACACTTTTCCAAAGGAAAAATCATTATAACCATCCATTTTCATTTAAAGAATACTAGCAACTTAGTTATTTTTCATGCATGTAATTAGATAAAAACTTATTTAATAAAGCTAAATTATTCAAGAAAGTTAGCCCCTTGGCTTCTTCTTCTTCCTAGTGCATGTAACTAATTAATATTTCCAAAAATGTGTATAAGAATTTTCGGTGAAAATCACATGTAAGAAATTTTTGTCAAAAAATTCTTACTTTCACGGAAAATTATTATACACAATAGATATTATTATTATTATTAATATTATGCATGCAAATGCATGCCCCCTTCTATGGGAAAGCTAAACTAATAGATACTATTACCATACATACAAATGCAAGTCCATTTTCTAAAGCATATTTCCTAAGATAGAGTTATTTACAAAGTCTATTGTAGCCACAAATACATGCTTTGTTATAAAAGAAAACTAAGATGTTGGTTATTATGAGTTATTTACAAAGTCTATTGTAGGCACAAATACATGCTTTGTTACAAAAGAAAACTAATATGTTGGTTATTATTTGTTGCATGTGAATATATGTATTTTTCAAAAGGAAAGCTATTGCATTTATTACATTTGATTATTTGTTTCTGTTCCAAGGTATAACATAATGATTATTTTAAAATTCGTGTTTCTCTTCAAAAAACCTAACACAATAATTATATATTTTCCATGCATAATTCTTTTCAAATAATCCAGCATCATAGGTGTAGTTTTCATGGATGCTAATATCATATCTCCTTTCAAGATCTCAAACACAATATTTTTGTTTTTCCTGCAATCAAATAACACATTTCCTTTCAAGAAATATCAATCATAGTGTTTGTAGATCTTTCATGCAGATAACTTATTTCCTATTAAGAAATTTCTATTTTGTTCACACAAATAACTTATTTCCTCTCAAGAAATATCCAACACAATAGTTATATTTTAGTGCATGCAAGGAAGCCATTAAACATGTGTTTCAGTTTCAAGAATTCTAACACACAATTAATCTTTTCATGGCATGTAAATATATATTTCTATAACTCATTGGTTGTTCTTTGTACATGCACTAAATAATCCATCTTTCAAAAGTCGAATGCATAGCACCATTCTTTCATGCATACCCACACATTTCTATTTTCCAAGAATTTAATACAATAATGCATGCAAAAAAATTTCCAAGAATATAATACAATAATGTAAGCAAAGCCATTTTACTTCTAACGCTAATACAATGACCCATGCAATTAGTATTTCCTTTTAAAGAATTAACATAGAAATTTATTTCAAAAAAACCAATAAAATGGATATTATTATTGTGCACATACTCCTATTAAGAACTTATAGAAATCATGTTATCTCCAAGGAAATTAATAATCTTATTATCTCGCAATTTTTTTTAAATAAAATAACTTATTTTCTTTCTATTTACATAAAAAATTGTTTACATACATTCTTTTCATGAAAAATATTATGATTTTTTAATCTTTTTTTATGCAAATTTCAGATATATTTTCTTTAAAAAAAATATTAAAATAATAATTATATTTTTATTCATACTAATAACTTATTTCTTTTCAAAACTCTCACATGGAATCTTATCTTCTTACAAATATAAACATGAAAACTCATTTCAACAAAATAATTAAGTTAACTCATTCTACTTAGCACAAGAACCATTCAATCTTTCAATGGAAATAACATTGTTACTTATCTTTTTATGCATAATCCTCCATTAGAACACCATTTAAAACAACCTAAGCTCCACCGAATTGGTTCTCTTTCTCATTTGTTGTAACACCCATGTAAACTATTGTAAATTACAGTTTGCACCATGTTTCACCAAGACAGTTGTATCAAGAAAAAAATCAAGAATTAGTTGAGGTAAAACGGATTCCTTATCTACGGGATTTTGAGGGGGTACGATTGATCATTGGTATGCATCCCAATGTTACACATATTCGTGGCTGTAGAGAAGCATGGGTTCTCAGCGGCAGTCCAATTATACGAAGTTCCTAGAATGGTTGTATGCTTTCTTTGTACACGCCCAACAAGAGAGGCATAAGAAAAACACTACTGTTGCAATAATCTGATTCGAGATTGAGTCTTTTATATAGATTATCTTTGGAGAGATTGTCTCAAGAGAAAAGGAAAAAGAACGTCTGCATTGATGGCGTTATGGGATACACAATATTATATCATTGCAAAGGCTGGCAGTTCCTGCAAAGCCGAGGACATTTTAATATGGAAACACCAAGAGACGTGAAGGAACGAGAGGTTGAATCCTTTAGAGGATTTCAGTCTTGTGAAGAGGCTTGGGCAAGGCAATATGAGCTCAGTTTTCCTTCCCATTGAGCGTTGCACCAATCGAGTTTTTTCAATGAAGGTACTCACAGCCCAACAAAATTTTCTCCAAATCTGCCCTGTGTATATTATTTCTTGCAGACTCACTGTGAAAGAGAGAGAGTCGATTTAGGATGCTCAGCAATAGTAACGGTGAAAGTAAAGATAAGTAATTCCTTTTTGTTTATTTCTGGATTTGATTATTTTCAAAATATTTGCCATGTTTATATGGACAGAAATATATAAATATTTATACAATTTTGTATATGCAAGAAAAATAGAAGATGCATGATTTATATTTTAAAAGAGACTTTCTTGAATAGATTCAAAGAGGGCAACACTTAATACCAATATTTATATATTATTATATAACAAGAAAATAGAATATGCATGCTTTATATTTTAGAAGAGGTTTTCTTGAATGTACTAAAGAGGGTAGCTCTTTAATATAAATATTTACATAATATGGTATAAGCAAGAAAATATAAGATGAATGATCTTTCTTTTAAAAGGGATGTTGTACTCATTTAGTTTAGGAAATGAGAACAAATCCAAAGTATTTTTATTGAAGATATTAAAGAGAGTGACTCTTGAAATATCTTCATGTGCGATGAAGAAGAAAAGAGAATTTTTCTCAGATTAATAAATAAATCCATTGATAGTTTCATAAAACCATGGGTAGTTTTTCCATGGTGTTGATAGAGATTAATTATTTCATAAAACCATGGGTAGATTACCATAGTGTTTGCAAACATTAGTTATTTAATAAATCCATGAATAAATTACCATGGTGTTGGTAAAGTTAAGTTATTTAATAAATTCATGGTTAAAGGAACTAATCAGTTTTATTCCTTAGATGAACAAACTAAGTGATTATTCTATAATATCATGATTATGATGTTAATTCCTTTTGGAGGAAGATCATGCATAAGCATGCAACATATGTATTAACTTTTATTGAAAAAGAATATACTTATTTGTATGTAGAAAGATAGCTTGTAGTATTAAACTACATTGAATATGATTGTTTAGTACAATCTTTGGAAAAGAGGACATGTATTTATAAAATTAATTGCATATTTTTACAAAAATAAAACATATGTTTACATGCTCACTAGCATTGAGATTTTCTTTCGGAAGATTCGTGAAGGAGGTTATGTGCTTCGTTGTGTAAGCACTCCTTAGGGAGACTCTTTTGGAATCGATATACATTGCATGCATGGGAGCAAAATTTGTTATGTTAGCTCGCACTCCATGCACTAAAAGTAATAGCGTAAGGGTTAGCTATTTTGATTAAATATATGTAAATCACATGCATAAATATCTTAACTGATGTATCAGTTTATTTTAAAGAAAATCTTGGGAGATGTAGCCATTGCCTTGTAGGAATGTGTGCTTATGCAATGGAAGAATTAATTATTGTGATGACTTATAACCAGCACATATGAGGTATGTGTTGTTAAAGGGAGAATGTCAAGGTACTTTACTTGCATTTCATGAATATACATGAGTAGATGGAGAAGCTACTATAGTAAAGATATGTGAAATGATTGATTAATACTTTATGAATCTTAACATCATTTTATGTTGAAGGCATCATAGCAGGGAATCATGGTGACATGTACAAAGGAATATTATGTTGGTCATGTACAAAGGAAAATTATGTTTGTCCTGGTGGTAGGTAAATGATTAATGTTCATGCAGATGAGTATGAGTTGCAGGAAGGTCCAATGTACGATGGTCCCTTGTAGGTACATCCATGCCACCAAGATGTGAAGATGTGAAGATATGAAGACCCGAGAGTAAATGGTATCATATTTATTGTAATGGATTTAAGCTAGCTATTTGCATATTTCCTTGTAATATTATGTAAATGATGGTTAAGGGATGGTCTCCCTTATAAGCCATTGAGTGATGGGCTAAACACCCTCACGAGCGTTTAATAATAAAATTAAACGTT
This sequence comes from Pinus albicaulis, assembly GCA_034641835.2. Taxonomy (NCBI): domain Eukaryota; kingdom Viridiplantae; phylum Streptophyta; class Pinopsida; order Pinales; family Pinaceae; genus Pinus; species Pinus albicaulis. The sequence goes on from CM076581.1 coordinate 1,173,601,671, forward strand.
TGTTGGTTTTCACCCTACGGGGTTTCCAGGGTATATTGGTGTTCAATGATGTGATTGATTATTGTGTCAAGTTGATGATGTTGATTCCTTTCTTTTTATGAAGTTCATAATGGCAATTATGTGATGACTATATGAGTAATGAGATGAATGGAAGGTTACATCATATAGTATTATGTTAATGTACTGTAATGGAGGTTGTTAATGGTTAAGGAGTTTACTATTCTTATTTATAAAATTACCCTATGAACTGTTAAAAATTCTATGTAATGATGAGTAACTTGTATAAAAAATTTTACTCCTTACATTTCCATGTGAAGTTAACGGTGTATGTTACAAGTGGTATCAGAGCTAAAGGTTGCAACAATGGAACCTTTGGGATTTAGCGAAAATAAATTGAGAGATCCGAGATGAAATGTGCATATGTGAAGGAAGGCATCACATCTCTAATCCAGGTTGAACAAGGAGTTTCAAGAGATAAGTATTATTGTCTTTCTTTTCTTGAAACAATAGTTATTGCATTTAAGGAAATTCGAATGCGTATAGCAATGAAGTTAGAGTTCTTTAAAAAGGATATGTATTTTCCATGCACGTAAGAATTCCATTGTTATGTTGAAGTTTTCATGAAAGGAGATGGGAATTTGGTTTCTTGAAAATGAAACATATGCATGTTTTTCTTGAAAAATTTAAACTAATATACATTTGAATTTTTCTGAGAGAGAAATATTGAAATAATTCTTGCATGTGAATCTTGCAACTAAAAGAGACAAATATAGAGTAAAATGTGGTTTTACTTAATATGAAAGATTGTGCTAGTTCTTTTGGAAAGTAATAAAGCATTGCTAATATGATAATATTTTGGAAAGATATACCATGGTAAAAGACCAAACTACTATGCTAGTTTTGCTGAGAAGAACCCATGTGAGTTCTTGCAAAGATTACTAGTATGTATCTTGAAAGGTGTGAGCAGTAGTAAAACATAAATAAGTAAACTTGCTTGCCTTTATATATATCTTGTTTAATAAAATATGGGAAGCTTGTTTTTCTTTAAAAGGGACTACGTACTGATGTGTTAAATGATAAGGAATCCAAGTTCTTTTCTTGAAAATAAATATAGGCTAAAGAGAATAACCTCTTGAATATACTACATTGCTTGATGGATTACGTAAACTTCTTGATTTAGGTATATTAAAGGTTAAGTTAACCTTGTTGGTATTGCGTATTTTTTTATGCATAAAAGAGGCTATCTATGATAACATAAGTTTATATGTGGAAAATGATAACATGTTTTGTTATCATACTTTAGAAAAGATTCTTTGGCAAAGAAGACGAATTACACGTACAAAAACTAAAGTAATGTTTTGGTTTCCTTGAAATACATACATGGCTAATGTAGGTATAATATTTTGAGAATAAGGCATGTATTATTATGTTTTATTCCATTAGTTTTATGGAAAAGAAAACCATGTTTTGCATGCCTATTATGTTATATGTCCTCGAAGAGGAATCATGAGTTTGCCTACTCGATTATGTTAAGTACTCTGTTGGGAAATTAATATTTATGTATTGTATGCATAGGAACAACAATCAATGTGCTAGCTTTAATATATTTGCATGCTCCAAAGGCAAAAGCTGAAGTCGTGGTTCCTTCGTTAAAGTTTAAGTAAAGCAAATGCACATTGTGTCATTAAAGGAATTTTTGAATAGATATAGTGATTTGTCTTGTATAAATGTGTGCGTGTGTGAAAAATGTCATAATAATGTGGGAGTTATTTGACATGAATTGATAATTACTTACTCACACTAATATAGAGATGTTAGAAGAAAGCATGTTGTGACATGGTATTCACATCTCATATATGCACATGAATAGGTGTTAAAGGATCATTCAAAGATTGATTATTTATTGATTAAGGTTTTATCTAATCATGCTATAAAATCTTGTCGATGCTGCTAAAAGAAAACATTGTTGTAGAGGAGCAATGTGAATTTCCTGATGGGGATGAGAACTGCAGTAGGGAGAGAAGTTCTTCAAACGAAATAAAGATAAGTATTTTATTTTATTTATTTTAAGAAGTCTATGCATATGCATGTTGATTTCTTTAAAAATGTATTGTTACATACATGGCATTGCATGAGATTAGCTTCCATTTTAGAGAGTTCTCAAAAAAGTACATGCTATTATAACATACTTTTTCTACATAAGAATATGCATATGAGATTAATATGTGTATTATGCTTTATTTATTTAGGAAAGAAAGTATAAAAGCATGAAAGAAAAATAGTTTCTTTTCATTGGAGCTTGAAAAGAAGCAATTGTTTTTGCATGCAATAAAATTTCTAAGTTACCATGCACTATTTTAAAAAGATGAGTGTGTATAGTGATGGTGTGAGAAAATAATGCATGAATGAAAAATAGGAAGAAAGTCCTTATATAAGATAATATAGTGTTAAAATTAAATCAAATAAAACCTCTTAATAGGTCGAGTTGTGAAATTTAACTAAATGACTAGTTGACTAACTAGTGTTTGCATGAGTCATCATGGATGCATTGAAACTATTGACTAGTTATGAATGAATAACTAAATGACTAGTTGACTAACTAGTGTTTGCATGAGTCATCATGGATGCATTAAAACTATTGACTAGTTATGAATGAATAACTAATGAGAGTTATATGCACGAATGGATTTTGACTAAAGCTATTTGAAAGTTGTGAATAAGTAATTATAATAATCACTTCGTGTATCAGTCTGTGGGAAAAGAACATTATGGGAATTGGAAATGTGTGCATAAGATAATATGTGCTTGAGAAATACATATTTACGATTAGCATTGTTTCTTATAGTAAGCATGGATAGCTTAATAGAAACAGAAAATCTGTGAAATAAAACATCGCAAACATGGCAATGTGGATTGCAACAATAAATGTTAATGTATCATGTTTTAATGTACAACACATGTATGTTACTTCCAGGGGGGAAGTTGTGACAGCTTCATTAAAGTTAACTAGTATTAACTAGTTCAAGACAATTTGTTTAATTTTCTTTTATCTGGAAAGAAAAACTTAAATCATCACTGTTGATAAAGCAAATTATTTAATTTGTTGAAATTAATTAATGAAAAGAACATCTTTTAAAACTGATGGTAAAAATGTTTCCAAGAATAGGAAGTGGTTGGGGAAAGTTGGAAAGACAGTTACCTACTCATCTGAGGATAAAGCTGGATCCCCGGGGAGGAGTAGGCGTTCTGTGAAATTGGTAAAGGGGGAGAATTTTCTCGAGCTGGTTGGGACCAGTTGAAAATAGCTTACAGCAACCCTTGTAAAGCCAAAATATCTGAGTGTGACTAGATTGGCCATCCTGAGGTCACAGCAGAGGAATCCACTATTAACCCATGGCACTATCCAGATTCTAGAGCTAGGGGGCAAGTGGAGGACGTAATAGCCTCACTTGATGGTTGGGAGGACCACAGCTTGAAGGAATAAATTTCCAGATAAGTATAAAGACTTTTTAGTGTGTTGTGCTATTTTGAATTAATATGGAAAGATTGATTGTCTGGATGTCTTTAGTAGGAGCTAAGACAGTGTGCAAGTGATGCATTGATTAGAGAGTTGGTGCTCTTTGAGTACTTGTGGAAATACTTTGATTAAAACATCTCTTGATATTGCAAGAATGTTTGATAGTGGCAAGTATTTTCATTTGATTGAAAACTATGTGACTAATGTGATTGAATGGTTAGTCATATATTACAGGCTCTTTCCAGGAAGTGTTGATGGGTGTTCAACCACTCTATACGAGCTTGTGTAAAAGCCATCATTTCTTTCAATAGTAATTGGTAAGTTCGTATAGAGATTTTTCTATATTTCTATGAATTGAATAAGGAATAAGCAGTTAGAAATGAAAATTAAATATTCTTTGCGCTATACATGCTTATGAATATGGATAAAAACATTATTGATTTAAATAATGACATTTAAGGAAACAAAAGTGTTTCATTTCCAAGGGGAAGGAACCCCTTTGGGTTGTTTATATTATTATATCATGAGTATAAGTTTAAATTTCAGTGAGAGAAGCACATCGAGGACGGTGTTCTCTTAAGGGGGGGAGTATGTAACACCCACGTAAACTATTGTAAATTATAGTTTTTACCATGTTTCACCAAGACAGTTGTATCAAGAAAACAATCAAGAATTAGTTGAGGTAAAACGGATTCTTTATCTACAGGAGTTTGAGGGGGTACGATTGATCATTGTTATGCATCCCAATGTTACACATATTTGTGGCTATAGAGAAGCATGGGTTCTCAGTGGCGGTCCAATTATACGAAGTTCCTGGAACGGTTGTATGATTTCTTTGTACACGCCCAACGAGAGAGGCATAAGAAAAACACTACTGTTGCAATAATCTGATTCGAGATTGAGTCTTTTATATAGATTATCTTTGGGGAGATTGTCTCAAGAGAAAAGGAAAAAGAACATATGCATTGATGGCGTTATGGACTACACAAGATTATATTACTGCAAAGGCTAGCAGTTCCTGCAAAGCCGAGGACATTTTAATATGGAAACACCAAGAGACGAGGAGGAATGAGAGGTTGAATCCTTTAGATGATTTCAGTCTTGTGAAGAGGCTTGGGAAAGGCAATATGAGCTCAGTTTTCCTTCCCATTGAGCACTGCACCAATCGAGTTTTTGCAATGAAGGTACTCACAACCCAAAAATATTTTCTCCAAATCTGCCCTGCTTATATTATTTCTTGCAGACTCACTGTGAAAGAGAGAGAGTCGATTTAGGATGCTCAGTAATAATAACGGTGAAAGTAAAGATAAGTAATTCATTTTTGTTTATTTCTTGATTTGATTATTTTCAAAATATTTGCCATGTTTATATGGACAAAAATATATAAATATTTATATAATTTTGTATACGCAAGAAAAATAGAAGATGCATGATTTATATTTTAAAAGAGACTTTCTTGAATAGATTCAAAGAGGGCAACTCTTAATACCAATATTTATATAATATTGTATAACAAGAAAATAGAATATGCATGCTCTATATTTTAAAAGAGGTTTTCTTGAATGTATTAAAGAGGGTAGCTCTTTAATATAAATATTTACATAATATGGTATAAGCAAGAAAATAGAAGATGAATGATGTTTATTTTAAAAGGGATGTTGTACTCATTTAGTTTAGGAAATGAGAACAAATCCAAAGTATTTTTCTTGAACAGATTAAAGAGAGTGACTCTTGAAATATCTTCATGTGCGATGAAGAAGAAAAGAGAAGTTTTCTCAGACTAATAAATAAATCCATGGATAGTTTCGTAAAACCATGGGTAGTTTTTCCATGGTGTTGATAGAGATTAATTATTTCATAAAACCATGGGTAGATTACCATGGTGTTTGCAAACATTAGTTATTTAATAAATCCATGAATAAATTACCATGGTGTTGGTAAAGTTAAGTTATTTAATAAATTCATGGTTAAAGGAACTAATCAGTTTTATTCCTTAGATGAACAAACTAAGTGATTATTCTATAATATCATGATTATGATGTTAATTCCTTTTGGAGGAGGATCATGCATAAGCATGCAACATATGTATTAAATTTTATTGAAAAATAATATACTTATTTGTATGTAGAAATATACCTTGTAGTATTAAACTACATTCAATATGATTGTTTAGTACAATCTTTGGAAAAGAGGACATGTATTTATAATCTTGATTGCATATTTTTACAAAAAGAAAACATACGTTTACATGCTCACTAGCATTGAAATTTTCTTTGGGAAGATTCGTGAAGGAGGTTATGTGCTTCGTTGTGTAAGCACTCCTTAGGGAGACTCTTTTGGAATCAATATGCATTGCATGCATGGGAGCAACATTTTTTATGTTAGCTCGCACTCCATGCACTAAAAGTAATAGCGTAAGGGTTAGCTATTTTGATTAAATATATGTAAATCACATGCATAAATATCTTAACTGATGTATCAGTTTATTTTAAAGAAAATCTTGGGAGATGTAGCCATTGCCTTGCAGGAATGTGTGCTTATGCGATGAAAGCATTAATTATTGTGATGAATATTATTGTGATGATGTATAACCATCACATATGAGGTATGTGTTGTTAAAGGGAGAATGTCAAAGTACTTTACTTGCATGTCATGAATATACATGAGTAGATGGAGAAGCTACTATAGTACAGATATGTGAAATGATTGATTGATACTTTATGAATCGTGACATCATTTTATGTTGAAGGCATCATAGCGGGGAATCATGGTGACATGTACAAAGGAATATTATGTTGGTCATATACAAAGGAAAATTATGTTTGTCCTGGTGGCAGGTAAATGATTAATGTTCATGCAGATGAGTACGAGTTGCAGGAAGGTCCAATGTACGATGGTCCCTTGTAGGTACATCCATGCCACCAAGATGTGAAGATCTGAAGATATGAAGACCCGAGGGTAAATGGTATCATATTTATTGTAATGGCTTTAAGCTAACTATTTGCATATTTCCTTGTAAGAGTATATAAACTATGGTTAAGGTATGGTCTCCCTTATAAGCCATTGAGTGATGGGCTGAACACCCTCACGAGCGTTTAATAATAAAATTAAACGTTTTCTAGTTTTCACCCTACGGGGTTTCCAGGATATATTGGTGTTCAATGATGTGATTGATTATTGTGTCAAGTTGATGATGTTGATTCCTTTCTTGTTATGAAGTTCATAATGGAAATTATGTGATGACTATATGAGTAATGAGATGAATGGAAGGTTACATCATATAGTATTATGTTAATGTACTATAATGGAGGATGTTAATGGTTAAGGAGTTTACTATTCTTATTTATAAAATTACCCTATGAACTGTTAAACATTCTATGTAATGATGAGTAACTTGTATAAAAAAATTTACTCCTTACATTTCCATGTGAAGTTAACGGTGTATGTTACATTTGTTTTTCACAGGTCTCCATGTTGCTCTATTTGTTCTTGAGACATAAAAATCCATTCCAGAGATTAAAAATATGGTTTTAACTCCACCACCTTTAGCTCAGCCCACATAGTTAGTGTATTTGATCAATGAGAAATCCCGATACAAGTGAGAGAATTTCATTCGACGATGTTTGAATCACCCACACAATCACTTACGTGAACCTATATTAATGAAACTATGCTTCTAATCGCAAATTAGGTTTGTAATGCAATGCCAAATGTGGCTCGTAAAATCCATGAGACTTTCTTTCAATCTATTGTAACAATGGTAGTAGAAACCATTTTTATGAGGATTTTGCAGCAAGTCTGCCCCCGAAGAAAAATGAAACCTTGTCGATGGCCCAAAACAATAATTTCCCTTCCCCATCAAGAATGTAAGTTGGTTATCAATCAATCGTTAAAATTATAGGGTCTTCATGAAATAGTTAATAATATTTTCATTTATAATTATATGAATTTATGAAAGTTTCTATTTAGGGTATAGTTTTATATATATTAAGTGTTAAAGAGATCAAATCTCTTGACATGCAAACTTTTTCTCAAATTTTACACTCAAAAAAATATTTTTGTATTGATATTTGATTCATTTTTATGATTGATGGATCTATGATAATTAATAATAATAACATTGTTGAGAGGAGAGCTCCTCTCCACCCTAGTATGACGTGTTGGGAAAAATACTGAGAGGGGGGGGGGGGGTGAATCAGTATTTAGGAATTACTCAAATATTTTTACTTTTTCTTACTTCAAAACCCATACGCGACTTTGCTGAATCAGACTCGCGTATACACGCGGATATCCTTCATAAAACTCGCGTATACACAGAGATATTATTATGCCATTAATTCTTTACTTAGTTCTATGCAACATTCTTTCTTCTGATGATTAGATAACAGTAAGCATGTGCAGTAATAACAGAATAAACCATCACACATAAGCATCACACATGAACACCAGGATTTTTAGGTGGAAACCCAAGTCGGGAGAAAACCACCGCTGCCGTTGTCTCAGCCTTCAATATTTTATTATAAAGAAAACATCTTACAACTATGTACTGGTGCAGACTCATAGCAATACGCATGCACCCACCTGCGCTCATTTACCAGCCTTTCCTGGAAGGGAGATACGACCCCCTGTTCTCGTTTACCAGCCTCTCATGGAAGGGAGCTACGACCCCCTGCTCTCGTTTACCGGCCTCACCGAGAAGGGAGCTACAACCCCCTGACTGAAGGCTACAACCCTCAGCACCACCATGGACCATGTTTCATCAATTTTCACACTAGATCCAAAAGCTTCCTTTAGAACACAACTTGCAGGCCACTTTTCATCTTATTTTCAGACTGGACCCACTCCATACATTTAAGCTCAATCATACATCAAAACGGATACTTATCAATTCAGACAACCCAGATCAGATAGCAGTAACACAACGGAACAGATCAGACATTTCATACTTCATCCTTCAACAAACCCTAGTTTTCATACGTGCTTTCCTTTCACTGATCCGGCGTATATACGCGCCTTCATTCATATAAATCCGTGTATACCTTCAGAACTGATTTCACAACCCATACGCACTTTCACTTTATACAACCCGCGTATATACGCGCTTCCACTGTTATAAACTTGCGTATAGATATGCAAACATTATAGAGTAGCTTACTTCTTCAGATCAGATATTCAATTAAGATTTTACCCTTTACTTCAGACAGATGTTCGCCTCATCTCAGATCTAAGCATTCCATAAACAGATCTAGAAGATACAAATACATTTCAGATCTAGATTCCCTTCTTCATCATTTTCTTCATAGGTGCATCACAGATTCAGATCTATCATTAAATTGTTACCGTTTCCATTCAGACATATTTCAGAGTGAATTATTCATTCAAAACCCAGACTCTTACACACTGATGCAGTATGAATTTATTCTCCTTATATAGGTTTACCCTTTTTCAATACCATGAGCCAAAACCACATTAGTTCCAATGGTATTCCTGGACGGGATCACATAGACATACCAGCGCTCAATACAATGGGTCAATACCATGGTAATGCCCTTTGGTATTCTAATTTTGGAGCGCAAAAGACCATACGTGACTTGGCACGTACTTTTCCGCGTGCATACGTGCTTTCTCCTTGACAAACCCACGTATGCCTTGTGACATATACTTTTCATCATTACTGTTGCACATACTGATATTTCTTTCATCATTACATCTGAGATGCTCTATAGACACATCAGATTTACATCATTAATTAGAATATCAAGTTAGTTTTCATCAAGTACAACTTCATCAAGAAGGTTGCCATCATCTTCTTCAAGTGTTGCCATCATCGTCATCAAGTGGGTTTCCATCAAGGACAACACATTGCATTCATATTGCCAACAATCTCCCCCTTTGGACTTGATGGAAACCACGATGGTGTTTGATCACCACAACAGATAGATACATTAAGCATAACCATTATTCTCCCCTTATTCAAACACCATGTCACTCTCCCCCTTTGACATCAAGGGCAAAGGGTGGATCAATACCAACACAAGGTTTTTCTCCTCATGTAGACTCCATGCTCCATGTAGATCTGATGTGCACTGAAGTTTCCATGCTCCCCCTGAGTTCATGCTGAATCTTCAAACATATTTTTCAATGAAGTACATGACTCTATGACCTTCCTATCACCAAGGACTCATACTTACATCAAAGATCCAACCAAGTGGATTTACATATGAGACTCAAATACCCAACCAAGTGAGTTTACACAATTTGACTCAAGTACCCAACCAAGTGGGTTTACACATTTTGACTCAACTACCCAATCAAGTGAGTTTACAAATTTTGTCACGCCTCTAAAAAATTTTATTTTTTATTTTTCCATTATATTTATGGTACAAAATATTATATCTTATGTGATCTCTAGTAGCTAGGGTACCCCTTCCAATCCTCTTTTGGAAATCTTTCACTTCTAGTTTTAATTCCAATTATAACTCTATATATATATATATATATATATATATATATATAAGTATTGTTCTACTCACAAAATTATTTATGTATAACTCTTATCCCACTCGTTTTAATTTCACATCATATAAGACTATTCTTTTACCATTTATTTCCACTTAAAATACGATAATTACATCTCCATTTAAATCCATATAGCATAAGGTGAATATATTGTCATTTTAAATTCAGATAATATAATATTATTACGTCTCCATTTAACCGCACAAAATCTAGAACTTTAATACTACCATTGAACTTTACATACTATAAGAGAGGCGTTATATCAAATTACCCTACAGGTCACGTAGTATGTGGGTACGCTCCCACTATATATATATATATCAACGTTGAATCTTGCCTCTGGTTTCAATTTCCATCATACATATATATTTGATGTAACCATTACTCTAAGGTAAAGTCTTCTTGCATTATGGCTACTGTATGATTTGCTTAAGCACCATTATCTGCATTTCCCAGTTCTGGTACGTAGAGTAATAACGCGTTTTTCGTGTTTGTTGCAGAGTGCAGTTGGGTAACAAGTCACGGCAGGGTTCTGCCTTTAATTGCATGAGTACTCGCCACGGCCGTCAACCAATTTCGTGTGGGGAAAATAATACTCGTGTTTCCCTCTAATGCGTTGAAAGTTCGCAAGGTACCGGTTTGTGTACAATTTCTTTTGCATCGAGAAAATTTGATTTTTCACCCAAGTACTAATGCTCGGTGAAACCGGCATGTGTCGCCAATCGCTGTGCGGCCATGATGCGGTTCACTTCAGCAGAAACGGAGCGCCGAGTTTAGCCGAAATTTCACTGGCACCGTACTTAGAAGTTAAAGTGGAAGAAAAATCGAGCCCGATGAAAGGGTACTGCTTGACCCATCCGTCATGATTTCTAAAATACCCCTCGGGATTTTTTTTGTGCAACTCTCGAGCTATGCAGATTAGGGTTAGCGCCTCCGCCCTACATGCTAAACCTGAAACTCGCCTCCGCGTGTACAGTTGTGTATTCGTGGTAATTGGACAGTGGATTCCCCCTTTTTAAACCTACGTTCTTGCCATTGTTACTTCATTCCCGGTTTTAGTCCCTTTGTATCTCTCATTCATTTCTTTTCTCTCTCAGCTTCAGTTCTCTGAGTCGCTTGGCGGTTATGACACTGAAGACCGGGTCAGCACCGGCATTGTGGTAGCCTGATTTGTCGTGTAGCACAGATCGTAGGGTTGGTGTATTGTGGTTCGATACAGGAATGAATTTTTGTTTAATTTGTTCGCATTGTTTTTTTTTAAATCCAATATTTCTTCCCTACGATACTATAACAGGTTCTTTTCTTTTGTTGTTTGTTCTGTCACAGTTGTTACTGTTCCCGCTACATGGCGAATAAGAGTTGGATATCCAAGGAAAAAGGTGTTTTCAGTTCAGCGGAGTGAGTACTGGTTTTCTAGCATTGCCCTTCCATTTCGGGTGAGAACGCCATTCGGTTCTAGTTCTCCTTTCCTGTTTGCGGCAGCACCAAACTTATTTAAATTTGTGTGTGCAATATATCGGTGGCACGTTTGGGTTTGTTTTTATTAAATTTTCTTTTACTCAATTACCATTAAACCCTCGTTTCACAGAAGTGATCAGGTTTAACCTCTCGACTAAGGTGCGAGAGGCATCCGTTTGAGACCGCTCCTCTGTCAGGATCGCATCAGTAGAAGAGGTTAGCGTAAGTGACCTTACGCATCTTTTCATAATCACATTCCCTACCGTCCCAGCTTTGATATCATTTTCCTTTGTATTTAAATGGGGTTCCAGTTTATATTGCATCGATACCCACTATTATGACTTTAACATGGTATGGTTAGACCGAACGTTTATATTAGCGAAAAAATTCATACTTCCCACTTCAGGACAGAATGCGAAGTGAGGTATTTCCGTGGATAACCCTTGAAATTTCGACTGCAACCAAAAGATTCTATTCTAACTTCGACGTATTTACCGTTGTTATGGCTTTGGTTATGTTATATGCGCTACCCATTGTTTTTCTGTGTTATCACAGGATCTATCGGTCGGCAACTAATAGCATAATACAGTTTGGTTTTATCAGGCCGCGATTCTAAATACTATAGGCAGCCACAGGCTTTTTTTTTTTTTTTTTTTTTAGTAAGAAATTTTCTCAAATTATGTGCTAAGGTCTTTTCTCCACTTTCGTGGGTTACATTATGCTATGCAGTTTTTCAGTTCTGTTACTAAATTTTTCTAGCATACTCATAAGCACATAATCTCACTTATATAGATATATTAGAAACGATTTAGAAATTACTCATCTATGGAGAACTAGGTACCTTCAGATTTGAACTGACCTTGGTTTAAAGTTTCTGTGGGTTTCCACTCCATAACTTATTGGTCTACAACTATACAAAATCTTGAAGGTGAAAGCCTTAAGAAGAATTTTGTGAAATGTAGTACTACACTTATTCAGACAATTCACATTTGTTTTTTTTTTCTTTCTTTATATGTAGCCAATTCATACCATAAGAAATCAAAACAACCAGAATTTCAGAAACATACCACTATTGCAAATGACCAACCTCCCAACCTTAGAGTTCTCTTTGTCTCCCAGAACTCACCCCCGAGCTGAGATCACATCCATCACAGATCAACCTCTGATCTTCTTAGGAGCAGCTTATTTAAGCTCATATTTCCCCAAAGCATGTTTCTAATTTTGCGTCCAGAATAGCAGGATGCTTTCTTTCCTGTTTAGCCTAGGCTTCCCATTTTGGGAATCTTTAAAGTTGTTTTATGATTTTCCTCAGCTTTTCAAGCTTTTCTTACCTCTTCCCAACTACTTTCCTCATCATTGGGGAAATTTAGATTCCTCCTCAAAATCTAAATTAATTTCTTTGAAGGATTTTTGAAAGATTGTGCGGATTTGTTGCCTTATCCATCCTCATGGATTTGGCAAGTGATCTCTAATTCTCATATTGGTCAAAATGCACAATCATTTTATTTATTTCCTCAAATTAAATATGCAAGTACATTCACACCATACTTATCCTTTGGGGTCCACCCCCTTAGGATTAAAGTTCAAATGTCTAACTTTAAAAAAATTCAACACACAAATTGGGGGTATTACATATTCCCCCTCTGAAAATAAACACCGTCCTCGGTGTTGTTATTCAACTACTAGAGTTTACTTAAACAAAAACGGATATTTCTCCATCATTTCAGCTTCCCTTTCCCAGGTAGCTTCTTCAGTAGTAAAGTGCTTCCATTGCACTTTTACTCTGGCCACTGTTCTGTTTCTCAATTCAATTTCTTCCCGCTCCAATATTTGAAGCGGTTTTGGCAGAAACTCCCCTTCTGGTTCCACCTGTACAACATTCCAATCAACTATGTGAGAAGCATCATGCACATATATTTTTAGTAATGAAATATGAAACACATCATGCACTCTAACATGGGGTGGTAAGGCCAGCTTGTAAGCCACTGGTCCCACCCTTTCTAATACTTCAAAAGGACCACAATATCTAGGAGCAAGTTTTACACAACTTCCAGCATAAAGTGTGCTCTTTTTGGGTTTGATGCGCAAATGCACATGATCCCCTTCTTTGAATTCTCGGTGCACTCTTTTCTTATCAGCATAGCTTTTCTGGCGATCTTGTGCTGTCTTGATATTTCTTTGTATCTATTTAACAATTCTCTCCATCTCTTGTAAGGCATCAGGTCCCAGCATTAATTTATCTTCTGGTTGGCTCCAGCTCAAAGGAGTACGACACTTTCTTCCATATAGTGCCTCAAACGGACTCATTTTAATAGAAGATTGGTAACTGTTATTATAAGAAAATTCAGCTAAATGCAGATACTCCTCCCACTTTGATGGTCTATCCATCACATACATTCTCAACATATCCTCCAAAATTTGATTCGTCCTTTCTGTTTGCCCGTCAGTTTGAGGGTGATAGGCAGTACTAAAATTCAGCTTAGTACCCATCCCTCCGAACAATCCTTTCCAAAACGCTGTTGTAAACTTAGCATCTCGATCTGAAACAATTACTTTGGGAACTCCATGAAGCCTTACTATCTCGTTTAGGAAAACATTTGCTACTTGAGCGGTTCCGAAAGTAGATTTCACTGGTATAAAATGGGCAGCTTTGGTTAAAGTGTCTACTACCACCATTACAGAATCATGTTGGTACTTGGTTTTGGGTAGTCCTGTTATAAAATCCATGGAAACTGTGTCCCATTTCCATTCTGCAATTGGCAAAGGGTTTAAAAGACCTGCTGGATGTTGATGCTCAACTTTAACTAATTGACATTCCATACATCTACTTAAATACTCTGCCACATCTCTCTTCATTCCTGGCCAGAATAACTTCTTCTTCAAGGCTGTTAACATCTTTTGGTATCCTAGATGTCCTGCATAGGGCTGTTTGTGATATTCATCTAAAATTTATTTTTTTAATGACTCTACATTTGGAATATACAACCTATTTTTGTAATAGAGTAACCCTTTTTGGTTTTGAGTGAAATCAGTTATATTCCTTTTCTGTAGTTTCACCAAGAGTGTTTAATGGTTTGGATCTTGATTGGCTACTTTTCTCACCAATTCCTCTACCTCCATCTGGGCACTACTCCCCATACTGTTTACATTTTGACAAGCATTTCTACTTAAGGCATCAGCAACTTTATTTTCTTTCCCCTTGATATGTTTTATGTCCATATCAAATTCACTTAAAAAGGACAGCCATCTGGCTTGCCTTGCATTCAGGTCAGTTTGGGAAAAGAAATATTTAAGGCTAATATGATCAGTCATCAATGTGAACTTCTTCCCCAGAAGATAGTGTCGCCACATTTTTAAAGCATGGATAACAGCTGCAAATTCCAAATCATATGCACTATAATTCTGTTCATGTATTTTCAGTTTTCTAGATTCATATGCAATAACGGAATTTTCCTGCAATAGGACTCCTCCTAGCCCCTCTCTGCAAGCATCTGTACAAACAACAAACTCTTTATCAGGGTCAGCAATTTTTAGTATAGGGGCTAAAATAAGTTTTTGTTTTAATTGTTCGAAACGGATTTGACATTTCTCAGTCCACACGAACTTGACACCCTTTCTTTGCAATGAAGTGATGGGATGTGCTATGGCAGAAAATCTCTCCACAAATCTACGATAGTAGCCTGCCATCCCCATGAATGACCTTACTGCTGAAACATCAGTTGGGACTGGCCATTCCTTAATTGCTTTTATCTTTTCAGGGTCAACTGCAAGCCCTTTTTCAAAAATAATATGACCCAAATATTGAATCTTATCCTTGTAAAATTCACATTTACTGAACTTGGCATATAGCTGATTTTCTTTCAGAGTTTGTAATACTATCCGCAAATGTTCTTCGTGTTCCTCTTTGTTTTTGGAGTAAACCAAAATATCATCTATGAACACCAGAACAAATTTATCCAAATACTCATTTAACACACTGTTCATCAGGCACATAAAGGTGGCAGGGGCATTTGTCAGACCAAAAGGTAGAACTAGAAATTCGTAGTGTCCATACCTGGTTCGAAAGGCTATTTTTCTGATGTCTTCTTCCTTGATTTGGAGCTGATGATAACCAGTTCTTAAGTCAATCTTTGAAAATACTGAAGCTCCTCTCACCTGATCGAAAAGATCATCAATTCTAGGTAAAGGGTATCTGTTCTTAATATTCAACTTGTTCAATTGGCGGTAGTCAATACACATCCTAAAAGTTCCATCTTTCTTTTTCAAAAATAAAACCGGTGCTCCCCAAGGAGACACACTTGGTCTGATATAACCTTTATCTAGCAATTCTTGTAATTGCATTTTTAGTTCCATAAGTTCAGGCGGACTCATCCGATAGGGGGCTCGGGAAACTGGTGTAGCTCCTGGCACTAGATCTATGGAAAAGTCAATTTCTCTTTTGGGAGGGATATGAGGAATCTCATCTGGAAAAACTGCTTTAAATTCCCTTACCACCGGTAATTCATTCAGCAGATTTTCTTCAGTTCTCGATTCTACTTCTTCTACATGTACTGCATAAACTTGATATCCTTTTCTAGCTGTTCTCTTCAATTGTAAGGATGATATTTGTCTTACTGAAATGGATTTTGGTTTCCCTTTTAGTGTAAAAGGTTTCCCTTCTTCATCCACACAATGCAGTGTTTTATCCCAGCAGTTCATCAGAGCTTTTTTCTTTTCCAGCCAGTCCATTCCTATCAGCAAGTCATAGTATCCTAATGGCAATATGTTCAAATTTACTTCTGTTGGAAAGCCATTTAATTGTATTGCTGTTTTGGGCAATTTATGTGTGACTTTTCTCTTGGTTCCAGTGGCCAACTGTACCAACCATGACTGCTGAAACTTTTCAGGTTTAATTTTACATTTTTCTACAATTCCAGGACTAATGTAGCTTAAAGAAGCACCTGGATCAATCAAAACAGTAATAGGTAGGTCAGAAATCTTACCCTCCATTTCCACCATGGTTGCTTGATGTTCGGCTTGTCGATTTTCCAATGCTACACTGATAGTTGGTATATTTCTGGCAATGTCATTTACTGTTGTTGCCTCTCGCTCTCTGCTGATCATATGAATATTTCGATGGGGGCAGTCCCTCATCATATGGGGTTCTCCACAGCCCCAACATTTCAAAGGTTCCTTCATTCTGACTGTCCCTTCCTTTTTATTATTCCCTTCTACTTGTTTTGAGGCCACTTGGGACTGAGCAGTTTGGCTTTCTTTTGGTTTATTGAATTTCTTCCGCTGATGATCTCTGCCGAAATTCCTTAGATATGCTGGTTTTTGTCTTTTCCCCTTAAACTCACCCTTGTTCAACCTGCTCTTCCCTTGTTCAACCTTTCCTTTAAACTGCTAATAACATAATCTTGCTTTTCTAACCGCTTCGTCCATTGTCTTTGGGTTGTCAAACTCAATTTTCTCCTTGTACACCGTAGGCAAGCAATTCAAAAACCTTTGGACCTTTGCCTTTTCTTCCCTAATGTAAGGGACATATCTCAGTAAGTTGGTAAACTTAGTGACAAACTCATCAATAGTGAGCTGTCCTAGTCTAAGTTCATGGAATTCTTTAGCTTTATCATCATAATAACGTTCATTCAAATAACGATTTTTGAACTTAGCCTCAAAATCTTCCCAAGTAACTGTCTTTTCATCGATGGCATGCACCATTTTTGTCTCTTCCCACCATAGTGTATCTTTTCCTTGTAGCTGGTACTCAGCTAATCTGGCCTTCAGATTGCTTTCATATTCATAAACTTGGAAATACTTAATCATGTTCAGCAACCACGCTTCAGCATCTTCTTCCTTCTCCCCATCATAGGAGGGAGGTTTGATCTTTTGAAATTCCCCCTGCAATTCTCTTTTCTGTTTATATTTATGTCTAGCAGCATCATCATCATCAGACTCATCCATCTTTCTCTTTCCGGAACCTTCACCTCCCTGGCTGTTCCGGGAAGTTAGTTCTCTGATGAGCTTTTCCTGCTCCTTACTGGCTGATGACAACATGTCATTCTGGCTTATTAGTTCATCCAGTTCTCGTTGCAACCAGTGCAACATAGCCATTACCGGGGCATTGGGATCTGGTGTAGCAAACTCATCACGCAGATCCACATAAATTCCTCCATCTTCAGCCATTTTAGCACCACTGTACACACTCATACTTTTGATTAGTAAAACAAAAAAAAAATATATATATCTCTACAATGTTCAATAACATTCAGAATTCAGTGAGCACAATAACAACAACCCAATTTTTGTACTTGGGCTCCGATACCATGTGTCACGCCTCTAAATTTTTTTATTTTTTTTTCATTATATTTATGGTACAACATAGTATATCCTCTTTAATTTCTAGCAGCTAGGGTACCCCTTCCAATCCTCTTTTGGAAATCTTTCACTTCTAGTTTTAATTCCAATTGTAACTCTATATATATATATAAGTATTGTTCTACTCACAAAAATCATTTATGTATAACTCTTATCCCACTCGTTTTAATTTCAAATCATATAAGACTATTCTTTTACAATTTTATTTCCACTTAAAATAAGATAATTACATCTCCATTTAAATCCATATAGCATAAGGTGAATATATTGTCATTTTAAATTCAGATAATATAATATTATTACGTCTCCATTTAACCACACAAAATCTAGGACTTTAATACTGCCATTGAACTTTACATACTATAAGAGAGGCGTTATATCAAACTACCCTACAGGTCACGTAGTATGTGGGTACGCTCCCACTATATATATATATATCAACGTTGAATCTTGCCTCTGGTTTCAATTTCCATCATACATACATATTTGATGTAACCATTACTCTAAGGTAAAATCTTCTTGCTTTATGGCTACTGTATGATTTGCTTAAGCACCATTATTTTCATTTCCCAGTTCTGGTACGTAGAGTGATAACGTGTTTTTCGTGTTTGTTGTAGAGTGCAGTTGGGTAGCAGGTCACGGCAGGGTTCTGCCTTTAATTGCATGAGTACTCGCCACGGCCGTCACCCAGTTTCATGTGGGGAAAATAATACCCGTGTTCACCTCTAATGCGTTGAAAGTTCGCAAGGTACCGGTTTGTGTCCAATTTCTTTTGCATCGAGAAAATTTGACTTTTCACCCAAGTAATAATGCTCGGTGAAACCGGCATGTGTCGCCAATCGCTGTGCGGCCATGATGCGGTTCACTTCAGCAGAAACGGAGCGCCGAGTTTAGCCGAAATTTCGCTGGCACAGTACTTAGAAGTTAAAGTGGAAGAAAAATCGAGCCCGATGAAAGGGTACTGCTTGACCCATCCGTCATGATTTCTAAAATCCCCCTCGGGATTTTTTTTATGCAACTCTCGGGCTATGCAGATTAGGGTTAGCGCCTCCGCCCTACACGCTAAACCTGAAACTCGCCTTCGCGTGTACAGTTGTGTATTCGTGGTAATTGGATAACGGATTCCCCCTTTTTAATCCTATGTTCTTACCATTGTTACTTCATTCCTGGTTTTAGTCCCTTTGTATCTCTCATTCATTTCTTTTCTCTCTAAGCTTCAGATCTCTGAGCCGCTTGGCAGTTATGACACTGAAGACCGGGTCATCACCGGCATTGTGGTAGCCCGATTTGTCGTGTAGCACAGATCGTAGGGTTGGTGTATTGTGGTTCGATACAGGAATGAATTTTTTTTTAATTTGTTCGCATTGTTTTTGTTAAAATCCAATATTTCTTCCCTACGATACTATAACAGGTTCTTTTCTTTTGTTGTTTGTTCTGTCACAGTTGTTACTGTTCCTGCTACATGGCGAATAAGAGTTGGATATCCAAGGAAAAAGGCATTTTCAGTTCAGCGGAGTGAGTACTAGTTTTCTAGCATTGCCCTTCCATTTCGGGTGAGAACGCCATTCGGTTCTAGTTCTCCTTTCCTGTTTGCGGCAGCACCAAAATTATTTAAATTTGTGTGTACAATATATCAGTGGCACGTTTGGGTTTGTTTTTATTAAATTTTCTTTTACTCAATTACCATTAAACCCTCGTTTCACAGAAGTGATCAGGTTTAACCTCTTGGGTAAGGTGCGAGAGGCATCCGTTTGAGACCGCTCCTCCGTCAGGATCGCATCAGCAGAAGAGGTTAGGGTAAGTGACCTTACGCATCTTTTCATAATCACATTCCCTACCATCCAAGCTTTGATATCATTTTCCTTTATATTTAAATGGGGTTCCATTTTATACTGCATCGATAACCACTATTATGACTTTAACATGGTATGGTTAGACCGAACGTTTATATTAGCGAAACAATTCATACTTCCCACTTCAGGACATAATGCAAAGTGAGGTATTTCCGTGGATAACCCTTGAAATTTCGACTGCAACCAAAAGATTCTATTCTAACTTCGACGTATTTACCGCTATTATGGCTTTGGTTATGTTATATTCGCTACCCATTGTTTTTCTGTGTTATCACATGATCTATCGGTCAGAAACTAATAGCATAATACAGTTTGGTTTTATCAGGCCGCGATTCTAAATACTACAGGCAGCCACGGGGTTTTTTTTTTTTTTTGTTTTTTTTTTTTTTTAGTATGATTTTCTCAAATTATGTGCTAAGGTCTTTTAGGTCTTTCTCCACTTTAAATTGGGTAACATTATCTTCTCTCGGATTACGTCACCTTACTAAATTTTTCTAGCATACTCATGAGTACATAATCTGACTTATATATATCAGAAAACGAGTTAGAAATTAATCATCTATGGAGAACTAGGTACCTTCAGATTTAAACTGACCTTGGTTTAAAGTTTCTGTGGGTTTCCACTGCATACATTATTGGTCTACAACTATACAGAATCTTGAAGGTGAATGCCTTAAGAAGGATTCTGTGAAATGTAGTAGTACACTCAATCAGACAATTCACATTTGTTTTTATATGTAGCCAATTCATACCATAAGAAATCAAAACAACAAGAATTTCAGAAACATACCACTATTGAAAATGACCAACCTCCCAACCTTAGAGTTCTCTTTGTCTCCCAGAACTCACCCCCGAGCTGAGATCACATCCATCACAGATCAACCCCTGATCTGCTTAGGAGCAGCTTATTTAAGCTCATATTTCCCCAAAGCATGTTTCTAATTCTGCGTCCAGAATAGTAGGATGCTTTCTTTTCTGTTTAGCCTAGGCTTCCCATTTTGGGACTCTTTAAAGCTGTTTTATGCTTTTCCTCAGCTTTTCCAGCTTTTCTTACCTCTTCCCAACTACTTTCCTCATCATTGGGGAAATTTAGATTCACCTCAAATCTAAATTAATTTCTTTCAAGGATTTTTGAAAGGTGTGGGGATTTGTTGCCTTATCCATCCTCATGGATTTGGCAAGTGATCTCTAATTCTCATCTTGGTGAAAATGCCTGATCATTTTATTTATTTCCTCAAATTAAATATGCAAGTACATTCACACCATACTTATCCTTTGGGGTCCACCCCCTTAGGATTAAAGTTCAAATGTCTAACTTTAAAAAAATTCAACACACAAATTGGGGGTATTACAAATTTGAACCAATCCTTACATGACAGAATATTACAATTTTACATCATAGGTCTCATCATGACCTTTTCATCAAATTACAAATATGACTTTTTATGACCAGTACCAGAAAGACCTCAAGAGAGAGATCTTATTTCAGAATCATCATAATGCCAACAATGCATTATAATCAGCAAGGCTAATGCTCCCCCTGAAAGAGTGCATCCAAGCATCCTTTCCATATGACCAAGGCTCCTCCTTAGTTTGTGCAACCTGAAACTCTTTCAACAACAAGTTGTCAGCAACAATCTCTGCATGATCTGTCCTTATCTCTAAATCATAAGACTTCCATCTCATCCATGTATGAAAACAAAGAATACTCTTCAGTAAAAAGAAAACAAGGCTCATCCATAATCTCATCATAAGAAACCATGTATCATGTCATCATCATTTAGATCTGAGAAATAAGCAGATACAGCGCCAATAATACAATCATTAGAAGTCAGACTGATGCTCCCCCTGAACCTGTACTCCTGATCTTCAGTTGTCATACAAATTTTCTTAACATAAGTGCATACACGACTATCTCTACTGAAACTCACGTGTATACACGGATTTAGTTCATTGAACCCGCGTATGGAAAGTGAAACATTGAAAACTTCACATTCCTTCATCTCCCCCTAAATTTGTACCTCCTGTACCTGTCTTCTTTACATCAGATGCTCTGCCAGAAATAATTATAACCAGAATAAATAGAATAATGAGAATTATCATACATCGCTCCCCTTGTGATGATACATTATTAATCCCTATAATGTATCTCACATCTCTCCTGTAGTCATTCAGAGAAGTAAGCTTTAGAAGCAGATGACTGTTGTAGGGTCACTATTCCCTACGTTTCTGACCGGTCCTCCTTCCTATTCCAGCTTTGCTTGAAATTTCTAATTGTGTGCTGAAGATTATCCAACTTCTCAGATCTGTTCATCCTGCATTCTTTTTCCACATGTCCATACTTGTTACAAGCATAACATCTTATATGACCAGAGAAGTAAGCATAAGGATCATAGTATGTTTCTCTGTTCTTCCTTCTATTGCAATCAGCTGCTTTATGACCATACTTGTTGCATGAAAAAAAATATCCCTTGAAGAAACCAGAGTACCTTTCTATGTAGAATCTGTTTGTTTGTGACTGAAACAATCTGTTTCTGCAATTGGCTACAACATGCCCATAATTATGACATTTGAAGCATTCAACATTTTTGAATGATTTCCTTTGAGAATTCATGACTGTAGGGTGACCTTTAGTTTCTTTCAACACTTCAGGTTTTTCTTTGACATCCTTTGAATCTTTAGCACTTCTTTGCGAACTAGATTCTCCTTTAACCATTTCATGAAAACCCAAACCAAGTTTGATAGATGGAGACCTTTGACTACTAAGAATATTGTCTAGAATCTTAGTACTATCTTGAAACATCAAGAGTTTATCCTTTTCTTCTAATTTACCTTTGAGAATGTTTACTTCAACCTCCAATTTTTGGCATTGCTTCATCATGCTTTCTTCAACCCTTTTTCCTTCTTCTACTTGATCATTCAAATTTAAGATATCTTCTTTCAACCCATTTTCTTGCTTTTCAAAGATTTGTAAAAGTTCTTCACTCTTCTTATTTGATTTTTCCAGATCTGTTTTGAGCGAGATTATTTCTGCTTCACTTCCTTCCTTTTCAAATGATTGTAGAAGTTCTTCATTCTTCTTATTTTATGCTTCAAGGTCTGCTTTCAGAGAGATGATTTCTGCTTCAAGTCCTTCACTGTGATTGGTTACTTTGTCCTGCAGTCTTTGATACATTTCTATCTGTCCCTTCATTGTTTCTATCTGTTCATTCAATCTAGAGATCACATCCTTGAGGATAGATTCCCTCCATTTAAATTGATCCCAAAAATTACTTTCATCATTGATCTTGCGATTTTCTTCTAGATTTATATTGTTACTTTCACTATCTTCATCATTGCATGCACAAGTGAGTGGATTACAAGAACAACAATCAATACCCGTTTCCTCTTCTTCATTTTCTGCTGCACATGTTTTCTGAGATATCTTCTTTTGCTTCTTTGCCATGAGCACCAACAGATCTTGGTCAGAATCTTCTTCATCTTCACTTGACACTTCATTTGCATAATAACTCTTTCTCTTTTCAAATTGTTTCCCTTTACCATGATTATCTTCATAAGGACATTTAGCAACATAATGACCAACTTTTCCACAATAAAAACACTTGAAGGGAAGCTTACCTTTGAATCTTCCAGTTCCTAGTTGGAGTTTTCTCACAAAATTTGCTTCTTCTTCTTCTGATATATAATTTGATTCCTTGACATCTGCCTTTTCTTTTCCTTTCGCACACACCTTAAAAGCAGCTTCTTTGATTTGAGAGGGACCTCCTTGTCTCATTTCATAAGCAGTCAGAATACCATGTAGTTGAACAATAGTAAGAGTTTGCAGATCTTGCCTTTCTTCAATAGCTGACACTTTTGACTCAAATTTTTAAGTTAAAGATCTTAAGACTTTTTCCACCAGAGTAGTATCGGTTATGGTTTCACCCAAACTTCTCATACGATTTACAATATCATCTAGACGTAAAAATAAACTGGCAATACTCTCATCACTATGCATCCTTAAATTTTCATATTCAATTCGAAGAGTTTGGAGTTTTGCACTTTTTACCTTTGTATCTCCTTCATAGCTCAGAATGATTTTGTCCCATATTTCTTTTGCTGAATTTAGCTGCATCACTTTAGAAAATTCTGGTTCAGACATTCTTCCTAACAAAACATTGACTGCTTTGGCATTGACTTCATATTTCTTCCTTTCTGCTGCATCAGTAGGAATACTTGCTGGATACTGATAACCTTCTTCCACGATTGCCCATACTTCTGCACCAAGACTTTGCAGATATGCTTTTGTTCGTATCTTCCAGAATAATAGATTACTTCCATTGAATAGAGGTGTCTTTAAAGACAATACTCCTTCATGACTTCCCATTGCAACGGATCTCCTTCAAGCGATCAAGCTTCTGCAGAAGGACCTGCTCCGTGGTATTGGAAAATATCCATTGCCCTGGGGGAGTTGGATCGTGTTGGTACAGCTCAAATCTTTTTACTTTTTCTTACTTCAAAACCCATATGCTACTTTGCTTAACCAGACTCACGTATACACGTGGATATCCTTCATAAAACTCGCGTATACACAGAGATCTTATTATGCCATTAATTCTTTACTTAGTTCTATGCAAAATTCTTTCTTCTGATGATTAGATAATAGTAAGCATGTGCAGTAATAACAGAGTAAACCATCACACATAAGCATCACACATGAACACCGGGATTTTAGGTGGAAACCCAAGTCGGGAGAAAACCACCGCTGCCGTTGTCTCAGCCTTCAATATTTTATTATAAAGAAAACATCTTACAACTATGTACTGGTGCAGACTCATACCAATACGCAGGCACCCACCTGCGCTCGTTTACCAGCCTTTCCTGGAAGGGAGCTACGACCCCCTGTTCTCATTTACCAGCCTCTCATGGAAGGGAACTACGACCCCCTGCTCTCGTTTACCAGCCTCACCTGGAAAGGAGCTACAACCCCCTGACTGAAGGCTACAACCCTCAGCACCACCATGGACCACGTTTCATCAATTTTCACACTGGATCCAAAATCTTCCTTTAGAACACAACTTGCAGGCCAATTTTCATCATATTTTCAGACTGGACCCACTCCATACATTTAAGCTCAATCATACATCAAAACGGATACTTATCAATTCAGACAACCCAGATCAGATAGTAGTAACACAACAGAACAGATCAGACATTTCATATTTCATCCTTCAGCAAACCCTAGTTTTCATACGCGCTTTCCTTTCACTGATCCGGCATATATACGCGCCTTCATTCATATAAATCCGCGTATACCTTCAGAACTGATTTCACAACCCATATGTGCTTTCGCTTTATCCAACCTGCGTATATACATGCTTCCACTATTATAAACTTGCGTATAGATCTTCAAACATTATAGAGAAGCTTACTTCTTTAGATCAAATATTCAGTTCATATTTTACCCTTTACTTTAGACAGATGTTCGCCTCATCTCAGATCTAAGCATTCCATAAGCAGATCTAGAAGATACAAATACATTTCAGATCTAGATTCCCTTCTTCATCATTTTCTTCACAGGTGCATCACAGATTCAGATCTATCATCAAATTGTTACCCTTTCTATTCAGACATATTTCAGAGTGAATTATTCATTCAAAACCCAGACACTTGCACACAAATGCACTATGAATTTCTTCTCCTTATATAGGTTTACCCTTTTTCAATACCATGAGCCAAAACCACATTAGTTCCAATGGTATTCCTGGACGGGATCACATAGACATACCAGCGCTCAATACAATGGGTCAATACCATGGTAATAACCCCTGGTTTTACATATTTAGAGCGCATTTGACCATACGCGGCTTGGCACGTACTTTTCCGCATGCATACACGCTTTCTCCTTGACAAAACCGCGTATTACTTGTGACATATACTTTTCATCATTATTGTTGCACATACTGATATTTCTTTCATCATTACATTTGAGTTGCTCTGTAGACACATCAGATTTACATCATTAATTAGAATATCAAGTCAGTTTTCATCAAGTACAACTTCATCAAGAAGGTTTCCATTATCTTGTTCAAGTGTTGCCATCATCTTCATCAAGTGGGTTGCCATCAAGGACAACACATTGCATCATATTGCCAACATGACGGAGATATTGGAATATTATTTTACGCTATGTAAACATTTCCGACTCCATCAAATTACATAAAAATAAAAATTGAATTAAAAATTATAATTATTAATAATTAATTGACGAGAGGCTCATTCTACAACCCAATATGAGGGGGATGTGTAAGCATATTTTTGATTTGACACGTCCTTCTTAAAATAAAAATAAAATACACTCTAAATAAAAAAATAATGTTGCCTAGAAAAGAAAAAAAATGAATGTGTTATGCATCTCAAGTAATTTCATGTAAAGTAATTAGAAATAAAAGAAATAAAAAGTGTGAATGTCATGTTTAAACCTTATGATTTGAAAAAAAAAAAAATCAACACTGTATTTAAATTAATTATTTGAAGATCTATGTTAAATAATTTATTCCTATATCAACTTCATATATATTTATATATAAAAAAATTGTTAAAAAAATATTTTGATGTTGTATATAATAAAATATTCTATATGGAATATTGATAACATATTTTAATGCAAATTAATATTGGTGTATACTTAACAATATATTGATAATAAAAAAAACATTTTAATTTGTGTTGATAAAATGTTCGGATATGCATGTTATGTAAAATATATATTATATATTGTTTTAAAAACATATGTTACTATTATGAAAAAAAATAAGTTTTATGGTTAAAACGTTTTAAGTGGTCTCAATATTTTACAGTTTGTTCCTCTACATATTGTATATAGAATTCAAAAATAAATTTTAAATAATGAAGCACTCTAAAAAGATTTAAAGGTGAAGAAAGTTGTACCTCTAGAAGTTTGATATCTCTCAAAACTCGATAGATCCAAGTTAAGATGAATCTAGGTTAATTTAACATTAATAATTTTAAATCATAATGATAATGTTTTTTTATCAATAATAACATGATTAATGAATCATAAGTTAGCCTAAAGTTCATAATAACTCTAAATATTACGTATTATACTAATGAAAAATGTAAATAAAAATAACCTTATTGTTTTTAAAAAATTAAAATCATGTAAATTTCAAATATTTAATTATGGAAAATAAATTATTAAAAATTAAATAATTTTTTTATTATTATTTAAAATTACTAAATTTTAACTTATTAAATTAAAATCATGTAAATTTCAAATACTTAATTATAAAAGAAAATTTAAAAATTAAATAATTTTTTTCTATAATCTAAAATCACTAAATTTTGTTTTACTAAATAATTTATTTTATGTAATCACACGTCACCATTATATTGAACTATCATATCAAAAAAAGAGTTGGTGAATAAAAATAAAAATAAAAATCGTTAAAAAAATATATATCTCTCAAAATATGTAATAAAATAATATTTTGATAAAATAAATTTTCAATTTTGAAGTTTAAAAAATGAAAATAAAAAACAATGCATGCAGCATTGTCTTAACAACTCTAACCTAATTTATATGTGAAATTCATGTAGGCGTGAATATTTATTTTAGAATGGCATGTACTATGAAGTGCATTAAACAAGCCACCAAGGACATAAGAGATTATCAAACACTCATGAGTTTATATGATCTCACTATTTTATCATTTTACATTTTTTATTGAGCTTAATTTATCATAAAATGTAATAATATTGAATATTTAATTAAAATTTTTAAACTTTTACCATAATACATTTTTACAGAATTTCTAATATAAGGATAATGAAATATATTAATCCTTTTCCAAGCATAAAAGTATATTTTATGATATAAAAAAAATCAAGACTTATGAAAGTTACACTAAAATAATGCTACCATGTTGCAACCATAATAGTTAAGTTTGAATTGTCTTAATTGATTTTAAACCTATACTTTCAACCGTGGTCAAACATTTCCATAAAAGAGCTCTACTTTATTTAGAATAATATTTCCTATATCACTACTTGCTCGCTATATGAGCTACTTATGAAAAGGTAAAAGAAAAAATTGAAATTTGTATAAAGTCAATTTATAATTTTATGGAAAATAACTTTTTAAATATTTAAGAAGTTGTTTTAGTTAGTATATCAATACTTAAAATTTTGGGTATATTCTTTATTGTTGGTTTTAGGCCTTTAGGGATATGATTAAAATCTCAATTTATCGGTCTCTCTTATGACTTATTCTTGTTAACCTCACTAATACACCTACTCACGTGATACATACTAACTCATCTATCATGTTTCATTGTGTATGTTGAATTTGTGATTGCATTAGGGTTTCAGGGAATTTATTGTTTTAGCGACGCATTAGAAGCCCTATGCACCCACACATCTTTATCCCTCTACCATGATCATTGTAACGAGGCAAGAGCACTTTGTATTATTGGCCATGGTGTCACCAAATTACATTAGGGTTTACAAATTCAAACTCATCTATCATGTTTCATTGTGTATGTTGAATTTGTGATTGCATTAGGGTTTCAGGGCATTTATTGTTTTAGTGATGCATTAGAAGCCCTATGCACCCGCACATATTTATCCCTCTACCATGATCATTGTAATGAGGAAAGAGCACTTTGTATTATTGGCCATGGTGTCACCAAATTACATTAGGGTTTACAAATTCATTATCGTCTTGATGTATCATTACAAGAATTCTTTGACCTGTTAACACCACCTTGGCCATTAGGTTAATGCATGTGTTCATAACTAAACAAACTTGTATAAAATGACCGAAATATAAATCATGACAATTTTGAAAAAACATTGGACATTTATACATGCATTTATACACCCTAAGATTTAGTGAGTTGTAAAGCATTATATATATATATATATATATATATATATATATATATATAATGTAATGAACACATGTATTATTGTGCTATATAGGGAAAGTGAGGAAACACCTTTTATTTTGTACCAAATCATAGTCAAAAGGGGTATTATGAGCATAAAGAAAAGTTGTTTAAGAATATCTCCAAACAAGTACAAAGGAGTGTTAATTTTTATGGCAGTCTCATGCTCGAGACATTACCTTTATCCAAATCCCTCCTAAGCACATATGGTGCCATCATAATGACGAGCCCACACTCAAATTATGCACAAGGCACAAATGGCACCATGAAGGGTTTAGTTTCGGAATGATATGAGGTCACATCAAAATTTAAACTAAGGCTTCCATGGATACATAATGGTGAATCATGTAAGGCCTATCTAATACAACTAGTGAATTCATGAAGTCCTTTGGCTTTCGCAAAGAGTGGCGTTATAAATACACCATTTGATCTTGTAACAGAAAGTGCCACACAAAGAGCTTTGTGAATGTGTATGTTCACATTAAAAAAGCAATGTGGCAAACCAATGCATCATGGTTGTATAATAAGTTTGTGGAAGTCCATTTAGTGGTATGGTATACGTATATGCGATTGTTATGGATGAAAATGGTTGAGACATAAAGCCTCTTTTGTGCCACTATAATTTCAAAAGGAAGGACTGCTATGACAATATCAACCTGTTGATAGCAACTGTAATATGATGGAAGTGTACGCTAATGCAAATAACGCATCTGACACAAGGATAATTACCTGCATTTATAGAGAGGATGGGTTAGATTCGCATCAAACCAGTGGGACTGGGCTTTATCTTCTTGAAGCATCCAAGGCCACATGTTGCACCAGTACCTATCTATAACGAAAGGCGTTAAAAGGCATGAAAGGCTACATTTTAACTCGTTGCAATACGTTCTATGCTGAAAGGAAACAATGTCACAATTTCATAATTCAGAGAATGACCTTCATGTAGGGCCACGCTTTGCAACCAGGTATGTTCGCATATGTTGTCCTTGATGGCAACCTAATTGATGAAATGAGATGATTGGCAATGATTGGCAATATGATGCAGAGTGTTGTCCTTGATGGCAACCTACTTAATGAAGTTGATGGCAAAGGAACTGACAAAGGTCAGCAAAGAAGAACAGAAGGAGCATAGACAGAATGGGAGAAAAGAATACAAAGGCGCAGCAGAGTTTTTGGTGAACAGCAACACGCATTCAAAAAGGATGGACAGTGCCATTTTAACAGTGGAATGAAGACATTTGTAGTTCCAGACTACGGAGGAGCAGAGTTTATTTAAAAACAATCATTTCAGGCGTTTAAGCCCTTAACAACCAAGTATGAAGGAAATTGATTAAAACAACAGAGGTCCTTTAAGTTTCTGAAAAGGAAAGAACAAGTGGTCCCCACCACCTTAGCGCAAATCGCAAGATCGCAAGTTTTGAAGTTTAAATGTCTTTTTGATGTGGATATTTGCGATGTACGATCGTCGTGCCGTCGCACCATCGCAACATCGCAATGTCACAAAATCACCCTCCGCCCAAGCCAGAGTTTGTTGATTGTTGTGATATGTGATTATCGCAATATCGCACATTTGTTATTTCCGCCATCGCAAGTTCCGTTGTTTGCGACGTGCGATCATCGCGCCATCGCACGATCGCAATATCGCACATTCAAGTGTTCCGACTACGCAAGAAAAATAGAAGATGCATGATTTATATTTTAAAAGAGACTTTCTTGAATAGATTCAAAGAGGGCAACTCTTAATACCAATATTTATATAATATTGTATAACAAGAAAATAGAATATGCATGCTCTATATTTTAAAAGAGGTTTTCTTGAATGTATTAAAGAGGGTAGCTCTTTAATATAAATATTTACATAATATGGTATAAGCAAGAAAATAGAAGATGAATGATGTTTATTTTAAAAGGGATGTTGTACTCATTTAGTTTAGGAAATGAGAACAAATCCAAAGTATTTTTCTTGAACAGATTAAAGAGAGTGACTCTTGAAATATCTTCATGTGCGATGAAGAAGAAAAGAGAAGTTTTCTCAGACTAATAAATAAATCCATGGATAGTTTCGTAAAACCATGGGTAGTTTTTCCATGGTGTTGATAGAGATTAATTATTTCATAAAACCATGGGTAGATTACCATGGTGTTTGCAAACATTAGTTATTTAATAAATCCATGAATAAATTACCATGGTGTTGGTAAAGTTAAGTTATTTAATAAATTCATGGTTAAAGGAACTAATCAGTTTTATTCCTTAGATGAACAAACTAAGTGATTATTCTATAATATCATGATTATGATGTTAATTCCTTTTGGAGGAGGATCATGCATAAGCATGCAACATATGTATTAAATTTTATTGAAAAATAATATACTTATTTGTATGTAGAAATATACCTTGTAGTATTAAACTACATTCAATATGATTGTTTAGTACAATCTTTGGAAAAGAGGACATGTATTTATAATCTTGATTGCATATTTTTACAAAAAGAAAACATACGTTTACATGCTCACTAGCATTGAAATTTTCTTTGGGAAGATTCGTGAAGGAGGTTATGTGCTTCGTTGTGTAAGCACTCCTTAGGGAGACTCTTTTGGAATCAATATGCATTGCATGCATGGGAGCAACATTTTTTATGTTAGCTCGCACTCCATGCACTAAAAGTAATAGCGTAAGGGTTAGCTATTTTGATTAAATATATGTAAATCACATGCATAAATATCTTAACTGATGTATCAGTTTATTTTAAAGAAAATCTTGGGAGATGTAGCCATTGCCTTGCAGGAATGTGTGCTTATGCGATGAAAGCATTAATTATTGTGATGAATATTATTGTGATGATGTATAACCATCACATATGAGGTATGTGTTGTTAAAGGGAGAATGTCAAAGTACTTTACTTGCATGTCATGAATATACATGAGTAGATGGAGAAGCTACTATAGTACAGATATGTGAAATGATTGATTGATACTTTATGAATCGTGACATCATTTTATGTTGAAGGCATCATAGCGGGGAATCATGGTGACATGTACAAAGGAATATTATGTTGGTCATATACAAAGGAAAATTATGTTTGTCCTGGTGGCAGGTAAATGATTAATGTTCATGCAGATGAGTACGAGTTGCAGGAAGGTCCAATGTACGATGGTCCCTTGTAGGTACATCCATGCCACCAAGATGTGAAGATCTGAAGATATGAAGACCCGAGGGTAAATGTTATCATATTTATTGTAATGGATTTAAGCTAGCTATTTGCATATTTCCTTGTAATATTATGTAAATTATGGTTAAGGGATGGTCTCCTTTATAAGCCATTGAGTGATGGGCTGAACACCCTCACGAGCGTTTAATAATAAAATTAAAAGTTTGCTGGTTTTCACCCTACGGGGTTTCCAGGGTATATTGGTGTTCAATGATGTGATTGATTATTGTGTCAAGTTGATGATGTTGATTCCTTTCTTGTTATGAAGTTCATAATGGCAATTATGTGATGACTATATGAGTAATGAGATGAATGGAAGGTTACATCATATAGTATTATGTTAATGTACTATAATGGAGGTTGTTAATGGTTAAGGAGTTTACTATTCTTATTTATAAAATTACCCTATGAACTGTTAAACATTCTATGTAATGATGAGTAACTTGTATAAAAAAATTTACTCCTTACATTTCCATGTGAAGTTAACGGTGTATGTTACATTTGTTTTTCACAGGTCTCCATGTTGCTCTATTTGTTCTTGAGACATAAAAATCCATTCCAGAGATTAAAAATATGGTTTTAACTCCACCACCTTTAGCTCAGCCCACATAGTTAGTGTATTTGATCAATGAGAAATCCCGATACAAGTGAGAGAATTTCATTCGACGATGTTTGAATCACCCACACAATCACTTACGTGAACCTATATTAATGAAACTATGCTTCTAATCGCAAATTAGGTTTGTAATGCAATGCCAAATGTGGCTCGTAAAATCCATGAGACTTTCTTTCAATCTATTGTAACAATGGTAGTAGAAACCATTTTTATGAGGATTTTGCAGCAAGTCTGCCCCCGAAGAAAAATGAAACCTTGTCGATGGCCCAAAACAATAATTTCCCTTCCCCATCAAGAATGTAAGTTGGTTATCAATCAATCGTTAAAATTATAGGGTCTTCATGAAATAGTTAATAATATTTTCATTTATAATTATATGAATTTATGAAAGTTTCTATTTAGGGTATAGTTTTATATATATTAAGTGTTAAAGAGATAAAATCTCTTGACATGCAAACTTTTTCTCAAATTTTACACTCAAAAAAATATTTTTGTATTGATATTTGATTCATTTTTATGATTGATGGATCTATGATAATTAATAATAATAACATTGTTGAGAGGAGAGCTCCTCTCCACCCTAGTATGACGTGTTGGGAAAAATACTGAGAGGGGGGGGGGGGGTGAATCAGTATTTAGGACTTACTCAAATATTTTTACTTTTTCTTACTTCAAAACCCATACGCGACTTTGCTAAATCAGACTCGCGTATACACGCGGATATCCTTCATAAAACTCGCGTATACACAGAGATATTATTATGCCATTAATTCTTTACTTAGTTCTATGCAACATTCTTTCTTCTGATGATTAGATAACAGTAAGCATGTGCAGTAATAACAGAATAAACCATCACACATAAGCATCACACATGAACACCAGGATTTTTAGGTGGAAACCCAAGTCGGGAGAAAACCACCGCTGCCGTTGTCTCAGCCTTCAATATTTTATTATAAAGAAAACATCTTACAACTATGTACTGGTGCAGACTCATAGCAATACGCAGGCACCCACCTGCGCTCATTTACTAGCCTTTCCTGGAAGGGAGATACGACCCCCTGTTCTCGTTTACCAGCCTCTCATGGAAGGGAGCTGCGACCCCCTGCTCTCGTTTACCAGCCTCACCGAGAAGGGAGCTACAACCCCCTGACTGAAGGCTACAACCCTCAGCACCACCATGGACCATGTTTCATCAATTTTCACACTAGATCCAAAAGCTTCCTTTAGAACACAACTTGCAGGCCACTTTTCATCATATTTTCAGACTGGACCCACTCCATACATTTAAGCTCAATCATACATCAAAACGGATACTTATCAATTCAGACAACCCAGATCAGATAGCAGTAACACAACGGAACAGATCAGACATTTCATACTTCATCCTTCAACAAACCCTAGTTTTCATACGTGCTTTCCTTTCACTGATCCGGCGTATATACGCGCCTTCATTCATATAAATCCGTGTATACCTTCATAACTGATTTCACAACCCATACGCGCTTTCACTTTATCCAACCCGTGTATATGCGTGCTTCCACTGTTATAAACTTGCGTATAGATCTTCAAACATTATAGAGCAGCTTAATTCTTCAGATCAAATATTCAGTTCAGATTTTACCCTTTACTTCAGACAGATGTTCGCCTCATCTCAAATCTAAGCATTCCATAAACAGATCTAGAAGATACAAATACATTTCAGATCTAGATTCCCTTCTTCATCATTTTCTTCATAGGTGCATCACAGATTCAGATCTATCATCAAACTGTTACCCTTTCTATTCAGACATATTTCAGAGTGAAGTATTCATTCAAAACCCAGACACTTGCACAAAAATGCACTATGAATTTCTTCTCCTTATATCGGTTTACCCTTTTTCAATACCATGAGCCAAAACCACATTAGTTCCAATGGTATTCCTGGACGGGATCACATAGACATACCAGCGCTCAATACAATGGGTCAATACCATGGTAATAACCCCTGGTTTTACATATTTAGAGCGCATTTGACCATACGCGACTTGGCACGTACTTTTCCGCGTGCATACGCGCTTTCTCCTTGACAAACCTACGTATTCGTTGTGACATATACTTTTCATCATTACTGTTGCACATACTGATATTTCTTTCATCATTACATCTGAGTTGCTCTGTAGACACATCAGATTTACATCATTAATTAGAATATCAAGTCAGTTTTCATCAAGTACAACTTCATCAAGAAGGTTTCCATTATCTTCTTCAAGTGTTGCCATCATCTTCATCAAGTGGGTTGCCATCAAGGACAACACATTGCATCATATTTCCAACAATCTCTCCCTTTGGACTTGATGGCAACCACGATGGTGTTTGATCACCACAACAGATAGATACATTAAGCATAACCATTCTTCTCCCCTTATTCAAACACCATGTCACTCTCCCCCTTTGACATCAAGGGCAAAGGGCGGATCAATACCAACACAAGGTTTTCTCCTCATGTAGACTCCATGCTCCATGTAGATCTGATGTGCACTGAAGTTTCCATGCTCCCCTTGAGTTCATGCTGAATCTTCAAACATATTTTTCAATGAATTACATGACTCTATGACCTTCCTATCACCAAGGACTCATACTTACATCAAAGATCCAACCAAGTGGATTTACATATGAGACTCAAATACCCAACCAAGTGAGTTTACACAATTTGACTCAAGTACCCAACCAAGTGGGTTTAC
Source organism: Pinus albicaulis (assembly GCA_034641835.2). Classification (NCBI taxonomy): domain Eukaryota; kingdom Viridiplantae; phylum Streptophyta; class Pinopsida; order Pinales; family Pinaceae; genus Pinus; species Pinus albicaulis. Next base: position 1,173,636,867 of record CM076581.1, read on the forward strand.
ACATTTTGACTCAACTACCCAATCAAGTGAGTTTACAAATTTTGTCACGCCTCTAAAAAATTTTATTTTTTATTTTTCCATTATATTTATGGTACAAAATATTATATCTTCTGTGATCTCTAGTAGCTAGGGTACCCCTTCCAATCCTCTTTTGGAAATCTTTCACTTCTAGTTTTAATTCCAATTATAACTCTATATATATATATATATATATATATATATATATAAGTATTGTTCTACTCACAAAATTATTTATGTATAACTCTTATCCCACTCGTTTTAATTTCACATCATATAAGACTATTCTTTTACCATTTATTTCCACTTAAAATACGATAATTACATCTCCATTTAAATCCATATAGCATAAGGTGAATATATTGTCATTTTAAATTCAGATAATATAATATTATTACGTCTCCATTTAACCGCACAAAATCTAGAACTTTAATACTACCATTGAACTTTACATACTATAAGAGAGGCGTTATATCAAATTACCCTACAGGTCACGTAGTATGTGGGTACGCTCCCACTATATATATATATATCAACGTTGAATCTTGCCTCTGGTTTCAATTTCCATCATACATATATATTTGATGTAACCATTACTCTAAGGTAAAGTCTTCTTGCATTATGGCTACTGTATGATTTGCTTAAGCACCATTATCTGCATTTCCCAGTTCTGGTACGTAGAGTAATAACGCGTTTTTCGTGTTTGTTGCAGAGTGCAGTTGGGTAACAAGTCACGGCAGGGTTCTGCCTTTAATTGCATGAGTACTCGCCACGGCCGTCAACCAATTTCGTGTGGGGAAAATAATACTCGTGTTTCCCTCTAATGCGTTGAAAGTTCGCAAGGTACCGGTTTGTGTACAATTTCTTTTGCATCGAGAAAATTTGATTTTTCACCCAAGTACTAATGCTCGGTGAAACCGGCATGTGTCGCCAATCGCTGTGCGGCCATGATGCGGTTCACTTCAGCAGAAACGGAGCGCCGAGTTTAGCCGAAATTTCACTGGCACCGTACTTAGAAGTTAAAGTGGAAGAAAAATCGAGCCCGATGAAAGGGTACTGCTTGACCCATCCGTCATGATTTCTAAAATACCCCTCGGGATTTTTTTTGTGCAACTCTCGGGCTATGCAGATTAGGGTTAGCGCCTCCACCCTACATGCTAAACCTGAAACTCGCCTCCGCGTGTACAGTTGTGTATTCGTGGTAATTGGACAGTGGATTCCCCCTTTTTAAACCTACGTTCTTGCCATTGTTACTTCATTCCCGGTTTTAGTCCCTTTGTATCTCTCATTCATTTCTTTTCTCTCTCAGCTTCAGTTCTCTGAGTCGCTTGGCGGTTATGACACTGAAGACCGGGTCAGCACCGGCATTGTGGTAGCCTGATTTGTCGTGTAGCACAGATCGTAGGGTTGGTGTATTGTGGTTCGATACAGGAATGAATTTTTGTTTAATTTGTTCGCATTGTTTTTTTTTAAATCCAATATTTCTTCCCTACGATACTATAACAGGTTCTTTTCTTTTGTTGTTTGTTCTGTCACAGTTGTTACTGTTCCCGCTACATGGCGAATAAGAGTTGGATATCCAAGGAAAAAGGTGTTTTCAGTTCAGCGGAGTGAGTACTGGTTTTCTAGCATTGCCCTTCCATTTCGGGTGAGAACGCCCTTCGGTTCTAGTTCTCCTTTCCTGTTTGCAGCAGCACCAAACTTATTTAAATTTGTGTGTGCAATATATCGGTGGCACGTTTGGGTTTGTTTTTATTAAATTTTCTTTTACTCAATTACCATTAAACCCTCGTTTCACAGAAGTGATCAGGTTTAACCTCTCGACTAAGGTGCGAGAGGCATCCGTTTGAGACCGCTCCTCTGTCAGGATCGCATCAGTAGAAGAGGTTAGCGTAAGTGACCTTACGCATCTTTTCATAATCACATTCCCTACCGTCCCAGCTTTGATATCATTTTCCTTTGTATTTAAATGGGGTTCCAGTTTATATTGCATCGATACCCACTATTATGACTTTAACATGGTATGGTTAGACCGAACGTTTATATTAGCGAAAAAATTCATACTTCCCACTTCAGGACAGAATGCGAAGTGAGGTATTTCCGTGGATAACCCTTGAAATTTCGACTGCAACCAAAAGATTCTATTCTAACTTCGACGTATTTACCGTTGTTATGGCTTTGGTTATGTTATATACGCTACCCATTGTTTTTACGTATTTATCCATGGGATCTATCGGTCGGCAACTAATAGCATAATAAGTTTGGTTTTTATCGAGGGCCGCGATTCCTAATCTTATAGGCGGCCACGGAGCTTTTTTTTTTTTTTTTTTTTTTAGTAAAAATTTTCTCAAATTATGTCTTGCAGGTCTTTTCTCCACTTTAGTAAGGTTACATTATGCTATGCGGTTTTCGATTCTTGTTACTAAATTTTTCTAGCATACTCATAAGCACATAATCTCACTTATATAGATATATTAGAAACGATTTGAAATTTCTCATCTATGGAGAACCGTGCCTTGATTTGAGCACTCCTTGGTTTAAAGTTTGCAATGAGTTTCACTCCCAAACATTGGTCTACAACTATACAAAATCTTGAAGGTGAAAGCCTTAAGAAGGATTTTGTATTGAAGCAACCTCCTGCTTATTCGAGACAATTCACACGGTCAAAGGGGGCATCTTTCTTTATATGTAGCCAATTCATACCATAAGAAATCAAAACAACAAGAATTTCATAAACATACCACTATTGCAAATGACCAACCTCCCAACCTTAGAGTTCTCTTTGTCTCCCAGAACTCACCCCCGAGCTGAGATCACATCCATCACAGATCAACCTCTGATCTGCTTAGGAGCAGCTTATTTAAGCTCATATTTCCCCAAAGCATATTTCTAATTCTGCGTCCAGAATAGCAGGATGCTTTCTTTCCTGTTTAGCCTAGGCTTCCCATTTTGGGAATCTTTAAAGCTGTTTTATGCTTTTCCTCAGCTTTTCCAGCTTTTCTTACCTCTTCCAAAGTACTTTCTTCATCATTGGGGAAATTTAGATTCCTCCTCAAAATCTAAATTAATTTCTTTCAAGGATTTTTGAAAGATTGTGGGGATTTGTTGCCTTATCCATCCTCATGGATTTGGCAAGTGATCTCTAATTCTCATCTTGGTCAAAATGCACAATCATTTTATTTATTTCATCAATTTAAATATTAAATTACATTCACACCATACTTATCCTTTGGGGTCCACTCCCCTTAGGATTAAAGTTCAAATGTCTAACTTTAAAAGTTCAACACACAAATTGGGGGTGTTACATATTCCCCCTCTGAAAATAAACACCGTCCTCGGTGTTGTTATTCAACTACTAGAGTTTACTTAAACAAAAACGGATATTTCTCCATCATTTCAGCTTCCCTTTCCCAGGTAGCTTCTTCAGCAGTAAAGTGCTTCCATTGCACTTTTACTCTGGCCACTGTTCTGTTTCTCAGTTCAATTTCTCCCCACTCCAATATTTGAAGCGGTTCTGGTAGAAACTCCCCTTCTGGTTCCACCTGTACAACATTCCAATCAACTATGTGAGAAGCATCATGCACATATCTTTTTAGTAATGAAATATGAAACACATCATGCACTCTAACATGGGGTGGTAAGGCCAGCTTGTAAGCCACTGGTCCCACCCTTTCTAAAATTCCAAAAGGCCCACAATATCTAGGAGCAAGTTTTGCACAACTTCCAGCATAAAGTGTGCTCTTTTTGGGTTTGATGCGCAAATACACATGATCCCCTTCTTTGAATTCTCGGTGCACTCTTTTCTTATCAGCATAGCTTTTCTGGCGATCTTGTGCTGTCTTGATATTTCTTTGTATCTATTTAACAATTCTCTCCATCTCTTGTAAGGCATCAGGTCCCAGCATTAATTTATCTTCTGGTTGGCTCCAGCTCAAAGGAGTACGACACTTTCTTCCATATAGTGCCTCAAACGGACTCATTTTAATACAAGATTGGTAGTTGTTATTATAAGAAAATTCAGCTAAATGCAGATACTCCTCCCACTTTGATGGTCTATCCATCACATACATTCTCAACATATCCTCCAAAATTTGATTCGTCCTTTCTGTTTGCCCGTCAGTTTGAGGGTGATAGGCAGTACTAAAATTCAGCTTAGTACCCATCCCTCCAAACAATCCTTTCCAAAATGCTGTTGTAAACTTAGCATCTCGATCTGAAACAATTACTTTGGGAACTCCATGAAGCCTTACTATCTCCTTCAGGAAAACATTTGCTACTTGAGTTGTTCCGAAAGTAAATTTCACTGGTATAAAGTGGGCAGCTTTGGTTAAAGTGTCTACTACCACCATTACAGAATCATGTTGGTATTTGGTTTTAGGTAGTCCTGTTATAAAATCCATGGAAACTGTGTCCCATTTCCATTCTGCAATTGGAAAGGGATTTAGAAGACCCGCTGGATGTTGATGCTCAACTTTGACTAGTTGACATTCCATGCACCTACTTAAATATTCTGCCACATCTCTCTTCATTCCTGGCCATAACAATTTCTTTTTCAAGGCTGTTAACATCTTTTGGTATCCTGGATGTCCTGCATAGGGTTGTTTGTGATATTCATCTAAAATTTCTCTTTTTAATGACTCTACATTTGGAATATACAACCTATTTTTGTAATAGAGTAGCCCTTTTTGGTTTTGAGTGAAATCAGTTTTATCCCTTTTCTGTAGTTTCACCAAGAGTGTTTCATAGTTGGGATCTTGATTTGCTTCTTTTCTCACTAATTCCTCTACCTCCATCTGGGCACTACTCCCAATGCTGTTTAAATTTTGACAAGAATTTCTACTTAATGCATCAGCAACTTTATTTTCTTTTCCCTTGATATGTTTTATGTCCATATCAAATTCACTTAAAAAGGACAACCATCTGGCTTGCCTTGCATTCAGGTCAGTTTGGGAAAAGAAATATTTGAGGCTAATATGATCAGTCATCAATGTGAACTTTTTCCCAAGAAGATAGTGCCGCCACATTTTTAAAGCATGGATAACAGCTGCAAATTCTAAATCATATGCACTATAATTCTGTTCATGTATTTTCAGTTTTCTAGATTCATATGCAATAACTGAATTTTCCTGCAATAGTACTCCTCGTAGCCCCTCTCTGCAAGCATCTGTACATACAACAAACTCTTTATCAGGATCAACAATTTTTAGTATAGGGGCTGAAATAAGTTTTTGTTTTAATTGTTTGAAACTGATTTGACATTTCTCGGTCCACACGAACTTGACACCCTTTCTTTGCAATGAAGTGATGGGATGTGCTATGGCAGAAAATCTCTCCACAAATATACGATAGTAGCCTGCCATCCCCATGAATGACCTTACTGCTAAAACATCAGTTGGGACTGGCCATTCCTTAATTGCTTTTATCTTTTCAGGGTCAACTGCAAGCCCTTTTTCAGAAATAATATGACCCAAATATTGAATCTTATCCTTGTAAAATTCACATTTACTGAACTTGGCATATAGCTGATTTTCTTTCAGAGTTTGTAATACTATCCGCAAATGTTCTTCGTGTTCCTCTTTGTTTTTGGAGTAAACCAAAATATCATCTATGAACACCAGAACAAATTTATCCAAATACTCATTTAACACACTGTTCATCAGGCACATAAAGGTGGCAGGGGCATTTGTCAGACCAAAAGGTAGAACTAGAAATTCGTAGTGTCCATACCTGGTTCGAAAGGCTATTTTTCTGATGTCTTCTTCCTTGATTTGGAGCTGATGATAACCAGTTCTTAAGTCAATCTTTGAAAATACTGAAGCTCCTCTCACCTGATCGAAAAGATCATCAATTCTAGGTAAAGGGTATCTGTTCTTAATATTCAACTTGTTCAATTGGCGGTAGTCAATACACATCCTAAAAGTTCCATCTTTCTTTTTCAAAAATAAAACCGGTGCTCCCCAAGGAGACACACTTGGTCTGATATAACCTTTATCTAGCAATTCTTGTAATTGCATTTTTAGTTCCATAAGTTCAGGCGGACTCATCCGATAGGGGGCTCGGGAAACTGGTGTAGCTCCTGGCACTAGATCTATGGAAAAGTCAATTTCTCTTTTGGGAGGGATATGAGGAATCTCATCTGGAAAAACTGCTTTAAATTCCCTTACCACCGGTAATTCATTCAGCAGATTTTCTTCAGTTCTCGATTCTACTTCTTCTACATGTACTGCATAAACTTGATATCCTTTTCTAGCTGTTCTCTTCAATTGTAAGGATGATATTTGTCTTACTGAAATGGATTTTGGTTTCCCTTTTAGTGTAAAAGGTTTCCCTTCTTCATCCACACAATGCAGTGTTTTATCCCAGCAGTTCATCAGAGCTTTTTTCTTTTCCAGCCAGTCCATTCCTATCAGCAAGTCATAGGATCCTAATGGCAATATGTTCAAATTTACTTCTGTTGAAAAGCCATTTAATTGTATTGCTGTTTTGGGCAATTTATGTGTGACTTTTCTCTTAGTTCCAGTGGCCAGCTGTACCAACCATGACTGCTGAAACTTTTCAGGTTTAATTTTACATTTTTCTACAATTCCAGGACTAATGTAACTTAAAGAAGCACCTGGATCAATCAAAACAGTAATAGGTAGGTCAGAAATCTTACCCTCCATTTCCACCATGGTTGCTTGATGTTCGGCTTGTCGATTTTCCAATGCTACACTGATAGTTGGTATATTTCTGGCAATGTCATTTACTGTTGTTGCCTCTCGCTCTCTGCTGATCATATGAATATTTCGATGGGGGCAGTCCCTCATCATATGGGGTTCTCCACAGCCCCAACATTTCAAAGGTTCCTTCATTCTGACTGTCCCTTCCTTTTTATTATTCCCTTCTACTTGTTTTGAGGCCACTTGGGACTGAGCAGTTTGGCTTTCTTTTGGTTTATTGAATTTCTTCCGCTGATGATCTCTGCCGAAATTCCTTAGATATGCTGGTTTTTGTCTTTTCCCCTTAAACTCACCCTTGTTCAACCTGCTCTTCCCTTGTTCAACCTTTCCTTTAAACTGCTAATAACATAATCTTGCTTTTCTAACCGCTTCGTCCATTGTCTTTGGGTTTTCAAACTCAATTGTCTCCTTGTACACCGTAGGCAAGCAATTCAAAAACCTTTGGACCTTTGCCTTTTCTTCCCTAATGTAAGGGACATATCTCAGTAAGTTGGTAAACTTAGTGAAAAACTCATCAATAGTGAGCTGTCCTAGTCTAAGTTCATGGAATTCTTTAGCTTTATCATCATAATAACGTTCATTCAAATAACGATTTTTGAACTTAGCCTGAAAATATTCCCAAGTAACTGTCTTTTCATTGATGGCATGCACCATTTTTGTCTCTTCCCACCATAGTGTATCTTTTCCTTGTAGCTGGTACTCAGCTAATCTGGCCTTCAGATTGCTTTCATATTCATAAACTTGGAAATACTTAATCATGTTCAGCAACCACGCTTCAGCATCTTCTTCCTTCTCCCCATCATAGGAGGGAGGTTTGATCTTTTGAAATTCCCCCTGCAATTCTCTTTTCTGTTTATATTTATGTCTAGCAGCATCATCATCATCAGACTCATCCATCTTTCTCTTTCCGGAACCTTCACCTTCCTGGCTGTTCCGGGAAGTTAGTTCTCTGATGAGCTTTTCCTGCTCCTTACTGGTTGATGACAACATGTCATTCTGGCTTATTAGTTCAGCCAGTTCTCGTTGCAACCAGTGCAACATAGCCATTACCGGGGCATTGGGATCTGGTGTAGCAAACTCATCACGCAGATCCACATAAATTCCTCCATCTTCAGCCATTTTAGCACCACTGTACACACTCATACTTTTGATTAGTAAAACAAAAACAAAAAAAAAAATATCTCTACAATGTTCAATAACATTCAGAATTCAGTGAGCACAATAACAACAGCCCAATTTTTGCACTTGGGCTCCGATACCATTTGTCACGCCTCTAAATTTTTTTATTTTTTATTTTTTCCATTATATTTATGGTACAAAATATTATATCTTCTGTAATCTCTAGTAGCTAGGGTACCCCTTCCAATCCTCTTTTGGAATTCTTTCACTTATAGTTTTAATTCCAATTATAACTCTATATATATATATATATATATATATATATATATATATATATATATATATAAGTATTGTTCTACTCACAAAATTATTTATGTATAACTCTTATCCCACTCGTTTTAATTTCACATCATATAAGACTATTCTTTTACCATTTATTTCCACTTAAAATACGATAATTACATCTCCATTTAAATCCATATAGCATAAGGTGAATATATTGTCATTTTAAATTCAGATAATATAATATTATTACGTCTCCATTTAACCGCACAAAATCTAGAACTTTAATACTGCCATTGAAATTTACATACTATAAGAGAGGCGTTATATCAAATTACCCTACAGGTCACGTAGTATGTGGGTACGCTCCCACTATATATATATATATATCAACGTTGAATCTTGCCTCTAGTTTCAATTTCCATCATACATATATATTTGATGTAACCATTACTCTAAGGTAAAGTCTTCTTGCGTTATGGCTACTGTATGATTTTCTTAAGCACCATTATCTGCATTTCCCAGTTCTGGTACGTAGAGTAATAACGCGTTTTTCATGTTTGTTGCAAAGTGCATTTGGGTAGCAGGTCACGGCAGGGTTCTGCCTTTAATTTCATGAGTACTCGCCACGGCCGTCAACCAGTTTCTTGTGGGGAAAATAATACCCGTGTTTCCCTCTAATGCGTTGAAAGTTCGCAAGGTACCGGTTTGTGTCCAATTTCTTTTGCATCGAGAAAATTTGATTTTTCACCCAAGTACTAATGCTCGGTGAAACCGGCATGTGTCGCCAATTGCTGTGCAGCCATGATGCGGTTCACTTCAGCAGAAACGGAGTGTCGAGTTTAGCCGAAATTTCGCTGGCACCGTACTTAGAAGTTAAAGTGGAAGAAAAATCGAGCCCAATGAAAGGGTACTGCTTGACCCATCCGTCATGATTTCTAAAATCCCCCTCGGGATTTTTTTTGTGCAACTCTCGGGCTATGCAGATTAGGGTTAGCGCCTCCGCCCTACACGCTAAACCTGAAACTCGCCTCCGCGTGTACAGTTGTGTATTCGTGGTAATTGGACAGCGGATTCCCCCTTTTTAAACCTACGTTCTTGCCATTGTTACTTCATTCCCAGTTTTAGTCCCTTTGTATCTCTCATTCATTTCTTTTCTCTCTCAGCTTCAGATCTCTAAGTCGCTTGGCGGTTATGACACTGAAGACCGGGTCAGCACCGGCATTGTGGTAGCCTGATTTTTCGTGTAGCACAGATCGTAGGGTTGGTGTATTGTGGTTCGATACAGGAATGAATTTTTGTTTAATTTGTTCGCATTGTTTTTTTTTAAATCCAATATTTCTTCCCTAAAATACTATAACAGGTTCTTTTCTTTTGTTGTTTGTTCTGTCACAGTTGTTACTGTTCCCGCTACATGGCGAATAAGAGTTGGATATCCAAGGAAAAAGGCGTTTTCAGTTCAGCGGAGTGAGTACTGGTTTTCTAGCATTGCCCTTCCATTTCGGGTGAGAAGCTTGTCCTTCGGTTCTAGTTCTCCTTTCTTGTTTGCGGCGGCACCAAACTTATTTAAGTTGCTTGGTCATCTGTGATATATCGATTCAGCACGTTTGCGGTTTGTTTTTTTAAATTTTCTTTATAATTACCATTAAACCCTTGTTTCACGGAGAGTGATCAGGTTTAACCTCTCGGCTAAGGTGCGAGGCATCCGTTTGAGACGCTCCTCTATCGGGATCGCATCGTGAGGGTTAGGGTAAGTGACCTTACGCATCTTTTCATAATCACATTCCCTACCGTCCCAGCTTTGATATCATTTTCCTTTGTATTTAAATGGGGTTCCAGTTTATATTGCATCGATACCCACTATTATGACTTTAACATGGTATGGTTAGACCGAACGTTTATATTAGCGAAACAATTCATACTTCCCACTTCAGGACAGAATGCGAAGTGAGGTATTTCCGTGGATAACCCTTGAAATTTCGACTGCAACCAAAAGATTCTATTCTAACTTCGACGTATTTACCGTTGTTATGGCTTTGGTTATGTTATATGCGCTACCCATTGTTTTTCTGTGTTATCACAGGATCTATCGGTCGGCAACTAATAGCATAATACAGTTTGGTTTTATCAGGCCGCGATTCTAAATACTACAGGCAGCCACGGGTTTTTTTTTTTTTTTTTTTTTTTAGTATGAAATTTTCTCAAATTATGTGCTAAGGTCTTTTCTCCACTTTCGTGGGTTACATTATGCTATGCAGTTTTTCAGTTCTGTTACTAAATTTTTCTAGCATACTCATAAGCACATAATCTCACTTATATAGATATATTAGAAACGATTTAGAAATTTCTCATCTATGGAGAACTAGGTACCTTCAGATTTGAACCGACCTTGGTTTAAAGTTTCTGTGGGTTTCCACTCCATAACTTATTGGTCTACAACTATACAAAATCTTGAAGGTGAAAGCCTTAAGAAGGATTTTGTGAAATGTAGTACTACACTTATTTAGACAATTCACATTTGTTTTTTTTTTCTTTCTTTATATGTAGCCAATTCATACCATAAGAAATCAAAACAACCAAAATTTCAGAAACATACCACTTTTGCAAATGACCAACCTCCCAACCTTAGAGTTCTCTTTGTCTCCCAGAACTCACCCCCGAGCTGAGATCACATCCATCACAGATCAACCTCTGATCTGCTTAGGAGCAGCTTATTTAAGCTCATATTTCCCCAAAGCATGTTTCTAATTCTGCATCCAGAATAGCAGGATGCTTTCTTTCCTGTTTAGCCTAGGCTTCCCATTTTGGGAATCTTTAAAGCTGTTTTATGCTTTTCCTCAGCTTTTCCAGCTTTTCTTACCTCTTCCCAAGTACTTTCCTCATCATTGGGGAAATTTAGATTCCTCCTCAAAATCTAAATTAATTTCTTTCAAGGATTTTTGAAAGATTGTGGGGATTTGTTGCCTTATCCATCCTCATGGATTTGGCAAGTGATCTCTAATTCTCATCTTGGTCAAAATGCACAATCATTTTATTTATTTCCTCAAATTAAATATGCAAGTACATTCACACCATACTTATCCTTTGGGGTCCACCCCCTTAGGATTAAAGTTCAAATGTCTAACTTTAAAAAAAATCAACACACAAATTGGGGGTATTACAAATTTGAACCAATCCTTACATGACAGAATATTACAATTTTACATCATAGGTCTCATCATGACCTTTTCATCAAATTACAAATATGACTTTTTATGACCAGTACCAGAAAGACCTCAAGAGAGAGATCTTATTTCAGAATCATCATAATGCCAACAATGCATTATACTCAGCAAGGCTAATGCTCCCCCTGAAAATGTGCATCCAAGCATCCTTTCCATATGACCAAGGCTCCTCCTTAGTTTGTACAACCTGAATACTTTCAACAACAAGTCATCAGCAACAATATCTGCATGATTTATCCTTATCTCTGAATCACAAGACTTCCCTCTTATCCATGTGCGAAAGCAAAGAATACTCTTCAGCTAAAAGCAAACAGGGCTCATCCATAATCTCAACATAAGAAACCATGTATCATGTCATCATTATTTAGAACTGATAAATAAGCAGATACAGTGCCAAAAATACAGTCATTAACAACCAGACTAATGCTCCCCCTGAACATATGCTCTTGATCTTCAGCTGTCATACAAATTTTCTTATCATAAGTGCATACGCGACTATCTCCATTGTAACTCGCATGTATACGCAGCTTTTGTTCACAGAACCCGCGTATGGAAAGTGAAACATTGAAAACTTCACATCCCTTCATCTCCCCCTAAGTTTGTACCACCTGTATCTGACTTCTGCATATCAGATGCTTTGTCAGAAATAATCATAACCAGAATAACAAAAACAATCATAAGAATCATCATACATTGCTCCCCCTGTGACAATACATTACTAATCCCTATAATGTATTTCACATCACTCCTGCAGTCATTAAAATAAGTAAGCTTTAGAAGCGGATGACTGCAATAAGGTCAATATTCCCTACGTTTATGACCGGTCCTCCTTCCTATTCCAGCTTTGCTTGAAATTTCTAATTGTGTGTTGAAAATTATCCAATTTCTCAGATTTGTTCATCCTGCATTATTTTTCCACATGTCCATACTTGTTACAAGCATAACATCTTATATGACCAGAGAAGTAAGCATAAGGATCATAGTGTGTTTCTCTATTCTTCCTTCTATTGCAATCAGCTGCTTTATGACCATATTTTTTGCATGAAAAACAATATCCCTTGAAGAAACCAGAGTACCTTTCTGTGTAGAATCTATTTGTATGTGCCTGAAACATTCTGCTTCTGCAATTGGCTACAACATGCCCATAATTATGACACTTAAAGCATTCAACATTAGTGAATGATTTCCTTTCAGTATTCATGATTGTTGGTTGACTTCTTGTTTCTTTCAACTCTTCAGGTTTTGTATTGACATTTTTTGAATCTTTAGCACTTCCTTGTGAACTAGATTCTCCTTTAACAGTTTCATGAAAACCAAGACCAAGTTTAATAGAGGGAGACCTTTGATTACTAAGAATATTGTCTAGAATCTTAGTACTATCTTGAAACCTCAAGAGTTTATCCTTTTCTTCTAATTTACCTTTGAGAATGTTTACCTCAACCTCCAATTTTTGGCATTGCTTCATCATGCTTTCTTCAACCCTTTTTCCTTCTTCTACTTGATCATTCAAATTTAAGATATCTTCTTTCAACCCATTTTCTTGCTTTTCAAAGATTTGTAAAAGTTCTTCATTCTTCTTATTTGATTTTTCCAGATCTGTTTTGAGCGAGATTATTTCTGCTTCACTTCCTTCCTTTTCAAATGATTGTAGAAGTTCTTCATTCTTCTTATTTTATGCTTCAAGGTCTGCTTTCAGAGAGATGATTTCTGCTTCAAGTCCTTCACTGTGATTGGTTACTTTGTCCTGCAGTCTTTGATACATTTCTATCTGTCCCTTCATTGTTTCTATCTGTTCATTCAATCTAGAGATCACATCCTTGAGGATAGATTCCCTCCATTTAAATTGATCCCAAAAATTACTTTCATCATTGATCTTGCGATTTTCTTCTAGATTTATATTGTTACTTTCACTATCTTCATCATTGCATGCACAAGTGAGTGGATTACAAGAACAACAATCAATACCCGTTTCCTCTTCTTCATTTTCTGCTGCACATGTTTTCTGAGATATCTTCTTTTGCTTCTTTGCCATGAGCACCAACAGATCTTGGTCAGAATCTTCTTCATCTTCACTTGACACTTCATTTGCATAATAACTCTTTCTCTTTTCAAATTGTTTCCCTTTACCATGATTATCTTCATAAGGACATTTAGCAACATAATGACCAACTTTTCCACAATAAAAACACTTGAAGGGAAGCTTACCTTTGAATCTTCCAGTTCCTAGTTGGAGTTTTCTCACAAAATTTGCTTCTTCTTCTTCTGATATATAATTTGATTCCTTGACATCTGTCTTTTCTTTTCCTTTTGCATACACCTTAAAAGAAGCTTCTTTGATTTGAGAGGGACCTCCTTGTCTCATTTCATAAGCAGTCAGAATACCATGTAGTTGAACAATAGTAAGAGTTTGCAGATCTTGCCTTTCTTCAATAGCTGAAACTTTTGACTCAAATTTTGAAGTTAAAGATCTTAAGACTTTTTCCACCAGAGTAGTATCGGTTATGGTTTCACCCAAACTTCTCATACGATTTACAATATCATCTAGATGTAAAAAGAAACTAGAAATACTCTCATCACTATGCATCCTTAAATTTTCATATTCAATTCTGAGAGTTTGGAGTTTTGCACTTTTTACCTTTGTATCTCCTTCATAGCTCAGAATGATTTTATCCCATGTTTCTTTTGCTGAAGTTAGCTGCATCACTTTAGCAAATTCTGGTTCAGACATGCTTCCTAACAAAACATTGACTGCTTTGGCATTGAATTCATATTTCTTCATTTTTGTTGCATCAGTAGGAATACTTGCCGGATACTGATAACCTTCTTCCACGATTGCCCATACTTCTGCACCAAGACTTTTCATATATGCTTTTGTTCGTATCTTCCAAAATAACAGATTACTTCCATTGAATAGAGGTGGCTTTAAAGACAATACTCCTTCATGACTTCCCATTGCGACGGATCTTCTTCAAGCGATCAAGCTTCTGCAAAAGGAATTGCTCTGATACCAATTGTTGGGAAAAATACTGAGAGGGGGGGGGGGGGTGAATCAGTATTTAGGACTTACTCAAATATTTTTATTTTTTCTTACTTCAAAACCCATACGCTACTTTTCTGAACCAGACTCATGTATACATGCAGATATCCTTCATAAAGCTCGCGTATACACAGAGATCTTATTATGCCATTAATTCTTTACTTAGTTCTATGCAAAATTATTTCTTCTAATGATTACATAACAATAAGCATGTGCAGTAATAACAGAATAAACCATCACACATAAGCATCACACATGAACACTAGGATTTTAGGTGGAAACCCAAGTCGGGAGAAAACCACCGCTGCCGTTGTCTCAGCCTTCAATATTTTATTATAAAGAAAACATCTTACAACTATGTACTGGTGCAGACTCATACCAGTACGCAGGCACCCACCTGCGCTCATTAACCAGCCTCTCCTGGAAGGGAGCTACGACCCCCTGCTCTCATTTACCAGCCTCTCCTGAAAGGGAGCTATGACCCCCTGCTCTCGTTTACCAGCCTCACCTGGAAGGGAGCTACAACCCCCTAACTGAAGGCTACAACCCTCAGCACCACCATGGACCACGTTTCATCAACTTTCACACTGGATCCAAAAGCTTTCGTTATAGCACAACTTGCAGGCCAATTTTCATCATATTTTTAGACTGGACCCACTCCATACATTTAAGCTCAATCATACATCAAAACGGATACTTATCAATTCAGACAACCCAGATCAGATAGCAGTAACACAACAGAACAGATCAGACATTTCATATTTCATCCTTCAGCAAACCCTAGTTTTCATACGCGCTTTCCTTTCACTGATCCGGCATATATACGCGCCTTCATTCATATAAATCCGCGTATACCTTCAGAACTGATTTCACAACCCATATGTGCTTTCGCTTTATCCAACCTGCGTATATACATGCTTCCACTATTATAAACTTGCGTATAGATCTTCAAACATTATAGAGAAGCTTACTTCTTTAGATCAAATATTCAGTTCATATTTTACCCTTTACTTTAGACAGATGTTCGCCTCATCTCAGATCTAAGCATTCCATAAGCAGATCTAGAAGATACAAATACATTTCAGATCTAGATTCCCTTCTTCATCATTTTCTTCACAGGTGCATCACAGATTCAGATCTATCATCAAATTGTTACCCTTTCTATTCAGACATATTTCAGAGTGAATTATTCATTCAAAACCCAGACACTTGCACACAAATGCACTATGAATTTCTTCTCCTTATATAGGTTTACCCTTTTTCAATACCATGAGCCAAAACCACATTAGTTCCAATGGTATTCCTGGACGGGATCACATAGACATACCAGCGCTCAATACAATGGGTCAATACCATGGTAATAACCCCTGGTTTTACATATTTAGAGCGCATTTGACCATACGCGGCTTGGCACGTACTTTTCCGCATGCATACACGCTTTCTCCTTGACAAAACCGCGTATTACTTGTGACATATACTTTTCATCATTATTGTTGCACATACTGATATTTCTTTCATCATTACATTTGAGTTGCTCTGTAGACACATCAGATTTACATCATTAATTAGAATATCAAGTCAGTTTTCATCAAGTACAACTTCATCAAGAAGGTTTCCATTATCTTGTTCAAGTGTTGCCATCATCTTCATCAAGTGGGTTGCCATCAAGGACAACACATTGCATCATATTGCCAACATGACGGAGATATTGGAATATTATTTTACGCTATGTAAACATTTCCGACTCCATCAAATTACATAAAAATAAAAATTGAATTAAAAATTATAATTATTAATAATTAATTGACGAGAGGCTCATTCTACAACCCAATATGAGGGGGATGTGTAAGCATATTTTTGATTTGACACGTCCTTCTTAAAATAAAAATAAAATACACTCTAAATAAAAAAATAATGTTGCCTAGAAAAGAAAAAAAATGAATGTGTTATGCATCTCAAGTAATTTCATGTAAAGTAATTAGAAATAAAAGAAATAAAAAGTGTGAATGTCATGTTTAAACCTTATGATTTGAAAAAAAAAAAAATCAACACTGTATTTAAATTAATTATTTGAAGATCTATGTTAAATAATTTATTCCTATATCAACTTCATATATATTTATATATAAAAAAATTGTTAAAAAAATATTTTGATGTTGTATATAATAAAATATTCTATATGGAATATTGATAACATATTTTAATGCAAATTAATATTGGTGTATACTTAACAATATATTGATAATAAAAAAAACATTTTAATTTGTGTTGATAAAATGTTCGGATATGCATGTTATGTAAAATATATATTATATATTGTTTTAAAAACATATGTTACTATTATGAAAAAAAATAAGTTTTATGGTTAAAACGTTTTAAGTGGTCTCAATATTTTACAGTTTGTTCCTCTACATATTGTATATAGAATTCAAAAATAAATTTTAAATAATGAAGCACTCTAAAAAGATTTAAAGGTGAAGAAAGTTGTACCTCTAGAAGTTTGATATCTCTCAAAACTCGATAGATCCAAGTTAAGATGAATCTAGGTTAATTTAACATTAATAATTTTAAATCATAATGATAATGTTTTTTTATCAATAATAACATGATTAATGAATCATAAGTTAGCCTAAAGTTCATAATAACTCTAAATATTACGTATTATACTAATGAAAAATGTAAATAAAAATAACCTTATTGTTTTTAAAAAATTAAAATCATGTAAATTTCAAATATTTAATTATGGAAAATAAATTATTAAAAATTAAATAATTTTTTTATTATTATTTAAAATTACTAAATTTTAACTTATTAAATTAAAATCATGTAAATTTCAAATACTTAATTATAAAAGAAAATTTAAAAATTAAATAATTTTTTTCTATAATCTAAAATCACTAAATTTTGTTTTACTAAATAATTTATTTTATGTAATCACACGTCACCATTATATTGAACTATCATATCAAAAAAAGAGTTGGTGAATAAAAATAAAAATAAAAATCGTTAAAAAATATATATATCTCTCAAAATATGTAATAAAATAATATTTTGATAAAATAAATTTTCAATTTTGAAGTTTAAAAAATGAAAATAAAAAACAATGCATGCAGCATTGTCTTAACAACTCTAACCTAATTTATATGTGAAATTCATGTAGGCGTGAATATTTATTTTAGAATGGCATGTACTATGAAGTGCATTAAACAAGCCACCAAGGACATAAGAGATTATCAAACACTCATGAGTTTATATGATCTCACTATTTTATCATTTTACATTTTTTATTGAGCTTAATTTATCATAAAATGTAATAATATTGAATATTTAATTAAAATTTTTAAACTTTTACCATAATACATTTTTACAGAATTTCTAATATAAGGATAATGAAATATATTAATCCTTTTCCAAGCATAAAAGTATATTTTATGATATAAAAAAAATCAAGACTTATGAAAGTTACACTAAAATAATGCTACCATGTTGCAACCATAATAGTTAAGTTTGAATTGTCTTAATTGATTTTAAACCTATACTTTCAACCGTGGTCAAACATTTCCATAAAAGAGCTCTACTTTATTTAGAATAATATTTCCTATATCACTACTTGCTCGCTATATGAGCTACTTATGAAAAGGTAAAAGAAAAAATTGAAATTTGTATAAAGTCAATTTATAATTTTATGGAAAATAACTTTTTAAATATTTAAGAAGTTGTTTTAGTTAGTATATCAATACTTAAAATTTTGGGTATATTCTTTATTGTTGGTTTTAGGCCTTTAGGGATATGATTAAAATCTCAATTTATCGGTCTCTCTTATGACTTATTCTTGTTAACCTCACTAATACACCTACTCACGTGATACATACTAACTCATTTATCATGTTTCATTGTGTATGTTGAATTTGTGATTGCATTAGGGTTTCAGGGCATTTATTGTTTTAGCGACGCATTAGAAGCCCTATGCACCCACACATCTTTATCCCTCTACCATGATCATTGTAACGAGGCAAGAGCACTTTGTATTATTGGCCATGGTGTCACCAAATTACATTAGGGTTTACAAATTCAAACTCATCTATCATGTTTCATTGTGTATGTTGAATTTGTGATTGCATTAGGGTTTCAGGGCATTTATTGTTTTAGTGATGCATTAGAAGCCCTATGCACCCGCACATATTTATCCCTCTACCATGATCATTGTAATGAGGAAAGAGCACTTTGTATTATTGGCCATGGTGTCACCAAATTACATTAGGGTTTACAAATTCATTATCGTCTTGATGTATCATTACAAGAATTCTTTGACCTGTTAACACCACCTTGGCCATTAGGCTAATGCATGTGTTCATAACTAAACAAACTTGTATAAAATGACCGAAATATAAAGCATGACAATTTTGAAAAAACATTGGACATTTATACATGCATTTATACACCCTAAGATTTAGTGAGTTGTAAAGCATTATATATATATATATATATATATATATATATATATATATAATGTAATGAACACATGTATTATTGTGCTATATAGGGAAAGTGAGGAAACACCTTTTATTTTGTACCAAATCATAGTCAAAAGGGGTATTATGAGCATAAAGAAAAGTTGTTTAAGAATATCTCCAAACAAGTACAAAGGAGTGTTAATTTTTATGGCAGTCTCATGCTCGAGACATTACCTTTATCCAAATCCCTCCTAAGCACATATGGTGCCATCATAA